>OU015747.1:23909332-23926561 GCA_907169655.1 Acomys percivali | reverse complement strand
AAGGAAGGAAGGAAGGAAGGAAGGAAGGAAGGAAGGAAGGAAGGAAGGAAACCTATGTTGGCAGGAACAGAGATGCCAAATTTACTAATGAAGACAATTTACTCTCTTCTATATTATTTTTGCCATTTATTTTATTTTTATGTATGTATGTATACAGTGTCTGAGGAAGCCTGTTGGAGGTTGGTCTGATGTATTTTGATGCCAATTACTGCTTGCTGTTTCTGTACCCCACCTGGACCTTGCCTAAGAGCCTAACCTGTTTGACTAATAAAAGGCCATCACACCTGGGCAGGGCAGATAGGTTAGGTGTGGCTAAGGTTCCTGGCCTTGGGGAGACTGGGAGAATCTTGGAAGAAGGGACAGGAGGAGAGATGGAGGAAGGTTGTGTGCCATGCGTTAGGTGGAGGAGAAGCAGATGGCCGGTATGGATGAAGACTTGGCCCAGATGATGATAATTAGCAAGTATTTGTGATTATGGATTGGAAGTAGCTTGATAGACATTATTAGAATCAGATGGCATAAGACTGGGGCAGTGTATGGAATATCTGCTCTGGTGTCGGAAGTAGTTTAGGGGATTAATATCTGCCCTGCCCCAAGTTAACTAAGGCTATTTTAAAACATAACAGGTATCTGTGTCTTGATTGATTGCTGGCGAGTTAGAAAATACTGCTGTAATAATAACTATAGGCCTAATAATAAACTTTATTAGGCCATACTGATAAAGTAACCACAACAGAGGCCAGAAGACCTTGGAAAAGATCAGATGCCCCAGACCTGGAGCACAGATTGTGCTGGCTTGTTTTATGTCAACTTGACACAAGCTAGAGTCATTTGGAAAGCAGGAACCTCAGTTGAAAAAAAAAAAAGTCTCGATCAGACTGGCCTGTAGCCAAACCTATGGTGATTTTCTTAATTGAAAATCCAGATCATAGTGAGTGGTGCTACCCTTGGCCTTGTGGTCCTGGGTGTTACTAAGAAAGTAAGCCGAGAAAGCCACAAGGAATCAAGCCAGTAGGCAGCATTCCTCCATGGCTTCTCCATAAATTTCTACCCCCACGTCCCTCACCAGCCTGGGTTCTCTCCCTGACTTCCTGGGTTGGTGAAAAAGGTGTACAGCAAAACAAACCCTTCCTTCCCAAGTTGATTATGGTGCTTTATCACAGTAGTAGAAAAGTAACTAAGACACAGGTGGTTGGGAGCTGTGCCATGTGGCTCCTGGGAACTGAACTCGCGTCTTCCAGAAGAGTGGTAAGAGCTCCTCAGTACTGAGCTCTCTCCAGTTCTATGATTCTCCCCTTTTAAAAATAATGACTGTTATTTCTTTAAAATATCAGCCCTGTGATGATGTTATCTTTGGACCCTAGCTGGGATGGAAGGGCAATTAGTGTCTGCACCTGTGGCTGTTGATGGACGTGGGGAGCGGTTGGTTCAGTGAGAAGCAACCATCTTAGAGATTCCTCTTACTAAGACACTGGTATATTTCTTTATTTGTAAAAGTATCTCTGCACATGTTCAGGGCAAATGCAAGGCTCTCAAACCCAGACTTGATTCTTCCAAAGTACAAATGTCCACCACTGTTGTAAGTGCTCTCTTATCTTGGTCTGGCCTCCATTCCCAAGATAGGGAAGCTTTCTGTTGGTCCAGATGAATGAATCCTCAGATGGCTGTGGCACACTACTGCTTGAACAATATGCAGTGGCCTTTTGCCTACAAGTGCCACTGAGGAAGCTGTGGTGTCCCGTGATGAAGGAACAATGATGGTGTCAGAGGCAGCTACGCAAACTCTACGTCTTCAGGAATTGTCTGGGTCTCAGAATCTAATGCATGGTGTTCCCTGTTACTCTGCTTTACCTGTGGAACTTTTTTGTGGAAGAGCAATTTAAAGCCATTGGTGCAACAGAGAGAGCTCAGGCATATAGTGAGTCACACTGTCATGGTCAGGCATCTACTCTCTTCCCGACCAACCTATTGTCTGTCTCTTTACTTCTCTTTTTTTACCAGTTCAACAATGCTATTCATGCCTTCCTCCACCAAGAAAAGTGTGAGGATTAGAAATGATTCGTGCAAAGCTCTTGGGATCCAAAGAGATGCTTCATACCTAGAGCTGGTATGTTTCACACCAGCTAGTTCTGCTATGTGTCTGCATAAGTCTCCTTGAAACCTGGGGCTTCCAGGGCCCGGGAATGATTGGTGCTAATCTGGCTCTAAGGAAAATGGGATGGAGGGCCACCTCGTTATTCTTGGGAAACCATGACCATTGAAAAGCTTATGCTTTAGTGGAGGGAGTGCAAGGAGTTCCCTCCCTGTGCCCTGCTCCCTCACTAAGGCTGCCTTTCCCACTCCTAAGCTTCTTCTGTATGGAAGCTTTTAGAAGAAGCTTGCAAGCTTCTAGGTTCCATCAGTACAGCTGGCGGGGGAGAAGCCCTTGGCTGATCCCATACAGAGCCCAGGTTTCCTACAATTTCCACTATAAAATGAAAGTGTTTGTCTTGTGACAATGCTGTCTAAGCTAGACCCGAGATGTCTGTTCCATTAAAACAATTTCACGCTTGTTTCTGAGTTGTGGCACATCTTTCTTTTTTTTTTTTTTTAAAGGCACCCATACTTTCATTAGAACATGACTGAAGAATCTGCAACCTCCTAAAGAGTGAACAACTACTTTGAATAAAGGACAGATTAAAAAGGCAGAGAATGGCTTCTTATCACAATGGCTTCAACCCACACTCAAAGGTAAGGGCCCAGGGTACACCATAGGGGGCTCTATCAGGAACAAGGGTGCATAACTGGGCAATAGATATTTCCAGAAGATTCTCTGAAAGTTAGCAGAGGAAGGGAGCAGGGAGGAGAGAGGAAGGGGGTTGGGAGAGAAGCATGGAGGAGAAGGTTTTCCACCTCTCCAGGATGGTAAAATTCTAGAATGAACAGAAACTAAGAAATAGGGATGTGGGTGGGGCCTTTGAGAGTGTTTCTCCAATTACCTTAATTTATAGTTTTAATAACATTTCAGCATTGTTTACAACTTCTCAGCATTACGTTTATAAAACACGTTCATCTAAATACCAACCACGTAGATGTATTATGTCTGGGCTTGTTTTTGTTTGTTTGTTTCTCAATGCTCATAGTCCTTTAGGGTCTCAAATAACACCTTGACGCTACTGATGGAGAACAGGTGAGAGCAGACACTTAGTTGAGTTAAGTAGGCAGAGTCTCCAGTGTATATGAGTATCAGTATGTGATACCTCCACCCACCCATGAAATCTCGCCTGAAATGCTCCAGCATTCTCCTACAGCATAGCAGAGCAAACTGGACATCGAAGTTTCCCATGCACTGGTTCAAGCTTGACATTGGTGTTTTATATTTGTTGAGCCTTGGTAGAGTAAGTCTACCTCTCTGGGCCTTATACAGAAAACACTGGTTTTCTTCCTCGTTTGGTGAAGACAGAATGAGATATAAAGTACTCCTTGATAGAACACTGCTTAAGGATCCCACACGTCTAAGTAACATTAATGTACTGTGTTATGCTGCAAATTTACTTGTTCATTATCACAAAGAAAATTACAGCACCTTAGGGTGTGGACAGCAGGTACAAGAGTATCTTGTAAGTGTCCCCATGATTCTGGATCATATCAAGTGCCTATCCAAGAAGTGAATTTTGATGGAAAATTCTTAGCAATTCTTTACCAGCTTATTAGTGATTATGTAATTCTTAATGGGGTATTAAAAGAAGAGTTGACAAACTATAAATAAATGGGTTCATAAACTATGGTGTAGTCTATGAATGGAGAATTATAATAGAAACTGAAAGTGTGCGTTGAAAGAATTCTTAATGAGCTGACTCATAATATTATGTAATATAAAGCATGAGACATATGGCTGCTAATTCTATATCTGGCTAGTATTGCAATGCATTGGAGCTAAGAAGGCTAGAAGGCTATGCCCTGAAGTATTGGTAATGATTCTATCAGGGAGGTAGAACTATAATAGGCATGCACACCTTACCACAACTGATTCCATGTTGAAAGCACCATTCTGACCTAGAACCTGGCATGTAGACCCAAACACCTGCCATTCCAGGGGAAAAAGACCTAATCCATCAAAGCCCTATAAATCCATAGTCCCAGAATCCAGGAAAGTCCCTAAAAGTACTCACCTTGCTTTTTGGCTTCTGTAGTTTAGCTTCTGGCTAACTGTTCTTACTAACTGAAGTGTGTCAACCAGGATCTGGGTTTTGTGCATAAAAGACAAAGGGTGGTGAGGCTCAGGGCTGCACAATTGAGGCACGTTCTCCATACAGGCACCAGCCAGCAATGCAGACTTTCTATTTGGCTTTGAGAGTGTCCACATATACATTCTTGTGGTGTTACCTCATAACATTCTGGAGTCAGCGATGTCTCCAAAGAGATTTCCAGAGACTGAGACACCAGGCCACTGGGAGTTTCCAGATCTCCTGGCCGAATAGCATGGGAAGATAATCTCCTAGAGGGTGCACACTCTGAGACATCCCAGGATCCCAGGAAATTCTCCCACCTCTGCTCCTGTTGACCTAGAGGCTCCTTACACCTCCACCATAAATGTAAATGGGAAAACTATAGAAAGTTTCCTAGATCTATCCCCCTCCAGAACTGAGTCTGTTTATGGTGCCTTCTGCCCAGGACACTTAGGAAAGGCTGGAAGTGGCCCTAATTACAGCGTCTGAGATCCATGGGAAATGCTACTGTAGCCCCTGGTTTCAATATACGTGCTGGCCACCACTTGTCTCTATGAGAGTCTGTCAATTTTGTTGATTGGAGAAACTGTCCTGAAATAGGAGGGCAAGTGAGCAGTCCCAAGACAGCTGAGGTGAATGTTAAAATACTTTAAGGAGGACTTTGTGGATGAGGATGAACTTATCAGTTAGTGGTTTCTCTGATAGATCTGGCCCCTGCTTTAAGATCTGTAACCCTTGTTGGAGATCCAAATACTTTTGGCTCAGCCAGGTCATCCAGGTCACCCAGAGAAACCCAAAATCTCTGCCTGTTCTCTCAGCCCCATGAGAGGGAATTGACTTTCACATTCTGTATTCCCTACCCTGGGACTGTCCCATGGACATGCTCTACAAAGTCAACACTCTGGCTGGGCTCCTTCCTGGTCCCACTACTGTGAGTGCTCCATTGCAGATGCCCAGTCTAGCCAAGCTTCTGATGACCCTGGATGTATTGGCACCTGCCTCTATGAATGCAAACTTCTCAGTAGCACCCTCTTCTTCCAAGGGATAGAATGCCAGGATAAATTATCCTCTCATATCACTACATTTTGGATTGGCTTGCTATGCAACAGCTGATAACTAGAACAGGAGTTAAAGTGTTGCAAAGACTACAGATATGAAGGACTTTCAAAAACGGATGAAGAAAAACTTAAAATGGTGAGGTGGGTGGAGGAAGGAATTGGAGGTCTTTCAGTTCCTCATCAATGGGGAGTCAGTAAAACAGCTGTGTCTAGATGTTTTGTTTGTTTGTTCTTTTGCTGTTGTACTTACAGTTTTCTTTAAAAGGCTAATGATATAGCCAAGCAATGTGGTACTGTAGAAAAACATCCAAGTTTTATGGTCCAGGAGTATCCAGACTCAAATCTCACCTGTCATCTATGCTGCATACCAATATGGCCAGTTCACTCAAAAGACTATGTATCTGTTCCGATGTCTTCTACAAAACCCAAGATGTTGTGATTGTTGCCATCTAGTTGGCCCCTTCCCCACAGATTAGACCTCAACTGGTAGAAACCATCTTGCCTTGGGTGTCCTGGTACCTTCACTCCCTTTGGGCATGGTCCCTAGCCAACGATGGATTGATACAGGTGTGCAAATGTTGGCCTCTGGCAAAAGAGGAATCACTCTGTAAGAAGGTTATTCACCCAGAGTCTCCTTTCATGGAATGGCCCATGATGTAGAGCAGAGATTCACACCTTTCCTCAGCTGCACTTCCTTCCTTAGCCTGCATTTCACATTCCCTTAGTGGTTGGTCTCCAAGCAAAATTCCCCTCGTAAACCACAGGTCTCCAAATTCCACTTTTAGACTCTGATTCTGGGAACCCTAACTTAAGATAAGCATTTTCTTTTAGATTCCTCTTTGATATCCAAAATGTGTTGGAATGAGAAACTAACATGGCATAGCACAAGTGTATTGAACTTGCTCAACAAATGGTAGCAGGTCTCCTTTCCTCCTTATTGCTATAAAGTGGGAAAATATGATGGGTTTCTTTAAACATAGAAGTTGCTCAAGTGAATTTTTTATACTCAATGTATGAATGCTTTTTAAAAAGCAGTTGAGAGACACTTATTGTACGGAGTCACTAAGGAGCTATGCCAGTAGTGTCTGAGTTCTCTAGAAGGAACTCCCAGCAGGAGACCCATTGCCTTTTCATTTGGTGATAAGTGTGATCAGTCCTTGCTTTCCTAGACTATCTTCAGCATGGCATTCAGTAGAGCGAGTGTGATGTATCTGTTGCAAAATCCATAGCGGACAGGTTCCTCTTGCAAAGGAACCACACTTCAAAAAGATACCCAGTCTGCAGAAGATCCTGTGTAAGTCCTCAGCACTATCCTACATCTGACCCACAGATCTGAAGAACAGTTATAGAATGTATTATTAGTAACCCAGCATCTTGAGCTAAGCAGATAGGGGCTAGAGTCTTCATTCTCTGCCCCAGCCTACCACTCCAGAAACAAGGTACACTCTGCTGTGATTTCAATGTGTCTCCCAAACTCCACATACTAAAAGCTTATTCAGTAGTGCAGCAGAGTTGAGAGATGGGGTCTTTAAGATGTGACCAGGTCAGCTGCACTCATGAATTCACAGCAGCTATGGTCAAGCAGGAGATGAAGCCAGTGAACATTCTAGTCAGAAACAGGGAGGTGCACAGGAGCTCTTACCCCTAACTGAAGAGCTATTGACAGTTGATGGCTTCTAGAGTAGAAATACTTAGTTTTTTTCTTTTTCTTTTCTTTCTTTTTTTTTTTTTAAAGAGTGTAGCCTCTGGTGGGTAGACCATACTTCAGAGATGGACCCACACTCAGGAGTATATAGACAGTGCCAATTGGATTTGCTATTAACATGAAAAAAGAGAACATAGAATTGGGACAAGGTGGCAAATTGAGAGAGTGGACCTGTGAGGAATTGGGGGTAAACTCTTCCCAAGGATCAAATACATACATTGCACGACCTTCTCAAAGAATAAAACTATGATGTCACTAGACTCCTGTCACCACTAATTATGTGTGCTATTATTAGAGGTGTGGATTAGCCATCCTGGTGTGGGTGCTCCATTTGCTCCTTCCTCTCCCTCCACTCTTACCCTCTCACCTTCTGCCTTGGGGTGACAAAAGATGGCCTTTGCCAGATGGTGCCACCTTAAGTGTCAGACGTCCAAGCCTCAGTGTTGATAAGAAAATTTCTTCTCTTTATAAATCATCCAGGCCGTGGATATTGTTATAGGAACACAACACAAAACAGACAAAGATACCCTTCTGGATGTTGTTGCAATGTTCCATGTGACCCAGGATATAGAACAGGGGTGGGGGTGTGCTTTCTAGCACCTGTCAGAGGAGTGTGCAGTCAATACTCTGCCTGCCTTAGGCAGCATCCTAGGCCTGGAAGGACTGGTTGGCACAGGCCTTAGCCTGTTATCTTTTCTGGCTGACAATTTGTGAGTAACCAATCCGTCTTTCTTCTTCTTCTTCTTCTTCTTCTTCTTCTTCTTCTTCTTCTTCTTCTTCTTCTTCTTCTTCTATTACTATGTCAAGTCTTTGTTAGGTAATGTACACATTATTAAAAGAAGCTTATATATATAATATCTTAAAACAAAACTTTTTGATTCTTTGTGAATTTCACATCACGCACCCAATCCCACTCATCTCCTCGTCCCTTCATATCCATATCCACTCTCCACCCTTGAAACCTCCAAACAAACATATAAAATAAACAATAACAACAATAACAGAAAAGCCCCATCTTGTGAAAGCTGGAGTGTGTGGCAGTGTGTTACACACTATACTTTTTGTCCAAACATCTTTCCTTGCAAATGATCCTTGCAATGAGTCACTGGTCTGGTTGAGGCCTTTGGCTTCTGTTACACTATCAACACTGAGTCTTCACCAGGACTCCTCTCAGATACCCTGTTGTTGCCTGTGTCATGGAGGTCCTGCAGCTTTGGATCTGTAGGACCGGTCCCTTCATACACTCTAGCAATTCATAGACTGGGTAGATGTTGGGGTTGGCTAACTCACAGACCCAGATCTGGACCTGCATGGTAGCTGAGCTGGTCAGCCCACCAGATTTTCTGCAACCACACCACTGTCCTATCTACCACACCCGATGCCACAGCCAGCAAAGCCAATGCCATAGCCGTCAAGGAGCAGGGCCAGCTCACTCACACCTTTGCCACCAGGACCAGCTCTACTATAACCAATTGATTTTATGTGACTTGCTGCCTGTGAGTGTATTTGCCTCAGAGAAGTTTGTGGGCAGCGAGCTTGCTTCACACAGGTATCATAATACCAGTCCACTTGGAGTCTGGGTATTAAATCCAGTCTTGACACTTCTCATAATTGTGAGCAGATGGATTCACAAGTACTCACACCAGCAGCCAGATTCACTCACTTTGGTCATTAACACAGTTTATTATTGGCACACTTACCAGTAAAGCATACATAAAATACAGCTGGTTTATGACACACGGAGCTACTGTGTCTTTACATGTATAGAGGACCATATTAATATGCAAATGGAAAAATTAGTTCTCTTATAAAGTTTCACATAAATACACTGAACTTGCCCCAAAAGAAAAGTCCCCTTAAAAGAACCAGGTGAAAGATTTACAAAATACTATACAAGAAATATAGCATGGAAGAAAAAAAAAAACAAAAAAACACCAAAACCCAGTCAACTCAGATACAATTTAAAAAAAAAAAAAAGGCAATACAAAAAGTTTCAGATTTATTAAGCTTCCCACAAAATTAATGGATTACATGGCTTGAAAATATTTGGACCCACAGCAAGTTTACAAATGCATACATTTCCCAGGGTCCACTTGTCTTTGTGTACAGAATAAATCTACCCAAATATCTTTGATGATTCCTTGTTTCAGTACTTAGCCTAAATTGAAACAACTCAGACTCAAAACCCATTAGCATCAGTTTGCCAGAAAGTCACCTAGCTGTGTCTTCATAGGGATCTTGCCACATGGAAAAGCAATGGAAAGTGAAGTGGGAGGGAGGAGGATATACATTTAAGTTACTTTCCCAAAATGGATTTTTTTCTTTTCTTTTCTTTCTTTTTCTTTTTCTTTTTTTTACTGAAACAAGAAACTCTCAAATGCAAGTCAAAAAGCAGAAAATATTTTACAATATTAAAAAGTCATCTGTAGCTGGGGTCGGCATGTTACTGAAATCCTGAGCACGTTCGGACAGCGTGGCCTTCGTCAGGTGCATGGACAGCAAGTTCAACACATAGAGGGAGGTAAGACCGTGCCAGGAAGTGTGTGAGCCTCTAATTACTGTCAGGGACAGTGCCTGTCCAAGGAGAGGCCATGGAGTCTCAGTGAACAATTCTCTCAATTAAAAAAGGAAAAAAAAAAAAAAAACCCGCAAGAAAGAAAAATCAGGCCATTATGTTTAGAAATAGATGTTTGTATGGAAACGTTTTGTTTGTGTGTTTTTAATTTCACCTATTTCCTCTCCTGATAGTAGAGATTTGCCACTGGAATTCTACCCCGCGGGGCCTATGGACAGCGGAAGCAGGTGCGGGTGGCTCATCTTATTGGGAAGCCTGGGGTGGGGGGTTTTCTGATTTGGTCTCTTGCGTGGCGGGAGGTTTACTGTTCCACGGGCTGTTGTTCCCCAGGGCAGGTGAACTGTTGAAGTCTTCTTCGTCGTCCATGCCGTTGGCCGCATCATACTGCGTGTTTTCTAATCTAGTGATTAGCCTTTCGTCCTCGTCCCCAAACTCACCTCCCATCAGAGTTGGCTCTCCTACCACCATCACATCCTGTGAACAGCAGCTGACATTATTACAGGGAAACCTTAGGGGAGAGAAGCTCAGCTTAAAACAACAGTGGGAGGAGCTCGGGGGACCTAGGACAGACACACTTGTGTGCGCTGTACAACCGGGTCAAGTCTCAATGTCGGGGGGGCCGAGACGCATATTGGATTTCTACAGGAAATAAACATCGCCTCCTGATGTGTAACAACCACGCGAGTTTATGTCCTTAGTGCGCAGCCTGACACCGGAGAACGAGCAATGCTAGCAATCTGCAGAAATAAAAAAATGGATTTTTCAAAATTAAAAAAAAAATCCACGCTTTGAACTTGCTGACCCGGGGCACTTTTGAGAGGGCTATGGAACTTTTTGGCAATATTTCCAAAAATCGCCACCTCCACTGAGGGCTTAGGAGTGGCCCTGTCAACTTGCAGAGAGCTGGGACACTCAGGTTGGTAAGGTAGCATTCTGCAATACCCATACAACTCATTCCAGATAGTACTCTGTTCCCAGGATGATATACATTTTAATTGAAGACAGAATTCCTCTCTTCTCTACTCTGCCAGGTCCTTTTATGCAGCCAATATCCTTGACACTCTGCTACTTAATTATGGTAATTAATTTAGGTAAAGTTTTCGATAAAAACAATGTTCACACTGATTTGACAATTTGCATAGCTAATTAAGTCATTAGCAAAAACCTGCTGATTGCCAACAAGCCCTGAATTCACCATCTGTTATTTCATGGTGCCTGTCACCTATCTCCACACAGGCAACCCTGCTACCAATCTGGGCAGTAAAGAGAACCAGTCTGTCCAGCTGGTACCATAAAAGAAAGACAGAGGAGCAAGCTAATTATAATTATGCCAATGGAGCCGGTAGTCATCAGGGGATGGGGGCATGCAAAAAGAATCCAAGTAATCACTCCTTTAAGTACAAATTGTCCTTCCATGCAAACAAGAAAGCCACCTACTGTAGCTGGGAGCTCCTGTAGAAGCCACAGCTGGAAAAGCCCAGGCCTAGGGGAGGAGTAGGGATATACACAAGACACAGGTCCAGCTTCTTTGTTCAAAAGGGGGCGGGGGGCGGTGTATATGGGGATGCTGACCCTGATGTGAGACAGGCTATCTGTCAGGTAGATTCTTCCAGGTAGGATCTGAGCAGCATTTACTTAAATGCTTGAAGAGGGTGACTTGCTCTCAGCCTCTAGGATGCAGAAAAAAAGACTTGCTAGGCCAGCTGCCATTGGAGGGGTGGGTGCGCAGCTCTTTGCAGGGAAGCTAAGTCAGTAAAGTGTCTGAGCACTGGGCATCTTTTATTTTTTTAAACCCTGGGGAGCTTTCCCTAACCTCTGGAGAAGAGAGTGATATTCTCTGATACCGGTGAGCACTATGAAGATGTCCATTGAACAAACCCCTTCATTACCACCTGCTCTCTTCTGGGATGAAAACACATTGTTTCGTTTACTCCTTTCCTGGTCCCTTCTTCATTTGGATGAGGTGACAAACAGGTTCGCACACTAGGTTTTCTGGCTAGTCTATTCTCGTGAACTGGTTAAATTGGTTTTAAGAAGAAATGGCCCCGATGGAGCAAATGCATAAAATGTGAGCCTGGTTAACTCAGCAATAAAGGTACAAGTCAGGGTACCTGCCAGAAACTGAACTGGGTGCTTCCCAGGAAGTGCTTACTAGGCAGTGAAGAGCGAAAAATGACACTGAGACGTAAAGAGGCTCAGGAAGATTCTTAAAGATGAGATGCAAAATAGATGCCGTCTTTCTGACTGGGAAGAGGGACCATGTGGTTTTAGATGGAATGTAGACACCACACAGACTTGTGAACATTATTCAGTTAGCCGAGAGGCCACCATTTCACTCACAGGAGCTCGAGGATAAAAACTGTCACTTAGGTACAGTGACAGCCACTTAGGAGGCTGTAGTTGAGATAAGGAACAAAAAGAGGTGGAAGGAGGAGGGAAGGAAAAATTGGCAGAGCGCAGCCAGAGGGTTAATGGATGCACTCGAAAGACTTTGAGGAGCATGCATTGAGTGTCACCAAGCAGGAGCAGGCTGTAGAACCAACCACGTGGGTGTGGGTTAGTACTGTGATTTCCAAGGCCATCAAGAGAAGCTGAAAGAGTATGAAGAAGTGAAAGGTGGTTTGAAAGGCAGAGGAGAAGTGTATGAAGTGGCCAAATTAAGTGTCACTTTAGAAGGAAAGTCCCCAGCACTGCGCATGTGTTCTCTGCGTTAGAAAGTGACATTCATGCAAGGAAAGCAACAATAGGCAGGTACTGCTTTGAGTCACTGAAGTGGGGCTCTGGCATTGGCTTATAATATGCAGAGGACCTCTCCCCCACATCCCCACTCTGGAAATGGCTGGAAAAGATGTCCAGGCACAGGTGTTCATAAACGTTCTGTTTCAGAGAGGTGTTATATTGGCATTCTTGGTTATTTAAAAAGTATTCTTAATTAGAAAGATAACTCTGTGTGTGTGTGTGTGTGTGTGTGTGTGTGTGTGTGTGTGTGGTGTGTACACACACGCACTCACTTGCATGACTTAGCTGACTGATAGGTGGCTAGTTATAAACAGAACAAGAACTTTCGACTTTGTGTTACATAGATACTTGAGGCCACTTACAGAGTTTTACGAACATTTCTATTTGGTTCCTTCCACACCTTTACAAAAGGACAGTGATGCTCTGCTCTGGCTCCCTCTGCTTGTTGCCTTCACACAAAGTAAGTGGATAATCCAGGCTGCTGTTCGCTGGGGGGATGGGAAAAGCAAGTCTCCACCCCCACGCCCTGGAAATCCCACTTCTGCAGTGAGAGTGAATTAATTTCCTTTCCATCTCATGCCTTTGAGACCCACTGGGATCCCATATGAGAGTAGCCCACGAGCCCTTGGTTCCCCATGAGGCTGACCTCTGCCCCTGAGCTGGGAGCTTGGAGGTGCTTTTTCCCCCATTTTACACCTTCTCACTAATCCCCGTGCAAGGACCACCAACCTCTGAGGAGGACTGGAAGTGACTCCTTTCAGGGCCCCTCAATGCTTCTCCTTAAATTGGCCAGAAGGGGTCACTGCTGCTGAATGACACAGGTCTCCATCCCTCCCAGGGTTGAGGCTGCAGTTCGGGATGGCTCCTAGCCCCTGCTCATGGAGTGAGAAGCAGAATCCAAGGATTAAACCCTAGTCCTGGATACACACACAGACACACACACGCACAGCACACACACACAGCACACACACAGACACACACTCACACACACGCACACATACACTGTCACTGCAGAATCTATGCAGGCCAGGGCTGCGATCATTGCCAAGGCTGCTGACGCCTGCATATCATTTCTATTCAAACAGTAAGATGATGCTGACTCAATAGAAAGTGGTTAAAAAGCTGTGGTCACTCTAGTTTAAAAGCCATTGAATTTGAAGACACCTAAGAGTCTGCACATTTTCATAGCGTGATTCTTTGCTTTGCTTCTCATCTGCAAGTTCTATTTAACGAAAACACCTTTAAATGCATGGAACGGGGACACTGTAAATATTCATCTTTCTATTTAGTGGTGCCTTGCTCACACAAAATTCACACTCATGAAAATTCCCCAATGTAGCAACCCTCTACCCCAAAACACTTTTTGGCTTGGAAGACAGGAGGATCATGGAGTAGAAAAACCTATGTGTTTGTTAAAATTGAAATGATTCCACCCAGACCAAGTATGCCAAAATATATACGGTATTCTTTCACTCTCAACTTTTATACTCATGGCAGACATCACAAAAGGACGCCCTACCAAACAGTGCCTCTGAGACTCCTACACGATATGGTGCTCTGCGAGCTAGCATGAAAGAGGAAACTTCTTGGCCATGCCCAAGTTAAGCAGTGAGTTCCTTAATGACAGAGCCCCCTTGGCCTTGTTTTCAAATAATGCTTAATCTTGGTGTTGTTAGTGCCTTGCATAGCATCAAGTATAGCAGGGGTCTAGAGGATGTGTGTCGAGCTGACCCCAATTCCTCCAATATCTATACTTGTCAGGAGTGGCACCCTGGTTTTAGAATGCTCTGAAGATCATTTTCCTCGTTTGCTCGGGGAATCTAACAAATGCCAATTTTTAAACACAGGACTAGAGGAATACATGGGCTATATTTGTGGACATTTTTCAGCCCATTTGTTAAAATGAGGCAATTTTTTTCCTCTCTCCAGTCACATTTCTGTGTAACCAGGAGCACGTACAATTGGTTCCGTAATAAGAAGACATGGATTTTCTCTGCTGACTTTCCCCCTTTGATCATCAGGCATGATGAGCGCAGTATCTATGAAGGAAATAGAGGATTGCCTGGAAACTTGAGGCTTGAGGCTGATCATTCTTAGCAGTCTTAAAATTTCAAATGACCCCTTCTATGCCTAGTGGCTATTCTTTCTCCTATTCTCTCTAATTCAGGAAGATGGAAGCCACGCCCCAGTTTGTGGAAGATAGGAAGGATTCCAGAGAATTCCAGGGAATCCTTGAGTACTGGGTTTATTTTTTCTAAAGAGAGCTGGTCACTAAGAAGAGGGTTGAGGAGCAAATTAGAGAGGCACATTTGCAAGTGGGGGAATTTCCGTTTAAAAGTTCACTCTTGCAGAAAGGGGTAAAACGGGATCAGAAAGAAGCTGGCAAGGACAGCAGATACAGGATGGAAAGGGTAAGTAAGCCAGAAGTGGGGAACAGCGTACCTCCAAAGTCTGTCTAGAAGTCATAGTGTTGAGGAAGGATCGGGATTCAACAGAAGCAAATGAGCGCAGGCAGAGGAGCCACAAGGAATCATGGCGCGTGGTGACCGGCAGGTGTTTGTAAGGACAGGAGTGTTTGACAGTGACAGTCTAATATTGCGATGGGAATTCAGAGGCAGGACAGGCCATGGCTCAGTTTGAGAAGAGTCAACCAGTGATGAAGAAAGCTGTGCAGTCTACTCTCTTTGGACTCTACCTTTCACACTCAAAATCCAACCACCCACCGGTGCCTCAATTTCAAGTGGCCTTTGTTTAAGCCCAGAAATAAAAGGGGAGAGAGGACAGAGGGCCAAAAATGTAAGATCAAACCAGGGGCTGGTTCTACGTGGGCTAATGATGTGTCAGACAAAACTTTACGGAGGAGGCTACACTTCTAGTGGCTGCACGCTAATTACCTGGCTCTTAAATAAGAGGGGAGGCCCATGCCGGGAAGACCCAGGCAAATTACAATATGGGGCCAGAGCTCAGGGGATCAGTTTCTAGGGGCATACCGGGTCTCCAAGGCTGCAGCTGAGAGGCCTTAATATGCCACCACCAGGCATGCTGCTAAGTGATGCTTTAATTAAAACTTGAGTGCCATATCTCCTGTTAGTGACTCTGATGGCTTTTTAATTCAGGTCCCGTCCCAGCACGGACTCTTAATATCCCCCCAATTCTTCATTTACAGGGGACGTTACCATGGTGGGATTCTTAGCTCTTGTCCTACCCCACCCTGTCCCTTCTGTGCCCCCTCCAGCCAACCCTCCAGACTACCCAGAATCTTTCTTTTTCTTTTTCCTTTTAAGCTCAGAGAGGAATCCCAGCCCCTTGAGTTGGGTGAAGAGAAAAGGCAAGGCATTCGGGCCTAAAAACAAAGTGAGACTTACAGGTACCTGACTGGACAGGCTCAAGCTCGCGGCCGGGGTCTTCTTCTTGCTGCCGGCGCTATTGGTGGTGTTCCCTGCACTGCTATTGGAAGTGCTGCTCGTTGAGTTTTTTCTTTTTCTCCTTTTGGTTGTTGGTTGCCGTGTGGGTTCTGCTGTAATGGGGAAAAAGGAAGAAGGATGGAGCTCAGGGCAAGAATACGAGGTAGTCCTCAGCATCCTGTCCCTCCAATGGCATCCTTTTTATACATTGAAAAGAGAGCTATTTAAAATGTCCCCAGTTTGTATAACCTAAAAATAATGACAAAAGAAAATGGTCGATTTATTTCTAGAATAGAATGTGTGAAACTCTTTTTTTCTGCTTGTAGCTATGACATGATTTTTTTTTTATTTAATTGTTCTGTCTAATTATATATCTGTAATTCACTAATAGTTCTTAAGGAACAAGCTACAGGTACCACTTTCATAATTGAATTTAAAATATTTTTACCAGTAGAAATGTTAGGAACTGGCCTATTTTTTTCTCTTTGTAACAAAGGAAACGAGGATCTGTAAGTACTTCAGAAGACGCAAGGTTTGTCAAAGAAGTACTCATACTGTCCAATTGCTAGCAATGCCATGTGCAACACGTGGCCCTACTATATCCCAGTTACATGGTAGCCTGTCCCTCTTATATCTTGATATTCTCGGTTGTCATAGCCTTCGTGAGATTGAGGCTTCTCAGTTGTGTGGGAACACCCAATGGTTTAGACTCTAGTCTTTATTAAATGCTACTTGTTAACTACATGATTCTTAGAATGTTCCAGTATGGTATAACAAGAAAATGAAGGAAACTAGACTTGTTTAAGAATGGTCTATTAGTGAAAAATATTTTGGACTTGAATAATAGCCCAACTATTTCTGGGAAAATGGGACCCACAGCAATGTGTGGTGAGGATTATTTATTTACTTGTTGTCTCTTCATTCTGTATTGAGATACATCCAAAGGTACTACCATGCAGGCACATTTATATACTAACTATATCTTTAGGAAGGTTTACACATGCTTAGGTCAAAAAGCATGGTTGGGATCCTCCTAGCAACCAACGCTTCCTGACAATGAATCATCATCTTCCTTTCGATAGCCCTTCATCCCCACAACCTCTGAGTGTATATTTGTAAAGACAGCGAGGAACAAGAGCATACCTGGTGGGGCTACCATCCGCTGCCACTTCTGAAACAGGCAGGTCTTCAGGCAGTCTCGAGGACTGAGGTTGTAGGTTTTGTGTCTTGACATCAGTTCCTGCATTGGCTCCAGTATTACACACAACTGCAAGGAATTCAAAGTCACTGGCATTCGGCTACTTGATCATATTAATTACAATAATAATTCTAACAGCTGGAATCCATTAGACAGCTTAAGGTTCCTTTTTCTTTCTTTCCCTGGTTTTAATTTTCTCTACGTAAGTCTGAAGGGGCAGACGTATCACCCACACTTGATTATACTCACTTAACGTAGTATGGTTTATAACGTGGTATTACAGCCGAATGTCACACACACACACACACACACACACACACACACACACACACACACACACAC
>OU015747.1:23884526-23909322 GCA_907169655.1 Acomys percivali | reverse complement strand
CACACACACACACACACACACACACACACACACACACACACACACACTGCTGTACAGACTTGTGGTTGGATACAGGCAGTTCTGTAAGGCATTCAGAGGCTTTTCCTTGGGTAAGGAAAGCTGTGGAACTCATTGCTCTGATTTCTGCTCTGGCGTCTGGCTGCTGTTCCTATTTGTATAACCTCACACTGTGGGTTTCAGCGCTGCTTTACACAGGTTATCTGGTGGGGACATGTGTCCTTTAAACTGCGCAGAACAAGGTGATGCTTCTTTTTATTTTTAATTCTTTCTTTAATTTTTGCGTGATGCTTCTTGATGCTGACTCTCATAAAGGCAGATGATGAACACTGTGTGTTTTTGATATTCATGTGCCCATAGTTAATTTTTATTTTACCCATGATAATTGTGTAAGTGGCACTCATCTGTAGTCACTCGATGAGGGGGAATTTACCCTGAATATGCATTTAGTCACCTTGTTGTCTCTTTTGTTTAGCCTTTTCAGTTTTACTTTGACATCTAATGACAAACATTGAATAAAATAAAAAGACAAACTCATTTAGGATGACCATAGCCTTTTCTGGATTCCTTTGGTTGTAGGTGTGTCAGAACATCACTGCACTGAGAATGTGCTATCTCCTAGGACAAAGTCTGTGACTGGGAATGAACTATCCATCACACTTGAAGGCTGCAATGATGCAAATGTTGGCAGGTGCCTGCCCCTGTGCAAAGCAAGGTGGCCTTAGGCGAGGCACAGGTCTAGAAGCTCCCATCCCCCTTACATACTGGCTTCTGCTTCACTTCTGCCTTCTTTACTTCCTCTCTTCTTACGTCAGACCTCGCCTTCAGCATCTCTCTTTCTGCTCCCTGAGTTTTGTTATTTCCTTCTTATGGCTAATGCCTGTCCCATCCTTGAAAACATAAAGAAGACTGTTCCTCCCCTCCCCCGACCCCAAACCCTGTGTATGCTGGCGCGGTGTGTTCCTCTGACTCTCCCATTGCACCGGAGCTTTCCATTTGACAGACTTATCCACAAGGCCAGAGAGTCTTGGCATGCTGACGCTCTGCCTTTTGCTTCCGTGTCCTAGCTTTGGCTCTAATGAACAGATGTATTTAAGGAGTTAATTTTAGGAAGACCACGAGACCTTTCCAGGCCCAAAGAGTAATCTAAGGAACGCATCCATCAGAACCACGTGGTCTGACTACTGAGAATGGAGACTTTGGCTCTAGATCCCTTCTCATGGATCTGCACAGAAGCCCTGAACCCACACTTTAAAAATCTCTTACCTGCATATAATACTATAGCTACCTGTGAGAGTTTCAGATCCTCAGCCCCACTGATTCCGGGCTTCCTGCGGGAAAATACTGCTTTGCCATGTTTCCAGTTTTCATCTATTCTTTCCTCACTTCCCTTTCTAAGTTCCCTCCCCAAATCTAAGCAGGATTATGATGAACTCTATGTAGAAAGATTTGCTAAATCCACTAACCCTACCTATGGGTTTTCTGTAAACTCCTTTCAATTTCCTTGGAAGAGGGAAGATTTTGAAGGCTGAGCAGCACACATGCAATGTCCAGCATGGAAGTGAGCAGGAAAGCCTTCCCCCAGGCCCTTGGAAATGCAACATTATAGCTCTCCAAAGTCGTAAGACCTGGAATCACTTGCTAGATCTTCAACCTAGCGGACATTCATACTTAGTTGATGTCCCTTTTTTAAATCTAAGATGACAGTAAAGAGAAATCAGAAAAAGGGACACAATTCTCTTCCTGTGTTCCAACACGGTGAAGGCTCTAAGTGTACTTCTTCCTACTACAAATTCCTCCCTGGCATTGAAAGGACATATAGAGTGCAAGCTGTCAATGATGCCACCATGTTGTCTGCTGGCAGATCTGAGAGCTGATGGCCCCTCAGAACAGAGCCAGGTCACATTCAGGAGGACTCAGAGATGTTCATAGTCATGATTATGGCAAGGCAACATTTCAGAGATTCCCAAGGACTGGGAAACATTTATTTTGTTTTGTTTTTAAACACAAACAAAAAAGGAGCAAAACCTTTCCAAACTAGTTCTAAAAGACAGAGGTCAGTGGAACAAGCTGGGCAGTCTTCATATAGAATTTGTCTGTCATCAGCTGTGTCTCCTGGACACATTCAGCTGGATAGCACTGGGTTTCAGTTTCATCTGAAAAACTGATCCCCGCCTTGCACTGTGAGAATCTGAGGTAAGGTTTCTCACACACAAGTGTTCAGTGCGGAGAGCATCATGACATGATTGTTAGGAAACACAGCATAGATTGTGAACACCACACTGCATTTCTTGACGTTAACATACATTCATTGAGCGTTGTGCTCAGCTGTGGGGGAGGTGGGCTTTTGCGTTGGGGACACAAAATATGAGAATAGCCTCCTCCCCACCCCCACCCTCGCCCCAAGACCATATTGTCTCCTTAGAAATGATTTAATTAGATTAAGAAATCTACCCTGGTTTCACAGTTCAAGTGTCTCAGGAAATCATCGCCTTTTGACTAAACTATTTTTCATTACATGACAGGCTGAATGACAAAGATGACCTGTTTGGACTCAGAAAGGGTGACCAGCATTGAGCAGGTTATGGATTGAGAGAGCTACACTTACCATAAGAACTGTGACCTCATTTTTTTTTTACACTGCCTCTTCTTGCTGGATATTGGGGAATATTTTTTTTTTTTTTGTCAGTCAGAAGCTAATCCTTAAAAATCTCTCTCTTCCACTTTAATGTGAAAATATCTTTCTATCATTGTAACCCATTCCAGAAGAGCTGGATCTTTGCATGTTAATTAAGAATCCTCAGGGCCTTTTCTTAACACTGGAGAGAAAGGTCCTGGGTTGGAGAGGCAGCCCCACCCCTTTATTCATGTATGCAGATGAGCTATTATAGATGCTAAGCCGATAAAGTGGCTTTGCTGGGCTGTGTGCTGTAGGTGGCAGAGCTAACTCAGATAAAAGCAGGTCTCCTGAGCAGCTAGGTGTCACATCCTGGCAACAGCAAAGCCTTGCAACCTTTACAATATAAAATCAGGAAGATGACTAGGGAAGTAGGTTTCTGTTGGACTAACCAATTCTCGGAGCTGTAACTCCCGGCTCTTTCTGATGTTTCAGAACCTCTTGAGAATCTGGCTTGGAAGTTGTAAAATTCATCACAGTCCCATATAACTCTAGGTAAACATTTCCTTTTTTTAATAATAAGTATAAGCCAGCCCCCAATGGCTCGTGTTCCCTATGCTGCATGTGTGCATAAGCAGGTGCATGTGCGTATGCATGCACACATGCACACACACCCATTAGTGGAATGAACTAAGCATAATAATACAAATCCATTGATTTGGAAGAACAATTATATAGCAATGTTGTACCTGCTCCCAAGTCTCCAGTACATGAAAGAAAGATGACAATCTGCAAGTCTGTAGTGTCTGCAACATCTCTACAGCAGCATGCATGCAAGGCTGAGTTTAATTTCGTCTCCTACAGTGGTTCTGCAGATAGCTGAATCCCAGGTAGCTGTGGAAAGGGTAGGACCAGCAAGACCAAAGAGGAGTCTATGCCTTGAATATGCTTAAAGGTGAAGCCTTTCAGCATGTGTGGCTGCTCAGGCCAGTAAGGACCCTAGAAAGGCTCAATGGATGCCACTTTTCAGCTTTAGTGAGAGGCTAGGCTTGCTCTGCATGCTTCTATTCTGACTTCCTGGGATCCTGACAAGGGGATTTGCTGAATGAACCGATGCATGGATGGATGGGTCAGATAGTGAAGGCAGATTAACAGCAAGGAGTCATTTGTCAGTAGCAGACAAATCAGGCACAGTCCTGTGGGCTTAAAAGTGATCAATCTATTCATCCAATAAATGACTGATTGCTTCTTTGGTGCAGAATGCCTGACCTAAATGCATATGTGTGTGCTGCCTGGGCAGGGAGGCTTGGGGGGAATTCGACGTTTCTGCACTTTCATATTTACTGAGAGCCTAGCAAATGCGGATAGCATGGTTAATTCACTTTGTTTCTTGTACATCTGATAGTTTCCCCGGAGGATTCTGGTTATCCTCAGCTGCACGTTCACACTCATCTGGTACAGGTAATCTGCAGAGTTGAAGAAATAAGTGCAGTTGCGAGTGTTGGCCTTAAGCTACAGTGAAGCTGGCGTCCTGGAGTCATCATGTGGCTGACACTAACTGCAATCAACATTTGAGTCCTATTCATTTTGAATAACACCTGAGTGTGAACCACTTACTCCTTCTTTTTTTTTTCCAACAAAATCTATTTTAGGGGCTATGTATGGTGTGTGTGTGTGTGTGTGTGTGTATGTGTGTGTGTGTGTGTGTGTGTGTATGTGTGTGTATGTGCAGGTGTATTTGTGTTGTGACCCATGTGACAGAAGACAATCTTTGGCATCGTCTTCACCTTCCATTTTTGTTTGAAGCATGATCTCTCTGTGTTGTCGGTTGTTCTATAAGCCATGCCAGTTGGTTTATGAGCTTGCCCTCCATTTTGTTATAGGAGTATTGGACTTCAATTAGTGTGTGTGTGTGTGTGTGTGTGTGTTTGTGTGCGTGTGTGTGTGGCAGGCCACTGTACTTGTGTGGGGGTCAGAGGCCAAGTTGTTGTAGTTGGTTCTCTCCTCTCTTTTTGTCATCTGAGTTCTGGGTCATTAGGCTTGGTGGCAAGCAATTGCTCACAAAGTTATCTCACTGGCCCCTCAACAAGCTTTTTTTATGTGGGTTCTGGGATTCAAACTCACATCCTTTCATTTGTGTGGCAAGTGAGTTACCCACTAAGCCAGCTCCCTAGCTTCTACCTACTCTTTGTATCCAGGTCTTTGCAAAAATGCTAGGTGGACAGCTTTCTCAGGTCTCTGCTTAGGCTTTTATTCTTATTTACAAACCTTCCTCTCTTCCTTCTCGTCATCAAAAAACTATGCTCTACGCGCTAGGTCTGACCACTCTTTATTCTTTTGTGCTATAACAAACATTAGCACTTGAACCCAATTCATATGATGCACAAGCTCAAAGCCATTTATTATCCCGCCCTTCTGAGAAAGTTTATTGACCCTTATAACAAACAGTACTGTTCGAAGGAGGCAGATGGCAAATGGCTTGTCATGTCTCCACGGCAGTGTAGGAACAGAAGCAGACCACCACTCATGCCATTGTTTCTTTCCGTGAGAAAGCTTCACTTTTCAAAGAAAAAGGTCAGGTGACCTAGACAAGGCACCTAGCTAGTGACATGGTTGATTTGTGACCAGCTAATCCCTTTATCTTGTTGTGGATCCGTTGGGGTTTGATGTTGAGCCTAACTCTGCTCTGAAAAACCTCACCTGACTCACACCTGGCCGAACCTCTAATGTCACCAAAGGTCCAAGTCAAATCCCACCCTATCTCAGGGCAGCCCCCTACTAGAGTCTCCGTTGCCTCCGTGACACTGGCTGTTAGTCTCTAGAATTTCAGCATTTACACTGGCAGTGGGGAAAAAAAATCCTCTTTCGTGGACTCGTTCATGTCCTTCTCTATGGCAGGGCCTGTTTTATTCTTCTTCTTATTTAACACAGTAATAAGTGTACTCAAATATTTGTTGAGTCATAGCTTAGTAATAGCCACGGAGTGCCCGGTCTAAGTCTCTCCCTGGAGGATGTACCATGCCCATGCTAATTTTTATCATTAACCTTCACCACCTCTTGGCCCACTTTGACAGGTGAGGAAATGCAGCTGGTATGTCATCCAGAGCTACTAAGGAAGGCTGTGACTATTTTAATGAAGCTAAGATAACAGCTTTCTGTAGGGCAGGGGAAAGGCTTGGTTGAGTTTGTCTGGCTCCGTCACTGCGCTATTGCCGACCTCTGTCTAGCTCTTTTGCATTTGGCAGAGATATCAGGCCTTAGACTCAGATACACCTGGGTCAAATCTCCCACACCTGCCATTGACTAACTGTTCTTTCCCTAGAACCTTAGACCCCTCGAATCTGTTTCCTCATCTGCAACTGGAGATAAGTGGTGCTCAATCAGATGGCGTGGAGAGTGTCATGGCGAGCTCTTGTCGCAGAGCTGGGGACGAGACCAGGACTCAAAAGATGGGCGTTGGTGTTTTGAAGAATTCTCTTTGCACACCCTCTTAGAGGTAGGAAGTGATACACCTGGGGCCCATAAGCTATTCTGTGCAGCTAATCCTGTGGTCTCCCTGGGATGTAAGCGGTGTCTGTGTAAAAATCCCAAGGGGTGTTAATCAGGCACTTGACATTTTACTAGCCAAAGTCTGCTAATCGCTCCTGTGGAGAACCCAGCCATAGATTCAGAAGGTTGAAATCCACAAACCCCGGTGCTTATCCCTAGCAACTCACTCCTCTGGCTAAATTGACATTACAAAGATCTATTAAGAAGGTGTGGGGAGTCATTAAGGAATATTCTTCAATTCTTAGAGTTGACCCTAATTCTGAAACACATTATTAAATAAGATACCAGATACCTTTTTAAAGGGGGAAAAAAAAAAAAAAAAAAAAAAAAGAGGCAAGGTAAAGCTGAGAAAAAACAGATGAGAGTGAGTCACAAGCACTCACACCACACCCACTCTGCCCAGAGAGGAAAACCAAGCCAGCAGAGGAAATAACTTTCTTTGCCTTCCAAGCTATGCAATTCTAAACATGAGATTATGATGTGAGTTTATTTCCTGATAGGATTAAAGGTAGATTGGTTGTCAAATTCAAAATATTCCCCTTTTATCTGAAGCTTCAACCAGGAGAGCCTTTTTTCAATTGTTTTTTTTTTTAAATTGATTATTCATGCAAGTTATCTTATCCAATGGGCCCTTCAGACTGGGAGTCACTCCTATTAGGGAGATGGTAGTCATGGCTACTTCATGAGATAGCAGCAGCCACTCTGCTCTTAAAGGGACCATTGGTTTTGTTTTTAAGCAGAGCTAGCAGACAGGGTCTTTCAATATCTATTCTCTGATCTCGCTTTGAGGCTGCTGTCATTTGCCCACTGAGGCTACTGATGGAGTTACCAATTCGCCCAGAGGAGGTGTGATTTGGCTGTTTTGCCCTAGAGATGCTGCATCTCTTAGACCCATGAAGCCTGGAGTGGGGTGTGTGTGTGTAGGAGTAGGGGATGATGGATCGGAGGGAGAATCAAGGTCCTTCCTTTCCCATGGTCATAATTTATCTGTGGACACTTTTGCTTGGATGAACCCTCCATGGTCATGTTGTTTTCCTATGTGCATTTAGTGCCCTCTCTTCTAGCTCTGCATCAGGGACAAAGGGGAGCAGAGTCTTGCTGGTCCTTCTTCATACCTTCATACCATACATAGATTATGTAGTGGTCTGAGTTATTTTTCTGTTGCCATGATACCGCACCATGGGAAAGGCAAGTGTCTTTGAAACCTCAAAGCCTTTTCCCGGTGTAGCCCTCTTGGCTTTGTGCTTTTGGTTCAAGGTGGAAGCTCTCAGCTTCTGCTCCAGTCACTTCTGTTCCCTGTTGCCACACTCTGTCATGATGGAGTCCAACCCTCCTGAACCATTAGCCCAAATAAATAAACCCTTCTTATATAAGATGCCTTGGTCATGTAACTGTAATTTTCCTACTGTTATGAACCACAGTGTAAATATCTGGTTTGTCGGCTCTGTGATTGATATGCAACCCCCAAGGGGGTCTTCACCCACAGGTTACGACCCACTGCTCTAACAGAAAGCTGACTAGACTAGACTCAAATGACTTCAGGTAAAGTTTGGTTTGTTGCAGATCAAAGGGAAGGTATGTTTCTAGGAGTTCAGGGCCAAGTTATGCAGCCCATGGGCTTACAACTACAGAGAGATGTTCTTTCAGATCTAGAGGCTGGAAGTCTAGGGCAAGAGGTAAGCAGGGCGATGCTATTCTGAACATCAACAAAGAACCCTTGTGTTTTCAGGATGCTAGTGGCTCCAGAATCTTTGGTGTTCCTGTCTTGTCATCCCAGTGTCTGCCTCCCTCTCCATCTATGAAACTGAACCATCTTCTCTTGTTAAAAGGACACCAATCATTGGGTTGAGGGCACACCTGAAATCCAATGCAATTTCACATTGAGATTCTTTAATTATATCTGCAAAGATCTTGTTTCCGGGATCATATTCTTCCATGTGAATATGAAAATTTGAAGGATTCTACTATATATTTTTTAAAAAAGCATGTGTTTCTCACGCTGTCTAAAGTACAGGTCACTTCTGAAGCAGCTCTCAGTACCCAGGCCCATGACATATATGTCCAGCTTCTATTAGAAAGCCTGACAGAGGCAGTGGCTGCCTTTGTGCCTGTAACCCAGGAGTGACATTGGCAGTCTTAGGGCTGGCTCATTTTCCTTGGGGCTGCTTGTCCAGGCTGGGTTTTATTATTACCAACTTTCCATATGAGATCTCTCTAGTAAAGTCTCCACTATGAATTTTGATTTTTCCTGGGTGGGCGCTGCTTGACCTACATGGTTTAGAAGACATTCAGCAATATGTAAAAGAGTAAAAGATGACTTTGTGGTATATGCGGCATCGTGCGTGTGGCATGGTAACATGTCGCCTTGCTTTTAAATTATAGCACCTAATAAAATGGGTGACCTTGAGCAAATCCCTAAATCTTTTGGTGTTGTGGTTTCCTGCTGTCAAAGCTAATATAACACTAGTACCTCACCAGCTAGATTAGTAAACTCAGCAACAGTGTACTTAACCGGGTGCTAGCATATGCAAAGGGCTTTAAATGCTTATTATGCCTGAAGGATAAACCCTGGCTTCCCGGAGCAGAGTTCACACCTGTCAGGACATAGCTGTTAATGTTTACAGATGTTCCTTGCCTTACATATAAATGTATGCATATACATATGCCTGTGTATATTTTCACACACACACACACACACACACACACACACCACCTTGCAATTAACCAGAAAGTTAGCTTTTAATGATAGAATGGGTGCCTGTAATGTTTGCCCTTTCAGCAGTATGTTCTGATATTATCTAGATGTTCTAGCAGCTTCTGGATCTCCGTGTGGTATCTAGATGTTTTTGAAAGGAAAAGGAAGATCCTGCTCTGTCACCAACAGGCTTCCAGGCAGTGCTGTCTGGGTCTATAGGGGAATGCACAACTCTTGGGCACAAATAAACAGTTCTCCTTCACCAATTGCTGTGGCTTCTACTGAACTAGGGCCCTGAACCCAAAGGCTAGGTTTGCTCTAGCAGACGTTCACTCATAAGACATTATTGAGTTAGTGTTTAACAGTGAAACAGAACCAGGATGTATGGGTGTGTGAGTGTGGCCATGGGGCAGAATAGTCTCCTCTCTGGGAAGCCTTAGCTCTCGTTCCTAAAGTCTTCAGTGAAAGCCTCATTCATTTAACGGAGGGTCATCTGCTTTCCTTAAAGTTCACCGATCATACATGAATCACACTTACAAAATCCCTTTACAGCAACACCCACAGCCTGGCTCGGACCACACACGATGCTGCGATGGTGCTGAACTGTGGGGGTGTCCCTCACTGCACTGTAAAATATGAGGCAGCGGGCCTGTGTCCTCATCTTTAATTAGATTTTTCTTTTATTTCCCTGAGCACTAAGCAGTCTGTTCACCGAGGGTAATGAAGCAACACTGGCTCAATGTGAGAGGAAAAGAAATAAGGGGTTCACCATCAAAATGGCCTAGATGCACATTGTCTGCTTCACAAGTAAAGTAACTTGGCCTAAACCCAGAGTGCATCATCTCACGGGCTTCTGAAGGTGCTCTATGGGCTCAAGAAAACCGGAGGAGTACTAGGAACCTGGTGGGGATCACATGAAACTCAGTTCCTCTAGTCAGCTTTCTGTTAGAGCAGTGGGTCTTAACCTGTGGGTGCAGACCCTCTTGGGGGTTGCATATCACAGAGCCGACAAACCAGATACTTACACTGTGGTTCATGACAGTAGGGGAATTACAGTTACACTGCCAAGGCATCTTATATAAGAAGGGTTTATTTATTTGGGCTAATGGTTCAGGAGGGTTGGACTCCATCATGACAGAGTGTCGCAAGAGGGAACAGAAGTGACTGGAGCAGAAGCTGAGAGCTCCCACCTTGAACCAAAAGCACAAAGCCGAGAGGGCTACACTGGGGAAAGGCTTTGAGGTTTCAAAGACACCTACCTGCCTTTCCCGTGGTGCGGTATCACAGCAACAGAAAAATAACTCAGACCACTACATACTCTATAGGGGTGAAGGTATGAGGAAGGACCAGCAAGGAGAACTGGTATTCAAGTGGGAGCTCATAGATAAATGAGAAAGTGGCCAGCGCACGGGGTGGGAAGAGATCTTGGCCTAAAGGACACATTTCCTAACTGGGCACTGGAAACTGCCACACTGTGGTCCCAGCAGTTCCAAAGAAGGGACTGGACTGGAGTTGATGCAGTGAGCAGGTGGGCAGGGGACAGGGCAATCAAGGCCATAGTACGTATCTCAAAGAGGAGGTAAGAGGTCCAAATAATGTTGCAAACCTCCTCCACACAAAGGAATGCTAGACGGATGTGATGATTGCTGGGACGTTTCCTTCCCTCACATCTCCAAGGCATGAGATATGTCACCAATCAGCATGAGAAGGATTTTAATGAAACAAAAGCATCAGCCATCCTAAAAGACAAACATTGGCTGCTTCAGTCTCTGAGCAGGGGAGCCTAGCCCCACAGGGGAGCCATTGGTCACAGCATGGAGATCAGTAGTATCCCTCCACCCCTCCCTTAGCAGACAGAGGTATCTTTCCTAGCATGTGGGTATATTTCCCCAGAGTGCTAAGAGACTGCATATTTGCAATGGCAGAGCATTAAACACTAACATTTATAAACGGGCCTTTATAATCATAATACTGCAAGGAAGGGAATTGGGAATTGTCTTCGGGAGCTGTTGGTGACTGTTTCCAAGGAACATGGCTATCTTGTGTGAACAGTTGCAATCCCTACCTCCACCCTGAAAGCCAGTGGAGTGGTTCTGCCTGCCTCCTTCCCAGTGCAAATACCCACAAGACCAGCCAAGGCAGCTTTGTGTTCTGGGGCTTGGACTGGCATTCCCAAGACTACTGTTGGAAGGACCCTCTGGGTAGTTGCTGGTGGGAAGTGCCTTTTGCTTTCTTGGCACTGGTACCCAGAATATGGCTACCTTTACAGCGTTAGTTAGTCCTCCTCCTCTGGGATTTACACCAGGCAACAGCCCTCCAGCTACGTGCTGTGCTGACATACAGCAGAGGAGAGATTTCTCAATAATTTGACACTCAGCTTGTGGATTGCTCCTGGCTGCACAACCAATGTGTGCCCGGACTGTAGTTACATAACTTGCAAGGAGATTAAATTAGTCCCTCTATTCTTCAAGACTTTATTTGTGAATGGATCACTATTGCCTTGCATTAGAATGAAGCTGAATAGATGTCCGTTTTCTCAGTGGTGCTGGGGTCCCAGTGGCAAGAGCAGTTGACCAGCCTTACATCATCAGAAATTGGCACATAGAAGGCCAGAAACACACACACACACACACACACACACACACACACACACACACACACACACACACACACACTAAAAACAAAGCAAAACAAAACAGAAAAACAAAGTAATGTGGAAAGAATGGAGGGGAGGGGGGAGAACGAAAAATGGATGAATTCTTTCTGACTGTGTGTGTATGTGGCGTGTGTGTTCGTGTGTATGTGTGTACACATGTGTGCTTGTATATAGAGGCCAGAAGTGGACAGTTGCTATGCACTTTGTTCAGTGAGAGACAGGATCTCCCACTGAATTCACAGAACACCTATTCAGTCAGGTAGGCTGTTCAGCAAGGCCCAGGCGAAAACCTGCCTCTGCCTCCCAAGTTCTAGGATTACGAGTGCATGCTCTCACACCTGGCCTTTTAATGTTGGTTCCGGGTATTGAACTCAGGTCCTTGTGCTTGCACTTTACTTTCTGAGCCACTGTTCCAGGCCTCCTCTATGACTCTTATCTGTAGATATCCCAGTACAAAACACTACTGGGGCCAGGGCATGGAAATGCCATTCCTGGCCCTGCTTGACCTCAGTGATCACAGTTGGTGGGCCCAGGGACAGGGAGCAAGGCAGAAAAAAAAGCCAGGGGATGAAGACCTCAGGAGGCTGAGATAGACAGCTTCAGTGAGGCTGCTCATTATTTTATTTTATTTTATTTTATTTTATTTTATTTTAAAGAATGTCAAATACTTTGATTTTGAAGTTAAATATATGCATGTTTGCTTGAACTGGACATGCATTATTTTCCAGGTGGAGAATCATTTTTCTACTGCTCCATTTACATTTCCTTTTTAAAAATTTTTTATTTAATTATTTTATTCTTGTTACATCTCAATGGTTATCCCATCCCTTGTATCCTCCCAGAGGCTGCTCATTTAATTAGGGGAAACAAAGGCTATTTAAAACTTTGGGCGTTAGTAGGGGTATGGGGGGGGGGGGGTGAGTGAACATCATTGGCTGGGCCAGGATGCTGAGGATGCTCCATTTGCATAAGGAGAAATTCTAGGTGCTGCTGGATACTACTTTATAAGGGGAAAAGGAATCTAACCTGGGTTCCAGGTCCTCAGGAGGGCAAAGGTGGGGGCACAGGGCTCAGTGCACCAGGGCAGGCAGGCCCAGGGCAGGGAGGAATGGTCCTATTCTTCAAGGCCTGGCCCCACACAGTAACAGCAACGCCATGTTCCTTCATCCTCAGGAGGAGGAGGAGGAGGGGAAGATTAGGGCTTGGCAAGCTTCATCTTCATCCTTCTTGCCTGCTGTCATTAGGAAACATGCATCACTTCTAATCTCAGGCATAGCTCCCCATGCACCCCAGCCTATTATAAGCCTCTGGAGGGATTACAGCTGTGCTCTCTTCTGCATCTGTCTCCCTCCTGCTCCCATTAGGAGACCTTCTAGTCCTGTATTTCTTCACATTATCTTATCATTTCTCTTGCCTGGGGGTGTGGTACATCATGGTCACTGGGTCCTTTACAGAAGATCTGTAGATAATGTTGAAACTATTTCCAATTCAAGCCAGCGAATGGCATCTATGAATTCAATGCCAGGAGTCGACTTCATTAGTCCGGTGTCAACCATAAAGCCATGTTCATATCAAGAAACCCCAGTTATCAACTCCTGGCATTGAACTCATAGACTTATAATTGAAAGCAGGTCTTCTCAGATCCCCCGAGAAGGGCTAGGAATTGAGTATATTAGCTGGATATGGCTATTCAGAGTGTTTCAGAAGCCTTCTAGCTAAAAGGGGTGGGGGGACAATGCAACCACTGTTCACTCATTCTAAGCTTCTCTATTTGGGAGGCGTCTCAGGATCCCAGATTATTGTAAAGCCAGCAATTACTGATGATCAGATCCCAGGAATTACTGGAATCTCAAAGCTCAGGCCTTTTCAGCCTTGAGGACAGAACACGCAGGACTTGGGGGACAGCCCGTTCTTACAAGGCCCATTGAGTGTCAGCCCAGGAACTGTGGTCATCTCTCTTCTTACTCCAGGTCCCTCTCTCTCCATGATGCTGTGGGATGTGGTGAAGGTTTTCCCTCTTTGAATCAGACATTCACTTTTTGTGAGTTCTTGTCCTTAGTTTTTAGGCAATGGCTTGCAGCAGGTCACTCTCTCGTGGCTTTGGAACTTTGTGTCTTAGGATGCAGACAGTGACATTTGCCTGTGAGTGGAGAGGAAGCTTCCCAAGGCACACAAGAAGCCAGCTCTTCTTCAGTGTCCCCTTGTGACTGGAAGCAGAACCCATTAGCCTAAGGCCTAGCAAGAACCTGTTCAGTTAAAGCTGAAAACTTTTCGTTTCATCCAAAACCCAGAAGAACTGGGGACTGGACTCATACTTCCTTTCCTCTGGGGTTCTTTGCACTCTGAAGCCTTGCTGTGAAGGTCCAGCCCCTTCTCTAAGTTACTCTTCCCATTTATCCTCAGTAAGAGGCTCTTAAAGTTTCACTGTGCTTAGTTTTGTTTGTGTGTGCCAACATAAGGACTCCCCAAACTGCCACCTGCTATTTTGATGTGTATAAAGTTGGGTAGGCTGGATTTGCCTTCCTGTTCATGTAACTATTGGGAGGGCTCTGTGAGACAGGCCATACTGTCATGCCTTAAAAGCTGAGCAGTCATGCTCGGAGAGATGGAGGTGGCTCCTCCATTCATAAATGATCTTATCCCATCTCCATTCATCCTATACTCATGACGTGGTTACAGATCCAGATGTGCAGGGCCCCGTTTCTGTGTTTTATTTAGATGTTAAGTGCTTTGGTCCCAGATTACAAGCTGACTAGTCATGGAGTCAATGTGTGCCCGGCTCCTTTGGTCCACAGTGAACAGTAGGTGTTCATTAACTACCAGTGGAACAAATGGGTTATCCCCAAAGCCCCATTCTCTTTCCACTCTCCTATACCTGGAAGGGGTTATCTCTTTCAAGCTGATGGAGAAGCAGGTGGCCAAGCCCTGTCTTCTCAGGCTAGCTTTGGGTGGTTCCAGTTTCTGTTACCTCCCTGTAACCCTAGCTCCCAACTATATCTTCCGGAAACAGCTTAGGAAACAGCAGCTTCCGGGCCTCTCTGTGCTATCAGGTATGAAACTGTAGAGTGACATTTCCTTTCCCTTAATTTCTCCAAAAGGCAAACAATGTTTTCCTTAGGAGTTCTGCGTCAGCTCCTGACTTCAATGTGCCAGCTGCATGCACCAGCCACATCTCTCTAAGCAGTGTGAGATCATATCGCCCTTGCTGATCTTCATTGTCATTATGAAACACATCCCTTGGCACTCATCACTTGTGTCCTTGGCGGCTCCCATGGCTTCTCAAACATCATTGGTCTTCAAGTTCTTCTGGGTCCCAAATCAATCATAGATTTAGAGACTCGTCACTCATAGTTGGGGGCTGGCATAGCTGAGTGGAGGGACAGACACTTCAATCAGGGATGTGGAATACAAGAGCCAACAATCAAAATGATTTTTGTCTAAAAACACTCAGAGGAAAGGATGCTGTGAGGTATCAGAAGAAGAAGCACCCATATTCATAGTTTTTCATGAAGACTTTGCAGTCCAAACACACGAGGAAATGCAGAATAAGGCCTCAGATGAATGCAACAGAGTTCCATTTAGAAATAAAGCCTCCAGTAAAAGCCGTTTCTGTGGTTTCAATCTCCCACAGCATGATTATCTTGAACATTAAAAATAGAGATTATTTAGATCAAGGCTTTTTTTGGGGGGGGGATGGAAGGGAGAATCAGCATTTCTCTTTATCCTTCTCTGTCCAGTCTCCTTCTATTTTTTTCCTTTGTTTTTTATTTTGATAAGAATTAAGGTTTTGAAGGAGAATAACAAATGATGGGTTTGAGGACCCAGTGTTCTCCCTAGGGACATATATACACTTGAGTGCCTCTTTATTGGGGCTCAATCACAAACACAGTGTTTTTCACACAATGCTATTTTTAGACTGAATGATAGGAAGTCTGCAGCACTAACAAGTGGACAAGAAGCACGGAGCCACAGTATATGGTCCTGTGCCAAGGCGAAGGCCAGCTTGGCCTTTAGCCAGTGTGCTGCAGATTGCTGTTACAATAGCAAAAGTAAAAACAGTGCTTACAAAGGAATGCTTAATCAGCTGAGAAACTTCTGGGCATTTAGTCCCCATTTGTGACTTCCAGAGATTAATAGGAATGTATTTTGAACTTTATCAGTAAAGTCTTGGATCTGAAGTGGCTCATGGTGAGACTCTTAAACCAGCTGAAAATCATTTGGAGAGGTGGACATTGGGCAAATGTCGCTCTCTCCTGTCTCCCTAATGGGTGATGTCTGTGTACGTGTCTCCACAGCACCTTGCACAGAGCAATAGTCACAAGTTTTCTTTAAACCCAGAGAAGTGGGTGTCTTCTGCAGACGTGGTACTAGCTCCTGGTAGCCATGGATCCTTGGGGTGTTCAGTGGGGTTTCTTAGGTCCTCTTTGGTTTGAGGAACTGTCATTCTTCTCTAGGACAAACTGATCTCACTGTGTCATTTTTGACATCACTTAGATGGACACTAGTTCTTAGCTCTTAGGAAGCTGGGAGCCAGCCAGCTGACTCTTGTTCCCTTTATGGGTGAACTCACAATCTCAAGCAGCTGGGAAGATGGGGGAAGGAAAGGAACTATGTGGTGAAATTAAGATGGCCATCATCTTCAAGCTCTCCCAGAAATGTCCCCAACTGTAATTCCCAGATCTGAAGAAGGCCCCCGAGATGCTTTAAAGGGAGGGTGAAAGAGTTAGTTATTCCAGATGGAAGGGTTACTAGCTTGACCCTGCAGCAAGCCGGAAAAAAGCCTAGGTTTGGGAGTCAGATCCAGATTCAAAGCCCAGCTTGGGCCTATGGCGACATGCCTGTCCTCAAGAAGTTCAGCTGAGAAACTTCTAGGCATTTAGTCCCCATTTGTGACTTCCAGAGATTAATAGGAATGTATTTTGAACTTTGCTCCTCAAGACTGAATTAGAACAAACAAGCTTGAAAGCTCTACATGCGTAGCATAGTCAGTGTTCACGTAGGGCAAGGAAATGAGTACTATTGTTTGGTCATTGCAAACTATGTACATATGTTGGGTTATCACAGTGTACCACGAATGTATATCCCCACCGTGTTTCAATTTCGTATGTCAATAACAACAAAAACTTACGATTAAAAAACGTTAAGGTCAGATGACACAAACAAAACACACCCTTCTGGCCCACTCCTCTGTTTGACTCTGAACATGCGTTGATTAGCGAGTCAATAAACCTGAAAATTCTCCTAAGAGAGCAAGACTGAGAATGCCAGTTCCCTCATCATCTCTGGACCAGTAACGCCAGACACCCTGTTTGTAGGCGGTCACTTAGGATGAGCCCACACAGGTGTAAATAAGATTTCATTCTGGACTACAAGAGAGCCACAGTTCAACTTGGAAATTGTAGTTAGACATATTCAAAGGGACTGCAGGTGAAGATGCCGCTAAACAAGGCCATGTAATGCTTACTGGAGGCCTTGGCCAACCCCGCCAAGGATTTCACTGTGGGTGAAGCTTCTAAGTATTGATACTTCCTGCATTAACAATACTTCAGATCAGGTTCATAATCATATAATTATCACCATACTTCATACCATACAGCATGTGAGGGCTCTGCATTGTTAATCGCTCCAGTACAGCCTTCATATCGAGCATCAAGCTGTAATTTCAACTGTTAAGGTGAGTATAAATTAAGGGGTGGGGAGCCTAACAGAGAATCAAGCTGAGCACACAGCTCTTGTCTGCCTGGGGACCATTAAATAACAATGAGAGCCCTGTCCACGCCAACTGTAGGCATGACAGTTCTAAAGTCCAAGTTTGAGCAGATCTGGCTAGGTTCCCAAATCCTGTGTGTAGTAATATATGATTAATGACCTTGAGGTACTTATTCAATTGTTTTTCTCCATACGCACCCCAAGGGGCAGTGTGATACTGAGATATCAATGGAGAAGACATGGAAAGGGGTCTTACAGCCAGTCTTATCCCAGGATGAGGGGGCTGCACAGTTTGTATCATTCATCCACCGTAATGCTCCAGTGTGTCTTCATAGGAATCTTTTAGCATCGGCCAATAGGGAGAGGCACGTTTTTCATTGATGGCTTTCCTAGAGTGCTATAGCAGTCTTGGGTGATGAAAACAAGGTATAGAGGCATATATGTACCAATTTATGTTCTGCAAGCAGCTGCTCGGGGCATCTGACTTCACATCCCTTCACATACGCACTGCCTATTGTCATTTTAGATGTAGCTAGCCATTTGATAGATGATGAATGGGAAGGCACTGTTTTCATTATTCAAGGTGAACTCAGAGGAGCACAACTTGGCTGAGATCCCAGCAAGGAGGCGGGCGTTAGATCAGGATGGAATAGGACAGATGCTGCCTGTGGAGGGTCCCCGTGCTGGTTGTTTGTGCTACAGGTTTTTTTCTTCGGGCCTTCCTAGCACCCATTATTTTTTTTCTTTCGATCCCATGGCCTAATACCTGTGGCATGGCATTGTCTATTCAAACTTAGTGTTGAATTGTTTTCTCATTCTTTACAGCAAATTCATGCAACTGCTTAAAGTCAAAACCAGGGCTTCCTTGCCTCGCTTAGCTAATATCTGAATGTTAGGCTCACTTCTGAGGTCATAGAAACACATGAGTCCCTATTTTCTACATTTGGAAGAACTCAAAACCCAGTGGGAATGATGGGTGAGTAAAAATTCCAGTTCCAGTTCATTGTAGGGGAAAATGAGTGTAAGTATGTATGTATGTATGTATGTATGTATGTATGTATGTATGTATGTATGTGACATGATTTGATCCCATGGCACCTCACCTCCCACTGTACAAAGCTAGAATGTACCAGTGGATCTTTTGTGATTTTATGCTCCAAATCTATCAGAAAGAGTCCACTAACTGGGGGAAGACTGAATATGATCCACGAGGCAGTTCTCCGAGTGTGAGAACAGAACTGGTCTGGCAAGGATTCTCTGTCTCACAGATGACTATTTTCTGCAGATCCAAACTTGAAAAGGCATCCCTGAAAAGGGGAAACCCTGGTGAAGATGTTCAGAAACACACACTGGAGTGGGTGTGTGTGTGTGGTGTGTATTACCTGCTAGGTCTCACCTAGAACAGTTACAGGAAGAGATTTAGAATTGGCCAGCTCAAACTAGCTTTGTGATCCTCATTTAAAACCAACAAACAAACTATTGAAAACTTTCAGTGCAGCCTTGGTTGGATTCCCTGTTTGTGTCTGTTAACTAGGAACACATATATATTTATAGGAGACCTCCTATGTGCTGAACACTTCTATTAAGCATGTTTGAATGTGTTTATAATTGTAATTATCATGAAAATCCATCCTACTTGAGTTTCTTTGGTTATTTTTGTGTAATATATGAGGAACCAGAGGCGAAGAAATCACACCTGCAGCAGGTACTTTGGGACAAGAGTTTCTAATATGGAGTCTGCAAAGGAGAAGACAATGTAAGATTTGCTCCTGATCTAAGACCCTCACAGCCCAAAGGGGAGTGCATCCATCACTCTCGGTTGCTGTACCAAAGTATCTGATTAACAGAAGGAAAGGAAGCATTTGTGTCAGCGCAGGGCTTTAAAGGTTTCAGTCCAAGCTGGGTTTGCTCTAACAACGGTGTTTGGTGAGGCAGAATATCAGGGTGCTGGGAGCATGTGGCAAAATAAGCTACTCACCTCAACACTAGGAAACAAAAAGAGGGACACGGAGAAGGTAAGAGGCAAAGTGTATCCTTTAAAGGCTGATTCCGCTGGCTTAATTTTCCCAACTAGGTCTTGTTCCCTGAAGTGACTACTATACCATTAACTTCAACACAAGACCTTTTAGTCTAGACTCAAATCACAACAGAGAGACAGACATGTTAATGGTGAAAGCATATGCTGGCAGCTTTTTATAACAAAGGTACATCTCAAAGGAGGGTCCTGTATCGGCCAGCATTTTGTGACTTTGACAAAATACCCAACAAAATCAACTTAAAGGAAGGAAAGTTTATTTTGACTATCAGTTTCAGAAGTTTCAGCCTATGGCTGGCTGGTTTCACTGCAAGGCGTCATAAAACGGTGGTTAGAAGGTGGTAGAGCTGGCTACTCACTTCACGATGGCGAGAAAGGGGAGAGAGAGAGAGAACAAAAGAAAGCACGAGAAATACCCCGTAAGTCTGTACATCCTTCAAGTAGGTTCATAATTTCCTTCAATCTCCAAAGGCTTATCAAATTAAGAGTCCATTAATAGGTTAATATATCAATGTAACCAAAACTCTCAAGATGCGATCACTTCCAAAATAGCCCATCTCTAAAGACCACTGCATTTGGGATCGGACCTAGGGGGTGTTTTAGTTCCAAGTTCTAACTGTCCTTCAGCTGTTTTGAAATGGGGGTGTGTGTGAAAAGCTGTTTAGGGAGTTGGTCCTACATCAAATCTTAATAGACACATAGGTATCTTTTGGGTAAAGGAACCGGCAACAGGGCATAGAAGACACCCAGGCAGAGAGAGGGGTGATGTAGGCACGGGAAATATTAGACCGTGCTTACTTGGGAAACGTGCTCAGCAAGTTTGGAGACATTCACTGGCACTTTGAGACCTGCAAAAGTTGGAAGGATGAGCAGTGCTTCCCTCTGCTCACAGACATAGAGCGAGGCCGACTCCAGCCCCCCTCCACTTTGGTATCCATGGAGATGATAGTGGCAAAGATGGTAATGGAATGGATTTGCACAACACCTGGTGGTTTATGGAACATGACCACACATATTACAATATGTCACTTGATCTTGTGAAGTAGGTCATGCAGGGCGAGGATAGTCCCTGCCAGGGTAACGTACACAAACTGGAGTTAGTTTTCATTGCTTATGTGAACTGGTGCCAAATCTATTGAGAAACCCCACAAGGCAGTGGTCAAACAGAGATTTTTTTTTTTTTTTTCAATTTGGAGTCTGAGAGAGTTCACTGGTACTTCTTTTTTCCAGTAAAGAAAAGAAAAAGTACAAATTAACTTAATGTTCATGTCAATGGCAGAATTAGAGTGCACCAAATATCCACTCAGTCCTCTAAACCTTCCAGTCTCTCTTGAAATTCACTTTGAATCACATGACAAGATTTGAGCAATGAGCAAGGAGTGAGCCTGAGGCTAACGTCCTCACTGCTTTTTTCCTAACTGATTTCTCCCTCACTGAGCAACTGCAGTCACTACATTTTCCAGGAGATGGAGGAGGGGAGCCAACCCAAGCTTCACATTACAAAGCAAGAAATAAATTAATCTTCACTGGTTGTGTCAACTAAGGTTATAGGTCACATGGTGACTCCAGCATTGTACCTGGACCATTGTTGCTTTGGAAACAGTGACTTCTGTTCTACCTGCCTTGTATTTTACTTGACCTCTCGGGGTTCCTTGGTTATATCTTTTGAGGATTATTTGCTGATGGTTTTCTCTACCCCTGATTGATTGTAAGTTCCCGGGTGTCAAAGTGGCACTAACCATTTGGAAGGAGAGGGTATTCATAGGAAGAGTGTGGCACAAAAGAAATGTACAAGACTGAACTTTGCTGAAAAAAAAAATTCACGAGAAAGGCTGACTTTTTTTTTTTTTGTAATTAAAATATTTTTTAAAGACAAGTAAATGAAAAGATACCACTAGATGACATCCTGGTACAGTCATAGGGCTGTGCCTTGTTCAGCCATTGTAAGAGAGGCTTCCTCCTACAGTGGATGGGAATAAATACAGAGACCCACTGGCAGACAATACGCAAAGAGTGAGAGACATAGAAACACTCATTCAGGGCTCATTGAACTCTGTGAAAGAAGAGACAGAAAGATTGTGAGAGCCAGAGAGGATGGAGGACACCAGGGAATCAAGGCCTTCTAGACACAGCAAGGACTAGCGCACGATGACACATTATGAGAAAAAGAGCCTCCAAAGATGACACTGAGTGTGTTTTATGTTGGCCATCCACTGCTGGCCATGAGGACTGCCCTTAAGAGTGGTTTGTTTCCCTCAGTGAGACTCCTTTAGAGAAAACTAATTTTTCATTTGGAGAATCTATCAATTGAATAGCTTTTAGGTTAAGGGTGGGGGCATGTGTCTAGCTCTCATTCAGCTCTAGGACCTAGTGCCTAGGTCTAGTGCAGACTCAGGTAGGCCGTGTGCGTGCTGCCAGTCTCTATGAGTTCATACGTGCGCTAGTCCTTGCTGTGTCTAGAAAGGCTGACTTTTGAGGGGACATTTTCAGTTGTTCCCCTTCCAAGCAAGTTAGCTGATTTTAGTTCTTTGTCACTTAATATCTGACTATTCTCTGACTTTGTTTTTAGGTCTTTGATACTTTGTTATACCTTTATGCCAAATTATGAAAATTAAAGTTTAGCTAGAAGAGACTCACTTTTATTTCATACAAGATCCGTGCTTTACACGAGAGGTCAGGTAAGCTACAGAACACACAATAGCAAAGACCACTAAATGGGTAGCATTAGGATTTATAACTTTTGAAATATGCTTCCTAAAAGATGAGAACCAGAGTGTTTACACAGCTAGGAATTGGCATAGAGTTGGGGATGTCTGGGTGACACCATGACAAGGCCCAGACTCTCTGGACTACAGTCAAGTGCATGTCATCCTAACTGTGGGATATTTATAATGCCTGGCATACCAATGGTATCTTTATCCCTGGGACTCATAAGAAAGGCCAGAAACAAATCCACCGAACGAGAAATCTTACACAAGGATGATCCTAAATCTCACCTGAGCTGCAAGACAAAAGGCAATGACAACTTGGCTATTGCTGGTGATACAATTCAAGGACAAAGCACGCCAGCTGAGACCTGGTGCTCCAAAAGCTGGGAAGCCTCTATGTAGAAGGTTTGTCCCAAATCTGGCTTTTAATGACATTGAGAGTTCTGCCTTTGCTTTTGATTATTGGTGTTTTGTTTTGGTGGCTGTTGTTGTTGTTGTTATTATTATTATTATTATTATTATTATTATTATTTTGAGACAAGGTTTCTCTGTGTAGACGTGGCTGGCTACTTGACTGTTCTGGAACTCGATCTGTAGATCAGACTGGCCTCGATCTCAGAAGTCTACCTGGCTTTGCTGGGATTAAAGGTGTATGCCACCACCACCCAGCTTTTATTTTTCCTTGAATTTTCTGACAAGAGTGGCGTTCGTCTCTCTGTTCGCTAGCTGACCAGTTCATGGCGTGCATACAGCAGCAAATCCATGAACAGTTCTCAGCTGTGGTTGTATCAGGGGACAGCAGGAGAACATTGATAGCTTAATTCCTCATTTATTAAACAAACAACACCTATCACATACCAAGTGGATAAGAAGAACCTGTCAGAAGGCAGTGATGGGTAAAACACACCTACAGGGCATCTTGGCTGTTAATACGTTTCAGAGAGACAGTGAAGGCAAGCAATGCAGTACAAAATAGCTACCAGAGGAGAACAGGCTTGGTACAGATCTTTCTAAAATAATTTAGTAAGAGTCTAGCCTCATGATGATTGAGGGAAAGAGCCTCTTACTAGGTTAGAGGGAGGAAAGAATTCAGTTTATTAGATGAAGGTTAGGTGATGATAGTACAGTGGGGGGGGGTTGGCAAGTGCTAGATAGTGATAAGATTTGCAATCCATACTGAGAGCTTCTGTGTGCAAATGCAATTCACTGGGGAAGGCTCCTTTTGGACAGTATGGCAGGTCTGAAATCTAAAGAGAACATTCCATTCATTGTGGCAGTCCTGGAACCAAATGTCAGGTGACTGTCCTCTTTTCTCTCCGAACAATGACTTAGCACCCCATCAACTTAAGTATTGTGCTAGGGTTTACACTCACAGCAGAGCACATACAGTAAATTCCTGTCCTCCTGTGACCTGTAATCTAGTGGAGAGAGGGAAGGAATCAACCATACCATGCCCTTTGCAGCTGCTGTGTCAACAAAATAGGCATTCAACTGACTGTGGACTGACAATATTTGGAGAAAATTATGTCTACTAAACATATACAGACTTTCCCTCACCCCCATCATTTACTCCTTAAATGATAGAGTACGGCAATTCTGTACACAGAGTTTGCTTTTTATCAGGGATAATATGTAATCTAGTATTGATTTAAGGTGTATGAAAGGGTGTTAGAAGGCTGCATGCACAAATTCATTCCTTATAAGACATGTCAGGTTTGGGTACCCTTGATGCTCCTCAAAACAATGCTCCTTGATACTGAGGGACAACATCCACAATGAATTAAGAAATGCTACATTTATGAGGAAAAACAGAGAGTCATGAGCAGACAGAGTGCTGTGTGTGGGTATGAGTGCACACTGTCCATTTCTGACAGGAAACTTTGCATGGGTTAAGTTATGATTAGAAGGAGAGGAATTTATCAATACTGATTATAAAAAGTCAGTCTTGTGGAGGACATGGTAAGTAGCTGTTTGGGGTAGCTGAGGAAGAGCAGGCAGTTGAAGGGAGAGATGTAAGAAGAGATGGAGGAAGAGAAATGGGGTGTCAAGGAAAGGCTTGTGAATTTCATTCTAGGAAGAAAATGAGGGTACCAAGAAGAGGAGAACTGTTCAATACAAGCTGGACATACCAAGGCTAGCTGGCAGCTCCTAAGCACTGTGAAGACAGAGCAGCTAGGTGTCTTGGGAAGACAAATACTGCTGAGATAAAAAGGAAAGTAGAGGAAAAAGGCAGGATCATTAGGCTAGGGGGTGTGCCTAAGAGACCAGTCTTGCAAAGGGTATGTTGCTGAGCTCAATTCTGAACATGAAGCTGACACATTTAGACTCCCAAGTGAAAATCCAGGAGGCAGTGGGACCTGGGAAACACAGGAGAGGTGGGTCTGAGTGGTCCGGGAGCTAACAATGGAGAGACTGGACCAGAAAATGAACACAAGTGTGAGAACCTGAGACAGGATCCCCATCATCCACATAAGTAGGTGAGTTCAGTGAAACACATCACGCCAACCCTGAGGAACCAGAGGTTATTGCATCTGGAGAGTTGATGTCAGTCAGCCTAGCTGAATGGGAGATCTTGTCACAAAAAACCCAGATGCAGAGCTCTGCTGTGCCAAGCACAGTGCTTGAGTGTGATGCCTGGGACTGATCGTGGAAGGAGAGACACAACTCCTGTAAATTGACTTCTAACCTTCACATCTTTGCATGCAGCGATACAGGCACTGATATGCACACTCCTTCACACAGACACACAGACACACACACAGACACACACACACACACACACACACACACACACACACACACACACACA
>OU015747.1:23867961-23884516 GCA_907169655.1 Acomys percivali | reverse complement strand
CACACACACACACACACACACACACACACACACACACACACACACACCCCTCAAAGAAAGAAGGTAGAGAAGGGAGGCAGGGAAGGTCTGAGGGAGGGAGGCAAGAAGAAGGAAGATGGAAGGGAGGGGGGAAGGGAGGAGGGAGAAAGCAGCATCATTGTATTGAATTTATTGTGGGGAGGAATTAGGGTAAATGCACCAGGTGGGCCAGAGGAACAGGAAAACACAATGTCCATGAAGCAAAGAAAGGAACCTTTGAGAAGTCGTAGTTACAGCAGAGTCATCGCCAGCCATCCTCCCTCCTTCCCTCCCTGTGTGCTCTAGTTTCCAGTCAGTCTGAGATGCAGAACAGATGTTTCTGGAGGTCTTCACAGAATCCAGGGCCCCAGGTTTCCTCTTGATTCCCCACAGTGCAAGTGAAGACACAACAGATAAAGAGATAACCATAACCGTCTCTAACTACAACTGCAAGCTTTGCATTCTGGGGTTGTATTAAAAGCCTGCCCAGTACTTTCCTTCCAACTTTTCCTGAGGAGAATTGAAAAGACCCTCTGAGTAAAGACTCAGAATCATCAAAACCTGTACACGATCAGCATAAATGTCTCATTCTGGATGAATCTACTTCAATTATATATTTAATTCAGTTGAGAGCTCCCCAAAGAAGAGTTATTCTGTATTCACCAGCAAAAGTATTCCCGACAACCCTCACGGGGAAAATGATTTGGCAAAAATTCACGCAACCATTTTTATATGAATGCACACAAAACTTGAAGGTTATTAAGTCCCTGCTCCTCATAGGCCCTGCAGTTACAAATAAAGCAACTAATGAGAAGAAAAACTAGCCCACTGCTGTATTCCCTGAGCCCCAGCCATCTTTATGCAAGAATGCCATGACAAATGATGCTTCTCAACATCCTAACATGCCCCTCCTCCCAGTACAGATTTAGATGGATAACGTGACTACAAGAGTTAGGCCCCGGAGCTGATGATTGCCTCTGGCACCCTTCGTATGAAATTTGGGTGAAATTTCTAAGCACCAAATGAAAACATCATACCAGGCCGAGTTGAACCCAGCAAGTAAATTTATAAAAATTAAAAGGTCTGAGCAGTGACACTCACAAACCCATTTGTCTCATTTTTCCTCATTAACATTTAATTGAAATGAGCTCTGGTAACTATAAGGAGAGCCACATTATTTCTTGCTAACATATAAGAGAAGGTAATTTTTTTTGAAGCATCTAAGCCTCCTTGGGTTGCTCATGTTACACTGTTTCACAACTGGTGTCAGTGAAAACACACATATAAAAATAATATTGATAGAAGTAACATCATTTCCATCAGAATAAGGCTGAATTTCGACATTTATTAAACACAGGCATCTGTGTTTGAAGCCACAATTAAAATAGTTTCTGCATGAATTCTAAAATGTGAATTGGCCCCCTACCATGTAAAACTAATTTAAAGGAAATGGAAAGTCAAAATGTTGTCATCTGAAATAATTACCTTATATAGACATAGTCATTCATTTATCTGCCACTTCGATATATTGTGATATAAAATGCACTCTTATGTATGCATCAGAGGGTCCAGCAATGTAAGAGTATGAGAATGTCCTCATTGGGTTCCTGAAGCTCCTGAAGTGTATAACTGAATATAAGAGCTTCCAAGTGGTGACAGGAGTGACTAGCAGGAATCCCACAATGCACCTCCCGTTTCCTATAAATTCTGTCCAGAATGTAAAGATATATTCACGCCAATAACAGCTCCTCTTCACTCACCCTGGCTTCTCTGGGGTGAATGACATTGTTGCTTGAACTCCTTCTTGGTATAAACAGCACTTGCCCCAGCTTCTGCAGTTTCTAGGTCTTTCTCTGAGTGCCCTCTCTCCTTCTCTAGTTGGCTTCTCTTTGGTCTTCTCTCAGGGGTCATTTGTTTATTCTCCCAATATTGGTCCTGCCCACAATTCTGCCTCAAACTTAACTGTACTCTTGCCTAAAGACAAGCTGATGGAAAGAAGAGGACTGAGTGATACTTTGCTGAGCTAAGTGATCTCCCCAAGGCCTAACTTCTGTAGCTTATGAATGCAAAGAGTTTGCAAACAAGGCCCTTCCAGATGTAACTAAAGTAAAGATTATAAGATGGTGTTAGCCTGTGCTTAGTGTGGACCTTAGAGCCAACATTCTCCCTTTCTCAGTGCTGGAAGGTGTTATGCAGACTGCTGAGAGAGAAAGGACATCCATTGTCTCCCCAGAACAAGGCCCTGCATGCTGTAGTACTGACCTGCCAGTCACGTTTTGACTACTAGTGTAATAGTAATATGGGAGATATGGGTGTAACCAACCTCCTCTGGATCTGAGGCCTGTTATGCAGGATATTTATCCTATTTGGGACTATATGAGCCTGCTGTGGAGATCATAGGTCTATCTGGGAAGCTACTGTTTTGTTTCACTAAATGGGCATGCTAAACTACTTTCTTAACATTTGTGTTTATACCCATAACTCTCAAAGCTGGTCAGAGAAGATTCTTTTGCAATGAATGGGTAGTGGAATGATGGTCAATGCAAGGATTTCTAACTGGTCAAAATGCTGAGAATCAATTACTGTGAGTATATAACCATATGTGGGTCAAATACCCCCATCCCTACCCCAGACTCAAGGAACATCTAAGAAGAATAGGCAGAAAAAATGTAAAGCCATATGTCAGACGTGACCTGGCTAATGCACATGGCAGGTATGGTTGCCTGCACAAGACCCACACAAGATCAAGCCACTCAAATTCCAGCCTCAATGGGAAAGGGACTACATGGCCTAACTTCAGGCTGAGGGGCTATTGCAGGTGATAGCTGAAGAGGAAAGAAAGTCACTTTTCCTTGGGGATATGGCTACTGGTAGGGTGCCCATGTCTCAATGGATAGCCTCAAATCCATGGTCAGCATTAATTGATAATGATGATGATGATATAACAAAGAGGACATGAAATGAAATAAAGCAGAGGTTAGGTTTTTGGACCTCATTGGGGAGTTGGAATGAGGTAGCAGGGTGTGTGTATGGACTATTTTAAAAAAGAAAAAAAGAAAAAGAAAAATAATTTAAAAAAGAGGGCACAGATATATGCAGAATAACAGTGCCTTAGTTAGGGTTCTATTTCTGTGATAAAACACCATGACTAAAAAGCAATTTAAGAAAAATTGAGAAAATGCCTCCATAAGACCAGCCTGTAGGCAAGCCTGTGGGGCATTTTCTTACTTAATGTGTGAGAGCCCAGCACATTGTGTGCCACCCATAGACAGTAGTCCTGGGTTGTATAAGAAAGCTGGCTGAGCAAGGTTTGGAAAGCAAGGTAGGAAGAATCACTTCTCCAGGCCTCTGCTCTACTTTTAAATTCTTTAAATAAGCAACTTTAGAACCATTGAGAACCATCCTGCTTCAACAGGTCAGTGAGACTGCAGCATCATCCAGGAAATGAAACACCACCATCACCTAGGTAGCCCTGGAAAGCATCAGTGTCCATCTGTACTGGTCCTCAGAGGTCCATCTCCCATTGTTATCTCTCTACCTCCTATTAGCCTGCCTTCCTCCAAGTATTCTTTATTTTATGTCAAATCTTTTGTCATTAATTTTAAAATTTTTTACATATACACTTAAACACAATTAACTACCTACAGCCAGGAGAACCACGAAACAACCAGGAATTATATGAATGTTACATTCTTAGTGTTTTGGCTATTTGTATTTGGCAACCTTGAAGAAGAAAACATCTTTCCTATCTTGATGAGTCTAAAATTCTGAATGTAAATCACTATCATATCTCGTCATTATCAACTTACAACACATATCTAGACCTAAAAACATCTTAACCCCTAAACAACTAATCCTAACTGTAAAACTAATCTGTCTGGTCTTCAACCTCATCAGAGATGTGAGAAGGAATAAAATTTATTACCTGAGTATACAGGAAGTACAGTTTGCTACCCGAGCAGTCACCCCAAACTCTCTATAACAATGGAGCATCATCTTCAGCCTTCTGGGCCATCTCTGGAATTCCTCCATGTATTCTGATAGGAAGATTTGTCCCTGTCTCTGACCCTGCACTCACCTGGCATTCTCTTTCCCTCTCCTGTGTCTTCTCATCCCTTCCCACTTCACTAGTGTGCTGCAAGTTTTTCACATCATCTCCATGGCTCCCTGAATTTAAAGTGTGATGATCTGTTTATTATCTCTCTTCCAGGAGATTGTCAGCTCTTCAAAGGAGGGGTTATGTTTTCTTCCTGTCTGCACCTTGAAATGTTGGCTCCCGGTCTGCATATGGTGGCTGATGTACGAGGAAACCTATGTAAAAGTGGGTAACCCTTTCTTTTTTTAAAGCTCCTGTCAGGACCTTCAGGTACTGAATATCACAGCAGCCTGAAAGTGGATCTCAGCTAGCATATGATATGCCCACCCCTTCACTATTAGGCACAAGCATTGCGAGATATATGATAGTCACTCACTATTTAGATTTCAACAAAGCACAACACCCTCCAGTCTGCTGATGGATTACAGGCAGCGCGCATTTCACAAGGAAACAGCAAAGCTTGCCAGCGGCAGAGAGGAGATGCCAGCGAGATTAACGACAAGGAGTAGGATTTCTAGAAAAGCAAGGGCATCGAGTGAGACCCTAAGCGAATGAGAAAATCAAAGTGTGACATTTTACCTGATGAAGACATATGAGAATATCTTTGTCATTTCAGAATCCAACTTCATTCACATGGGACCTAGAACCCATGCAGAAATTTGATATGTGTCCTCTAGCTGTCACAGAGCCAACAAGGACACTGTTCTTTTCTAAAGAACACTGTGGGACACCTGTATCATTTCAAGAATGCCCAGTCTGTAAGTTCTAAGGCAGCTCAGGGTTTAAGCTGTCATGGAACCAACAAAGACACTGCTCTTTTCTAAAGACCACTTTGGGACATCTGCATCATTTCAAGAATGCCCACTTGTAAGTTCTAGGATGCTCAAAGTTTTAGTGTTGATAAAGAAGTGACAGTAGAGGTCAAGCCAGAACCTCAGAAGTAGTTATCCTGTAGTCTCCTCTTGACAAGACCCCTGATTGCTCTGCTTGGAAGTATGAGGCGTGAATGGGAACATATGAAGAGATTCAATTCTGCTCAAATCTCATATTCAGGCAGCTAGCAAGTACCCCAAGTCAATGTTTTTACTAGATTCAGGCCAAGTGTCTCCACTGAAGGCACCTTGAGGCAGACTCCACCAGTTTGTCTAGATCAGTGGTTCTCAACCTTCCTTAATACAGTTCATCATGTTGTGGTGACCCCCAGCCATAAAATGGTTTTGCTGCTACTTCCCTAACTGTAACTTTGGTAGTTATGACTTATAATGCATATCTGATAGGCAGATAGTTTTAAGCTACTCCTGTGAAAAGCTTATCTGACATCCCTCCCCCTAAGCGAGTTGCAACCCACAGGTTGAGAAGTGCTGGTCTAGATGGTTGTCAGCACCTCCTGACCTATGTCTCTGCTCCCACCCTTAGCTATTTTCCATCTGTCCCATGAGGCAGCCGTGGTCTTCTAAATCACACTCAGCCAGAGTATGGCAACCCTGCGATATTACCAGACTCAGACCCCAAGAGCCCTCGGTGGTGGACAGTGTCATCTGTCCTTGGCACCTGGGGGGAAAATCAGAAGTTGCTTTGTCATCAGCTCTGTGACATTAAGCTCAAATCAGAAGCATGAGAATGGTAGACCCTTGCAACATCGTCACCATTCTCTGCAGAAGTCACACAATCCTTTGCTAAAAGGCAGTCAGAATTCTTCATAGTTGATAGAAGGGATTACATCGACTGAAAGTCCAAATGGTGTTTGGGTTGCAGAGGGAAGCCAACCTCTTTCAAGCATATTCTTGTCAGGCATGTTTTATTCTAGTTGACATGCAAGATTTCTTAGATAAGGGGGGTAGCCTTCCACATGTGTGTGCTGGCATTGGAGAAAAGCCCCCCAGTTCAAACCCTTTCTTGGCTCAATTGCTTCTCCAAGTAAGTTAGATAAGCTCCCTGACCCTTTCCTCTCCACCCTCTCACCTGTACTGGACAGCAATGTGTCTTTTAGGAAACTGCATCCATTTATCCTGAATTGTACTCACCTATCCTGAATCCTGTTGTGATAGTCCTCTCTAAATAAAAATCCACTTGATAGAATTAACCTCCTTCTTTCTGTAATTTCCTTTTCTACCACTGATAACTCACCGATGCAGTTTAATAACTGCATTCTTATTCAATTGTTCCAAATGTCATGCTTCTCCTCAAAACCATGAGGTCCTGGATAGTAAGAAGCATATTTCATTCATCTCTTTATCCTCAACATCGAATTTGTTTGTTGAATGAGTGAGCAAATGAACTCCCAGGAGCAAACAAGGTGTGTTGCATACATGGAAGCTAGTCGTGAGTCTATTTTCCGAGAGATTTACTGTCATTACACTGGAAAGTCATATGAGGGCACAAAACAAGAAGGAAACACTACGGCACAAAGGAAAACAATTATAAAAATGAATTGATATTATTAAGAGTTGTAAAAAAGATCCCCAAACCAACAGCAAATATTAATAAGAATGATGGGATGGGAGCTCCTCTGAACTTCTGGAGTGTAAATGGGTTTGCAGGAAATGACACTGCAGATACACGTCATCTTGTCCATACGTCTACTGAATAAATGAAGGAGTGAATGAATGGGTTAAAACATGGGACTTTAAAAACAATCAAGAAAATAAAATGGTTCTGTAAAAAGAACGAAGAGTAGGCATTTCTTAACCATAGATTTTTGTAATAGCTCCAAAAATCCTCAGGTATACTAGACAACCCACCTAAATATTTCTGCTATTGTTTTCTAAGTCATATGTATTTTGTTCGTTCACTCACGCACTCACTCACTCACTCACTCACTCACTCACTCACTCACTCACTCATTCACTCACTCAGCACATATGTGGAAGCAAGCCCCTACTGTTCATAGCTGTTTATAGACTTTCTGGTTGTTGGCATAGATTGTTGAAATAGAAATCTTCCATTTGACTTGGCCATTGTCTGTTGAGATTACATTATAGTTATATCTGCTCCAGTTCCTGTAGCTGCGATGCAGAGTGTTTGCTGTTATTTGTGCTCATTGCATAGAAGAGGTTTGGTAAATGTGAATACACAAGGGACATGCTGATGGAGTAATCAATGTGTCTGAGATGACAACGGCTTTCTAGGACTGTGCTCAGAGCAGTGAGAATGCCATTGCTCCAGTTTGATTTTGTTGCTGTGATAAAGTATTTTGGCCAAAAGCAAGTCCAGGTAGGAAAGGTTGTTTTTTTTTTTTTTTTTTTTTTTGTTCCACTTCCGGGTCATAGTCCATTACTGAGGGGAGTCAGAGTAGGAACTCAAGCGGGAACTTAAAGCAGAAACCATGGAGAGATACTGCTTGCCGCTTCACTCTTAGCCTCGGGTTTAGTTAGCTATTTTTATCTAGTCCAAGACTACGTGCCCACAATGGTACCACCTACATCAGTTAGTATTAAAAATAATCCCGTACAGACATGCACATAGCCAATGTGATCTAGGCAGTTGTTCAATCAAGGTTTCCTCTCAAGTTCCTCTGGGACAAGTCAGCTCAAGTTACTAGGACAGCCATGTCCTAGTATTTCTTCTAGTTTTAACTCATGGAAAGTTTTTCCAGCTTTTAATGCTCTTGATCATAATCTTATTGATAATAATTGATTCTTACTAAAATGAACAAAATAAAAATCCCCAAGCTTTATCCTATCCTTTGTTTTTTAATATATTTTATTAATTTATTCTTGTTATATCTCAATGGTTATCCCATCCCTTGTATCCTCCCTCCCTCTCATTTTCCCCTTACTCCCCTCTCCTATGACTGTGTATGAGGGGGACCTCATCCCCCTGTATATGCTCATAGGGTATCAAGTCTCTTCTTGGTAGCCTGCTATCCTTCCTCTGAGTGACACCAGCCCTCCCCATCCATGGGATGTGGTCAAATATGGGGCACCAGAGTTAGTGTGAAAGTCAGTTCCCACTCTCCACTCAACTGTGAAGAATGTCCTGTCCACTGGCTAGATCTGGGTGGGGGTTCGAAGTTTACTCTACCATGTTCATAGCAGCCTTATTCATAATAGCCAGATCATGAAAACAGCCTAAGTGTCCCTCAGTAGAAGAACAGATAAAGAAACTATGGTACATATACACCATGGAATACTACTCAGCTATTAAAAACAAGGAATTCCTGAAATTTGTGGACAAATGGATTGAACTAGAAATGATCATATCTTACCCTTTGTATCCAGCTTCTCAACTAATTAGGAGTAACCTTTTCCCCTTCAGTCAGGAGCTCCTCATCCCTAGTGTAATAGTGGAATCAGGCCATGGCCTTATTGAAAGTACCCAACCAAGAGTGATTCCTATTTTAAGCCAGGGTCTTGACTGAGTATGATGTGTCAGTGTAGGTTCACTGACACTGACTGTAACAGTTAGCTACTCTTTTCTTTTTCTTTAAAGATTGATTTATTATGTATACAATGCTCTGCCTGCATGTACACCTTCAGGCCAGTAGAAGGCATCAGGTCATATTATATATTGTTGAGAACCACTTACATGATTTCTGGGAACTGAACTCAGGACTTCTGGAACAATAGAAAGAGCTCTTAACCTCTGAGCCATCTCTCCAGCCCCCAAATAGTTACTCTTTAGGGGATGGTTGGGTGTGCAAATTTGGGCAATTTCCATACTGTCTGGTCAATTTTACTATGCATTACCTAGGAAGGGAAGAAAACCAACAGCATCCAACAAAACAACCACCAAAACAACAGAGTCTCTGGCCTCATAGAGATTCTGATTTCACTGGATTGGTGTGGTCTGATGATTCTGAAATTCAGTAAAGGTCTAGATACGGCAGGTCATCTGCTAACCTTCTTAAGTGATGGGAAACTTTGTAGCATAGAATTAGAAGGTATAGATGCTCAACCTGAATTTCTAAATGTGCTTTCTAAGATTTGTTACCTTAACCCCTTTGCATATGTATATATACACACGTGAACACATGTGCTCATCCATACTCAATAAACTAGCCCACACCTTTATAATATAAGGTATTGTTTTGTATTTCCAGGTCTCTGCACATACTAAGCTTCTATTCATTTTCAGCACTCATTAAAAGTACCTCTGCCAGGGACATGTGCTTGGGCCTACAGAATGGACCACGAGTATTTCTACTGCAACCCTCCTGATACAGAAACCTCAACTTTCAAGGTGATCTGAAACATAGCATCTGCCCCCACCCATTCCACCTTGCACTGTTACCAGTCCAATGTCCCAACACTATTCCTCAACTCTGCACCCTAGTCACTGCCCTTGCCCATTCTCTTTCTGCCATGGAAACTTTGTCAGGATATATCTCTTTGTGTCATCCATCTCCCCTGCTCTCTCCTGTAGTTAAAACTAACTAAACCACCATGTGGTCATGGCGCAAACCTTTAATCCCAGCACTCAGGAGGCAGAGGCAGAGGCAGAGGCAGAGGAAGAGGCAGAGGAAGAGGCAGAGGAAGAGGCAGAGGCAGGTGGATCTCTGTCAATTCAAGGTCATCCTGGTCTACACAGTGGGTTCTAGGACAACATGTCAGGTATTCAGAGAAACCTTTTCTGGAAAAAACAAAAACAAAAACACCCAACTAAATCTAAGATCTCAGCTTACATAACACCTTTCTGAGGATGTCATCTGAGCTCTCTCCTTCAATGAAAGTCAGTTTCCATTGGTTACACTCACATACATCTGAAGTCATATTCACATCCTGGTGAGGTTATATGACACCTCTATCTGGCCACAAACACATGAAAGTAACAAAATGCTTTTTCTTGTCCTTCACTGTACTTCCTGTATCTACAACCACACATGGTTTCCAGTGCACATCCTTTGATCACTGAGAAAGAATGGATGAATGCCTAGCACACAGTAAGTGCTTAATTATTCACCTCAATACATTACTGCTCAGTCTGCTGAACTCAGGCAACAGACCTTTGTTTTATAATCCCCAAGCTTTGGATGCCAGGGGGCTTGTGACAAGATTGTTTTGTGTATTACCGAAGCTAATGACTATTCCTTGGGCTTCTTCTCATAATCAGCTCTTAAAGTGTATCAAAAGCATCTTATCCCCGTCATAAACCCATGAACAATAAAGACTGTGTATTCACATAGTCATTGCCACAGCAAGAAATTGCCTAAAACCACTGGGAAATTAACAAGGAAATAATGGTTTTGAGAAGAGTGAAAGACCTCTAATATGAGAAAACATAACTGAACATTTGTAGTTAAAAGTTGAATCAACTACATGTAAATATAACAATGGGGAGATGCAATTACCTCTACTATTATTTAAGGAAGTCATTCTTGTACCAACTTAGATGGTGAAACAACTTAATGTTTTTAAGAAGTAAAATAGATCTAGAACGTTACTTGGACTCAATATCTGGTGAAGGTGTATTCTAGAGTTTTATGGACACCTATGGTCAGAAAAACTAAGATGATCTGTACTAATTAGGTTTTCCACCAGCCATAGCAGCATTAGTATTATCACACCCAGGAATCGCTATAGAGAATCATGTTAAACCTGTGACCATACAATTATGAAATTTTCACCAGCTGACCACCCTCCATCAGGATGCCAAGCATTGGGCTCTAGACGTCTCCAGACCTTATAATTTTTTCTTTTGTACTAGAAATATAAACACTATGATTCAAGAGGCTGTTCGGGTTTATGGTACAAATTACAAACCAAGGAGTTATTAAAGCCATTCATCTATCCAGATATCTAGATACCAAGTATCTCTTTTAGCAGAGATGTCTATAGGGCCCCTGCAGACCTGAGTTGGGCTGTTAAGTCAGTGGCTAGGGTCTCTAGTGTTTAAAGATCCCTAGATTAGAGCCACAAAGCCCTGGCTCCACAGTCTCAATAGGGAGCAAATTAGAATAGTGACTACACTCTGGGGCACCATGTCTGGGTCAGGGGGCTCTCTCTTCTCTTTTTTCTTCCTGGCCTTGATTCCATATGGTCAATAAACCTTTAACTGATGACCTTTAAAAAGCAATTCTGGATGTTATAAGTACCCTCAAACCCAAAAACTTAAATAATAAACATTAGAACTGTGCCCCACCCTGCACCATGCATCCCATTACCCCACAATCCCACAGATATAATTTTTCTTTTTTAATTCTCAGTTAGTTAAGGCTTCCAAAGCCCAACCTACTCTACAAACTAAAAACACCAGGAACATGGTTCACATCTCCTCCTTTTTCACATTCCATGTAAATTTAATCACCAATGTGAATTAACTTTTCTCTCCCCAAATATTTCAGATGCATCTTATTGAGTGGTCATACCTTCAAAGCTTTTTATTGTTTATGATATGCTTTTAACATTACATTTTATTCATTCTGAGTGGGAAATTCCTATTGGCATTAAAGTATATCAAAGGCATAGCCTGAAAACAAAATTGACCAGAAAGTCATTTTTCTCTCAAAAGTCCCATGATAAGATGGTTTCACAGGATTAGATACATATAAAATAAAAGGAAAAGTCTACAAATCCTTTCAAAAGTGTGGAACTTCAGTGCCATTCATGTTTTTCTGGAACAGGGAGGAAGAAACGTTCCCCAAATGTTCACAAGTATTCATGAGAATATCAGAAGTCTCAATAAAAGAAAAGAAAGAAGATACTTTCATTCAAAAATTGCTTTGAATATTCATATGAAAATGGTATATAATAGCATTATTTAATATTAATATTCTCAGTTAATGGGAAGATACACACTGAAGCAGGAAGATTTGCTCCAGAAAGGGATGTTGATTTATCATCAAGAAAGCCATTGTCTAGTGTTTTATAATACGAAAATAGCCCATGTTATAAGATCTTGTCCAAGTTTCCTAACTTCTTTGAAAGTAAGTTTCTTAAGGTGTAATGGTCATGGTAATAATAGATAATTTAAGGCTGAGCAGTGACAAAGTGAGTTGATGCATGCAAAGAAATTACAAAGGTACCTTGAATATCAATTGTGTCAAATAAACATTGCTTGTTATTATCATGTTTAGTAATAACAGAAAAAAATAATGCCATCTCCTTAGATTCTAGAAATATATCTGATAAAATATAATACCATTTTAGAAACCTTTTAAATAGCTCTTACTAGAGTAAAGCAAGAAATTACCTGAGTATAAGAAATGTGTCTATGTCCCATCATAAGCCATGTCTTGCTAATGAGAGGACTCAGAGCATTCCCATTAAAGCCAGACACGGACTGAGTATGTTAACTACACTGGCTGTCATTTAGCACTTTTTAATAGTGTTAGCCAATATAAGCAGACCAAAGACAGAGGAAAAAAAAATTAAGAATGGAAAACTAGAAAACCGTCATTTGCCAATGATATAACAAGTTAGCTGAATTGCCCAAGTAGGTCAACTGAAAATAGAAACACGATTAAAATATTTTGAAATTTCTAGTTTAGGCAAAAAAGAAACATTTCTTAAGAATTCTTTTAAAAGACAATAAAATTACAGTCTACTGGATACAAAACATGATAAAGTGACAATACATTTAGAAATTCAGTGTCAGATGAAGAATGGTTAGCCAAACTAATGCAGTCGGCACTGAAGTCCAGAAACAGACTCCACTGCTCAGTGAGATTTAGAATGTGCTAAAAGCAGCATTTCAAATCCACAAGAGCAATGTGCATTCATCAATAAGTGGTGTGTGGATAACTGAGGGAGTGAAAGAGATTCCTCACACTTCATAATTTCCATTCCAGGAAGATTGATTACTAGCAAAAAAATTTTTTTTTATAAAGAGATGGAAGAATAGTCTGTTTTATCATTACCTCAAAGACAGCTATAACCAACAAAATACAAAACATAAAACACAAGACATAGAAGACATGCTGTCTCATTCATATATATATATGTGTGTATATATATGTGTACATACATATATATGTATATATGTATATATGATAAATACTATTATATAATATCACATGTTAATTATTATATGTGTATAATATATATAGTGTATGTGTATTTCCTTCAGTGAATAAAGCAAATGACATTTTAAAACTTTAAATTTGTAATAGCAATTATATTATAACCAAATCACTTATGTAAAATATAAGCCCCCATTTACATATACATGCATAATGAAACCAGGAAGTATAATTCAGTGGCAGAGCACATGCTTTGTATATATGTATAGAAGAGAAAGAACAGGAGCCCAATAGAAAAATGGGTAAAGGACGTACGAGTTCACATGAAAGAAAATAGAAATGATTCACTCTTAAGATTATTTTTATTTATGTGCATGTGTCTGCAAATATATGGTGCATGTACACAAGTGCCAATGGAGGCCAGGAGAGAGTGTTGGATCCTCCAGAGTTGGAGTTACAGAGGATTTTGAACCACCTGATCTGGATAGTGGGAATTGAACTGGGGTCCCCTGGAAGAGCAGCAAGTATCCTTAATGCTGTGACATCCTCCTACTAAACTAAACATAATAGATGATTCTTTTCTTTTGAAATAAGAGAAATGGATATTAAAATGAAAAAGGGACTACCTATATTTGTAGAATTTGTTTGAAATCCAGAAAGTGTTGAATAGTGTGGAAAAGATATCATTCTATTTAAAGAATGTATTCTGTGTGTGCATATATGATGTGTGGGCACACAAAACAAGGCCCACATACAGGGGTTAGAAGAAAACTTTTGTGGAGTTGGTGATCTCCTTCTACTTTTTTGTGGGTTGTAAGGATGAGGTTTGGGCTACCAGTGGCAAGAGCCATTGCCTGCTGAGCCACTCACTGGATCCAAATGAGCACTTTCATGTGCTGCTGGCAGAGTGGAAACTTGGTACACCCACTATGCCGGGGAACTGGACAGCATCTATCAAGGTTACAACGCATGTCGTTCTGTCTGGCAAACTGACTCCCTGGATTTTCTCCTACAGATTTACTTCTTCTAGGTGTCTTTGTGGGGGAAAAAATTCCAATGTCAAAGGTCACTCATATCACTACTAACAATAGAAGGAGATTAAAAACTACCCGAGTGGCCGTCAATCTGATAGAAACAGCATACATTACTATACAATGTTAGAGTAACATCCTTCCCCGGCATATAAAGTTAACAGCACTGTGGGCAGGGTCTGTTCCACTGTGTATGGGTTTGTGCATGTTTGTATGTGTCTGTGACTACTTAAAGCAATACATGCTGGAAGACACCCAGGTTATGACTGAAAAGGGGGGAACCAGAAGACACTTATGGCTGTCTCTAGGGAAGGAATAAATAAATAGTACAGGGCTTTGTATACTTAAATTTTTGTGCTATATGAAAAAATGACCTGTTCAAAATATGCATCATTGAATTTTTTAAAATAATAGGGAGACATATGATTGACAACACACAGAGTTGTCATTTGGTAAATGACTGTTACATTTCCCACTGTGACATTGAATAGGAGCTGGGTGACAGTAATGGGCAGTGGAAAATCATGAAGCCTGTTTTTTTTTTTTTTTTTTAAATCTGGCTGTTATCTTCCCTTAAATATTAGTGTACACCAAATGAAGGAGCCTATAGTTAATGTTTTTGACCTATAAAAATAGCAATTTCATCAATTGAGTTCAATACTATTGTTATCTGTGCAAATGTGTTTCGAAAGTGATGGTGACAAGCATGCTGGCTGTCACTTCGATCGTTTCTTGCATTGACATAGTCTACACATGAGGACGCAGAGGGTGGGCTGGGGTAATGGGGCCACTGCCCTGCATGACTCAACATGGGTCACAATCTTTGAAGAGACAGCAGCTTGAATGGGATTGCAATGGGTTTACCTGGCCTTTTTCCTCAAAGCTCACTGACTTGTGAGGTAAGACAGCAACAGTTTGGGCAGCAGGGATGAAGGCAGTGATGGGGAGAGGCTTGTTTCTAGAGAGTCAGTGGCTTCCTGGGCATGTCTGTGAGTGTACCATTGTTTATTCTATAGCCTTGGGTGGTAGGTGACATCTGTCCACTTCCATGCCACTTTACAGGATAGGAAGCATTTCTGTTTTTCTTCACGAGTCAGAGTAAATAGATACAGCATAGTTAGTGTTGAGGAAAATGAGCACTGCCAGGGTCTAGTTGTCGCTCAACGTTGTCTCTAAAGCAAGCATTCTGCTTCCCAACCGTCCACTGTCAGTGAGATGCCAGAGGCATGAAGTTCAGAAGTGTAACCTAGTTTTTGCCATTTAGCTTTTAAGTTCTGTTTATCAACCTTGGGGGAGACTTTCATTCTTCTTTTCTTTTCTTTCCTTCTTTTTTTTTTTTTAAAGACCTATTTATTTTCTGTATATGAGTGCACGTGTACACTTGCATGCCAGAAGAGGGCATCCGACCCCAGTATAGATGGTTGCGAACCACACCATGTGGTTGCTGGGAACTGAACTCAGGGTCTCTGGAAGAGCAGACAGTGCTCTTAACTGCTGACTCATCTTTTCAGCCTGACGTTCGTTTTCCTATCTGTACTTTCCACTTATGATAAGACTGTTCAGCAGTGTGGGGGTTGGTCTCAGATTTCTTTTGCAGATAAGACACAGGAATAATCTAAAAGCAAGATTGGGAGAAACAGGAAATAAAGCATCACTAATTCCCTAGGCTAAATTCTACTTCCATTGGGCTTGTGGAGTAGAAGTCCAGGGAGTTGTATTCATATCCGCAGCATTCAAATCCCCACTCATGAATACTTTGCAGTGTCAAACTGGATGCTGGTTATAGAGGCAAGATGCAGGGCCAAGCCCCATCCTGGCTCACACTCCTTTTTGCTGTTCAGACCGCCTTGGTTTCCCATCTTTATATTTAGTTTCTTCAACCATCATTCAACCCTGTCCACCTGCCTTGGGGGAAGAGATTATTAGGAGAACAGAGGGACAGAAAAGTCCAAGGTTCTATCACTAGTTAGCAGGCAGGTAAAGCTACAGCACAACGGGCCTGCTTTGAGAAGGGGCTTTGTGTGACAGCGTATTATTTACTTTTCTTGTTGTTATGACCAAATACCTGGAACAGAAGCAACTTCAGGGAGGAAGGGTCTGTTTTGCCTCACAGTTTATGAAGGGGCGTGGAACATCATGTGGAGGAAGGCTTGGCAGTAGGAGAAGGAGGTGGCTGGCCACACATCGGCAGTCAGGAAGCAGAGAACGTACCGGACATAGTCCCAGGGCATAAAACCTCAAGGCTTGTTGCTCTAGTGACCTACTTCCTCTAAAGGCTTTACTTCCCAAAGGCTTCACAGTCTTCTAGAACAGCACTGCACCTGGGGATCACACCTAAGCCTGTGTAGGATAATGCACATTCAAATCATAGTTGATAGAGTAGCAGAATTTGGGTTTAGGAGTCCTGTAGATTGCAATAAGTGTGGGAGGTTAGAATCCACATGGCCTTGCTGGCTCCTCTAATTGTGTGTGTGTGTGTGTGTGTGTGTGTGTGTGTGTGTGTGTGTGTGT
>OU015747.1:23833501-23854288 GCA_907169655.1 Acomys percivali | reverse complement strand
AGAAAGAAAGAAAGAAAGAAAGAAAGAAAGAAAGAAAGAAAGAAAGAAAGAAAGAAAAAGAGTGAGCCACTGGCCCCTGGGGAACAGAGGAAACATTCCGGGGAAAAAAATCAGCCACAAGGAAAACCTCAGTGTCTTAACTAGAATGAAAATAGCACTTCGTGCCTTGTGAGTTCCTCTGAAGAGTAAGATTGGTCAAACACAAGTCTGAGAGATTCCATGCCATATCTTCAGCGCAACTCACTGTGTTTATTTGTGAGTTTTGACCTGACTTGAGAAAGAAAGAAAAAATGGCTAAATATATAAAAAGGCTGCCACAAAGTGCTTGGTACTTTTTTCAATGGCTGTAGACACTGAGCATAGTTTCTGAGTGATGGAAAAGTTTTATTTAATTATCATGTTTTGTTTCTCTTGTAGCATAAGGAGATGCATGTTTTATTTGAATCTGCTATATGAATTAACATTTGCGGGAGAGAAAAACAGAGAGAGAGAGAGAGAGAGAGAGAAAGAGAGAGAGAGAGAGAGAAGGGACTGGGGTGTGTGTGCATCTTATCTGCATGATTATGAAAATGTCCTCTATCTTCAGAATGAAGTAAAAGGCAAATTAAACCTTCATCCCAATGGACCATTTTCTTCATAACCAAAACTCTCTACCCAGCATAGACTTCAGCATTCTTCAGAAGCGGTTCTCTGAAGGATTCCTTTCCACTCTGTTTAACTATTTGACAGAGAAAACCCCTAGCCCTTGCTGCATTCAAAATGCCTAGTGTTAAGGGGAGGGGATATAGGGTGGTAGGATAGGAGGGGGGGCTACACTCAAGGTGTAAAGTGAATATATAAATTAAAAATAAAATTTAAAAATTTCTTAGTGTCAAAATCAAGTCACTATGACTCCACCCAGTGCCATGGAGTCAATGGCAGTGGAGGGCTTCCCTTTGCACTGCATACTCATGTCATGTCCTGTACCTTTGATTTAAAATACCATCATGGGCACAGACAAAGACTCCAGGATACTAACGTGGTTGGTGATACTAACACAAAACACTGAATTATTATTCTTGAAGCAAAATAGCACAGACAACACATATCCAGTTTTACAGCTTGATTTTTGGCAATTAACCCTGATAATCCAACACCCTTTCATTTAAAAGGGTTGTCATCTGTGGTTTGTTCTAAAAGAGATAGCTGCTATCATTAATATCAGAAAAAGGAGTCATGCTGAATTTTAGTCAGTATTAAGTACGCAAGTATTCATTAGAACAAATTTCTGTGGGGCTGAAGGGACATGTATTCATCAGATGCAAGGTCCTGAGTTTGATCCTCAGACCATCAAAAATAAATAAACAATACATTTAATTTGCTAGTTTCTGTGACTGTTTGCTTTTTCTCCCCCCTGTGTGGAAGGAGACATGCAACAATCACGTGCACATACAATCAAGAGGTCCTCCAGTAAGGAGGATTCCACATGGTGATTTTCTATCCAGGACAGAGGTACCAGGTGCAAAATATGTAGAGCATGATGCTGAGTGTCTGCTTCTTCTGTTCTACACCTCATATCCTTCACAGGCTGTGAACTTGAAACTCAAGTGCTGTGTTGTCTGGTGTTTCCTCTCTTCTTTGCTGCTTAGCTTTAGAACCAGCTTCTGTCTCTGCTGTGCTCACTGCTGAGTTGCTTGGTTGACACACTGCAATCCTAGAACCTCGGAGTCCATGAAGGAGCAACCTTTAAGCCTTTAGATTTCCTATCCCCGTGTTTACCTCTTTTGTTTTCAGATGCCTTCTGGATAATAATTAAGGTATCATTAGTGAACTGTCTGCCTTGTTTGTTCACATTTGTAATTCCTTAACATTTTTTTTTTTCCAAAATAACCATGCACAAATACTGTCTGTACAATAGAACTGTGCTTCTTTCAGCTATCAGCTAACTGTTTGTATAGGAAACAAAAACTCTATTTTAGCTGCTGAAGCAAAGAAGGCCCTGCACTCTTTTACTTTTAGGTATGTGGCTGTGTCTGAGCCTGGCCCATACCTTGGTGAACATGGGTTTCCCATGCTGTGTGACCATAGCACACTGGTCGCAGTCTACCGTGATGGATGAGTTGTGATACGATTCCTTCGAGTGTTTGAGGATGTAATACAGGTCGGTCACCCCTCCTTCAAACACGGTGCTAAAATAACGGGGGATGAGAGTCCTGCCGATAGCTGTGGAAGAAAACACAGAGAAGCAAGCCATGAACATTCATATCCAGCCAACACCACAAACCCACACAGTGGCCAGCTGGATCCAGTCATTTCTAGAAACCGTGCCAGGAGATCATTTCTCTTTCTAAACAGCCATGACCCATCTGGGTTGTAAGTAAGAAACTATAATCCCTAACTATTCGGGGAAAAATGGGACCACCATCTCGACAAGGTTTATGTCCACTGAAACCAATAAAATAAGAGTTAGTAGTCAGAAAACGATAGAGAGTGCATTTGTTTTGGACCCTCATGTACACTTCTGAGTGAACATATTTTATGCAAAACAAAATCCAGCTCACCTATATGGCTTGTCCAGTGTGCTATTTACATCTTAATTACCCAAATATGTGTTTTGTTTTTATAAGTAGCAAGAGTATAAATTTTAATACCATGTTTACAATGTCTTTTAGTTTGTAAAATATGTTGGCATTTTTTTCTCTTTGGGTCTTTAGAAGAAAGTTAAAACAAAAACAAACAAACAAAAAACCAACCAACCAACCAAACAAACAAAAAAAACAAGAACTAAGACCCAAAAGAGGTCTATGTTATGAAAAACTATAGTATGAAAAACATGAGTCTGAATGTTTCAAAGACACAGGACTTATTGTCTTGAACCTCACATATGCAAACATCAGTAAACCTGCCTTTTCTAATACTGGGTCTCAAACTGCTTTGAAGAATGGGGATTGCTCATGAGTAAGCTCATCCTACCTCGGTACCATAACCCTGTGGATTCTGATTTCTCTATTTGCTTTTGAGCTGTACAAACTATATCACTGCCCTGAAGATCCCAGTTTTAGAGAACCCGATACTCTCTGCTTGCTCTAAATTGCTCTTCTCCATTCCTTTAGAGTTTGAGCTGGGTTTTCTCATATATGGCGCTTCTCAACTTAGGACCAGCCCTGATTTAAGCAGTGACTTGAAATCTTCTTACAGTAGAAAAGTCAACTCACACTGTTAGGAATTTTGCTTATGTGCAGATATTAAGGCAAAGTCCTAAAATCACTCTCAAGCAATCCTAGACCTTTTTTTTTCTTTTTAAATAAGTCTCTCACAATCACTATATAATACCCACCCCAAAGACAAAAATAATATTTAGGATAAACTACCAAAGAAAGCCTTAGCTAGGAAAGATGACACATCATTTTCCTAAACTTTAGAATATTTAATTTCATTTAAAAACACATCTCTGTTAATCCATTCCATATGGATCTACAGCTCTTTTGTACACAGACTTGGGAAAAATAAGTATGAAGAGAGTCTACTGCCCAGCTGTTTCCTGATGTGATCCTTAGGAACCCACGACCCGATGATGAGCCTTTGAATAATTTAGGCCATGTTATTGCTTCCTGTTTGCTGCAGGTAAGATCAGTCAACGAGTGTGTGATAAACAGTCCAGGATCTTCGGTGGTGCTATCTCAAGGAATTCTTATATATACATTTCCTAAATAGTGCCTAATCCCAAATGTTGCCTGTTCCTTTTCTGAATATAGTATTCAAAGGAGAGCAATTTGAGTGCAGCACATCCCCCCAGCAATTGCATGGCTAATATTACAAAGAAAACTTTACGGAGCTGAAGACCTTATTGTACTTCTCCAGACAGATAAAATTAATTGAATGTACTTCAAATGTTCTAACTTAAAGCTAATTACCATAAATCAGCTCAAGTATTTTGACAATTCGGAATCTGTACTATTAAGAATAAATACACACCATAAAAATGAAGTTGAAGGGTGAAATATTTCACTATAACATCCAAGGAATTGTCACATTAAAAAGGTTACGGCAAATAATTGCTACTGGATTCATAGCATCGAAGTTTATTCTCTATAAATCATATACAGTTTAATTACTCTAGCATACTTAGCTATATATTAACATATTTTTATTCACAGTCTAAGAAAAAAATAAATGGGAAAAAGTTTGCATTTTCTTAACTTTAACCCTAAATTTGTAATGACCTCCTCAATCCTAGACAACGCCTAAGCCTTATAGGAAATTTGCAATGGAACATGGCCCCGTGTTTTGAACGGTTTCTAACACCTTCAAAAAAAGCCTGGTGATTGACATGTTCTTCTAGGCCCACTTCCTTTGTGAGTCTGCCCTGTTGTGCTGTTGGACCGTTAGGCACACAGGCCCCTTTATTCACCGCGGTGGCGGCCCCAGTGAACCTCAGCAGTGTGGTCCATACCTGTTAAGCATTGTCTTCCTTTCTTTGGTTACTCTGGTTCCTGCCATCTCCTTCAGTTAAAAGAATGCAGCATGGCTACCAAGTGTCAGTTTAAGTGGCTTCTTAGGAAGAACAAGAAGGCTCTACCTTAGTGCTTGGGGACTCCGCCCAGCTATTCTAAGTATACAGCTATTCTAAGATCATCCTACTGTGAGAGGCGAAGCCAAGGAATGTTGAAAAGTATCCTGAAGAAGAGAGTCCTCTAGCTACCAACCAGGAGGCATTTTCAGGAATGAGGACCATCTCAGAACTAAGTCAAGATATTGTCATAGGAAACAGAAATGAGACTGTCCCTAAATCTATTTCCTTGCAGAATGATAAGTGAAAAGAAATAGCTGAATTTCAGAATCCTTTACTGAAAGAAACAGGTAGTTTCCCCACTAAAACCTTATAAATCGTAGGCATATAGAGGCCTGCACACAAAGAGGAAGCGAGGCAGCACAGTGTCACTGGACTGATCTTTGCTGGGATGGGGCCAATGTCACCCCTCTGAAGGTCAATTTGTACCCTCCTAGGCCTCTCCCTCCTCCTCTTCTTTGTTGCTCTTCTTTCCTTTCCCCTTTCCCCTCCTCATCTCCTTTTTGTCTCAAGATGGTTCATGTTTAAGTTTCAATTGTTTGCTAACAGAGAAAGCTTGGTTAATTCGTCCTGGTCCAAGACGGAGATGGTCGTGAGCAAGGATACAGGATGAAGAGCAGTGATGGAGAAGATCAATGACAAGAGCTAACCGAGCCTCTGTTTGTGCCCACACTGTGCAAAGCTGCAGGAGATTAAGAGGAATGTCAGAAGCTGTATTAGTTTCCCACTGCTGCTGTAACAAATCACCACAACGCAAGGGCTTAAAACCTCACAAACATATGATCATCTTAGAGTTCCAATGGGCAAACCAGGTCTCATTCAGCTAACGAAAGTGTGTCAGCAGCTGTAGCTTCCCTTCAGGAGGCTCTGGGGAAGTTGTTCCCTTGTTTTGTTTTTCTCAGCACCTACAGATTGGCTGCATTCTTTGTTTATGATTATTTCCTCATTCATAAACTCAGCAGCAGCAAGTGGGGCCTTTGTAACACTCTTCTTTTTTTTCTTTCTTTCCTTTTTTTCCTGGCTTCTATATTCCATGTTTGGTTCCTGACCATTGCACTGGGACTATACAAACAATTCATGATAATCTCCCCATCCCAAAGTCCTTACTAATCAAATCAGAAAGGATATTTTGGTCATGTGACGGTACAGTACATTCATAGGGACAGTAAATCAGGATATACATATTCTTGCAGGGCTGTTATTCTGCTTACCACAGAGAGGATGCTGGACAAGAGGTTGTATTCTGCAAAGGACACAATGACAGTAACACACACACACACACACACACACACACACACACACACACACAGGTATGCACGCATGCAACCAATGCCATATAAAAAATGTGTTTAGATTTAGCTGTGGTGGCTCATGCTTATAATCCCAACACTGAGGAAAGCTAAGAATGAGGAGTACCATACATTTGAGGCCAGGCTGAGCAACAGAGTGTGGCTCTCTCCCCAAGAAATGGTCAAATAAATCAATAAAGCATGCAGTTATTGGGACAGTTCATCAGATCCAAATCCAAGGGTATGCCTTCCGACTACTGCATAGCTAGTCGCTTGCTTTGGGAACATTCTCTGAGCTTGAGGCAGGGATGGTGGTGCAGAAAGCATGACCACAGCCCTTTACCCCTAGCTTTCAGATGCATTTCTATTGGGAATTAACAAGTATCCAAGTGTACATAACACAGCGTGATAACCCAAGCTCAAAGTTAGATTTGTGAGTTTGAATTGTTCACCAAGTTCTTCTGAGCCCGTAGTCCAGTGTTCAGCTTTATAGTATGGAAGCTCTGCAATTAACAGTCTTTTAACCTATTAAACCAAGCAACCACACAGCACAAGTTAACAAAACACTTTGAGGATCTGGGAGCATCTCAGAGATTCAGTGATCTCCTAGATCAGCAGCCACACTAGTTCTGAATCTACTTAGCTTTACATGCATATGCTAAACTTGCCCTTTACATCTATGCTTTAATTCCTGGAATTAAAATCATTTAAATATTGATATGCATAAATCTACATAGTATTCCCACGGAAATGTTTTAAATATGCTTTGAGTTAGATTAAGATTATAGCAGATAATAAAAAGCATTCTGCTTTCTTAATGCATTTAGATCAAAGTCCCTCTGGTTAGGAAGCATTGACTGGGAGAGAGCCAGGGACACAGGAAGATTTTCTGTTAAGTTAGGTAATTGAAATATACTATATATTATTTATGTATGTGTTCATGGAAGAGAAAAAGAAAATCACATATTAAATTATTCACGGCCTGGAATGTTTACAAAGAATGTTCAAATACTACTCTACTTTGTAGGTAAATATATTTACTCTGGGGATAGCTAAAAAAAATACCTATTCATAGCTATTTTAGATGGCGAGGCCAGGAATCAAGTTCCTTGTAGTTTCTATTGTTTCCCCCCCTTGTTACCACTTCTACTCAACTTCTACACAGAGAAGCCAGAAGGTCTCCATGTAGAAGGTGGCAGGTGTGTGGAAGCAGAATCCAGCGTCTACCCTGTCAGTGTTTCTTACAGATTGCAGGGCTCCTAGAGCACACTTGGAGATATTTGTAGACACATTTAGAATCCAAATGGTGTATGGGCTAGGGGAATGGTCCCATTAGTAACATGCTTGAATTGCAAGCACCTGGGGCCTGCATATGATCTCTAGAACTCATGAAAAGCCATGGGGCACACTGGGAGGCAAAGACAGGAGGATCCCTGGGGCGGGGGGTTGCTGGCCAGGTAGCCTATATTGGTAATCCCAGGATCTAGTGAGAGACCCACTCTCAGAAAACAAGGTAAATTATTGTCCTGGGAAACAACAGCCAAGGTCGAATTCTAGTCTCTCTGTACATAGGCCCACAGGGGCAAAGCATCCCTTAAACAGAATGGTACAAGTCAGGGGGGGGGGACCCCAAGGAGAAAATAAAAGCCATTTACACATTCTTCCCAAAGCAGGAACCCTGCTTTGTAGACCACCCCATTCTCTCCCTCAATTCTAATCTATCTGTTCATCTGTTCACTCTATTCTATCTATTAGGGAAAACTTCTGAACTCTTAATGATGTTCATAGCTCACATGAGAAAATCATAGAGAGAAATAACCACTTGGGAAACTATTCGAACTGGTAATCAAAGTACAAAATTTAAATACTAAATACAGTCCTTATGAGATTGTAATGAAATAGTGCATGCAAATATTTGTTAGAAAAGCGAATGCTGAGAATTACTCCTTTTCTGACCCTCAAGTCATTCAAAGCCTGCTGGCTGCGACTCAGCCCTGCTAGGTTCCCTCTTCAAACTACAATCCTGAAAGTCCATAAGTTCATTGCTCTGGAGTTCTTTCAGTCATTATAGAATGGAAGATCTTTTGATTTGGGGCCCATTGGTTACTAATTTGGATACATTAATTTCTTTGCTACAAAGGCAAGTCAATTCTGAAAACTGAAAGAGATTGAAATCTGATTTTTTTTAAAAAGGGGGTTAAGAAGTAGTTTAGGGGCCAGGATGACATAATACTTCGATGTTAGTTAACCAAAGATGTTCATAGTGTTCCCAAATAGGCAACATTAATTATATTAAAACTATTGATTATTTAATGATATTTACAGTTTTTTTAAAGCATGATAATGAGTAAATTTGTTATCTGAGCCTCGGTCATTTGGACAGTCTGCTACAGATGCTGCATTTAACAAACTCACATGGAAATTCTCCTGCATTACAGTGGTAACATTAGGTAATAAGTGTAGATTTATTAAATGGATGCATTTGTATTCATAAACCCATGAATGTATTAAGCTAACACATAAATGAAAATGCTCCTAGGAGTGATAAAAACAAAACTGATAATTTCACACATAGAAAATAACCATTATGAATAGTCAAAACAATGGAACTAAAACCTAAGACTTTGACAGAGGTGGCGTAGTTTAAGCCATATTTCCTTAATTTTTAAGAGGGAGGCGGGGAAGCAAACCAAGCTAACTCCATGGCTACAGGCTGTCATAGTTTTCATGGCTTTGATTTATTTTCTCTACCAAAGGAATTTGATTTACATTTCTTCTCTCTAATGATATCTCTTGCTTTTTTCAAAGATTCATTCATTTCATCTATGCTTATTAAATACCTGCTGTGTGTAAGACATTTGTTCTAAAGATATTCAGACAAGGCTTAGGGTGGTAGCTAGTGGTGTGGGCTGAATAGCCTGCTGCAGGCCTGTAAGGAAGTAGAGCTGAGTCTTGATTGAAAAAGGTCATGTGAAGACCTGTGATTGAAGAGTTCCAAGTCTAGGGTTCAGCAGTAACAATGGGACTAGGATAGACATGGATTTGGATCAGATGTGCTTGATGGATTATGATGTCACCAAAAAGGCATTGTGGTAGGTGATCAAGAGATCAAGAGATCAAGCTGACAGGTGAAGTCAGAGATAGATTCAGGAAAAGACAAAGCAACAGGTTTGCCTTTTGTTCTACAACAAATGTATATCCACTGGCTAAGATGATCTTCAATTCTATACAGATTTTTTATTTGCTGAGAAATAGGATGAGGTATTTCTTTCTGCCAATGAACCTATCAGGTCAATAAGTGAAGAAAAGGGGTGAGTGCCATGGTTCCAACTTGCATCCGCTCATTCCTAAAGACATGTTTCTTATGTATTGAAACTAACGTCATTTCTTATGTATTGAAACTTACGTCGTACTTTGTATCTGGTAAAATTATTTCTGCATTCTTTACTTTTTAATGTCAAATTTTTATAATTAAAAAAGATGATTCTTAAGATTCTTTTGTTAAATTCAAAGAAGTATAAGGAACATTGATTCAATTACATTCAGAAGGAAAACACTGACATCTTTTAAATCTTCCAGTATAGGTTTATAAAGTGCATGCCCATAAAATGTCTTAAAAGATGTCCATAGCTCTCTACAGAGTATTAGGGTTAAGAAAACCTTTGCTTCTTAGATATTTTCAAATATTTTACATATGGTAAATGGTGTTGTGATTTTTAAAACCATATTTCTAATCAAAGCATATATTTGAATACTTTTATTAATATGGTTTTGACTGTTTAAAAAATTAAAGTCCAAAACCATATTAATATAAAATTATTCAATTAAATATGTTTTGATTAGAAATATAGTTAAGAAATCACAACACCATTCAACATATTCAAAATATTCAAAAATATTGAGAATTTTGCTCCATTTCTCCTTTCCAAATTACTGATGTCTTTCTCATCTTTCTGCAGCAGCTGTAAGAAATGCTACAATTAGAAGTTGTAATGTTGAGGGAGTAGACACTCTCTATGCCCATTGCTATGTTTTGGGTTGGATATGGGATTAGGGGGCATCTATACATTGTCATGAGATATTACTTGTGGAAGAAAAATGTCTCTATTCCTTGTATTCATTATGTTTTGCCCTTGAATCCTGATATATATTTAATTTCAAACATATTTTCAATGATACCCAAGTTTCTTTTAGAAAAATTATTAATACATTTTCAAGTATTAAACAACATTTATACTCTTAGTATACACTTTATTATTTCTTCACATACACATGCATGCATAGTTGATGAAATTGTCATACGAATTAATATATAAACTTATTTATCCTTCAGCATATATTAATGGAAATATAATTCTACATGAGCCATTGTATTGGGAACTAAATTACAGCAGAAAGACCATAAAAGAGATATAGTTAACTCCAGCAATGCCAAGAAACATTTTCTAAGATTTCTGTAGTATTAAAATATACCTATAGCTGGTTCTATGTTGAAATATGTTTCATGTGTTTCCCTCATTGGAGTAAGAATGATCTCCACTCCCAGTAACACTGATTATCTCCTGGTTAATGATTATGAATGGCTCTTAACATATGTGGAAAAAATAAAATATGAGATACCAACAATTATTTAACAAATGTAATTAGGTAAGCTGTGATTACACCTTACACCTTCATTTTGAAGACCAGCAGCCCGATGCCCAGAAAAGTAAAACCAACTGAGAGCTAAGCACCTGTCGAATTTCTAGATTCTAGTCTAACTATACTACATAAAATTTTGGTATTTGGCACTTGGTATTACATAACCAATTGGTTTGCTCTTCCCTGGGGAATATAATTTCTCCCACACCCAGCATTTCCCAGTTGCTTATAGTTCTTTGTCTGGAGATGAGGGCCTGTGAGCTTTTCCCCTTCTTATTGTCATAGGGAATAAACCTAAGGCCTTATACACGATAGACACGTGCCCTGCTTCTCAATCAAGCCATTACATTTTAGTTACATAATAGCCCAGGTCCAAGAAAGCAGACTTTATATTTCAGGCACTTGCTAGGGGCTCACTAGACATGTCTGTCCTATGGACATGGAGTGAGCGTGGAGTCAGACCTTCCTTTCTGTTGAGGGTTGATTTGCAGCAGAGTTCAAAGGATATCGTCATTGTTTCCAATATTCCAATAGAATAAACATCCAGACAGGAGATCTGCCTTTAGACATGAGCAGTACAATCAGGCTGTGTGTAGCTGGTGCCCTATCTCCACCCATGACAACTTGATGCTGGAGATCCCCCTGGGGCTACCATAGTCTCCCCCTTCCCCTGTGTTTTGCATGGAAGAGCCTTGGCATAGGCCCCCAGGGCCTCGGAAGTATCACAAGGGGGAGTTGTTAGAGTTGAAGAAAATGAATCTGGACACTTCTAGGGTTTTATGGCACTGGAATGACAGGGCTTATTTGTTTAAACATCTAATACTAACACAGGCACCAGTAAGTCTCAGGTTCCCTGACCACTCTATAGCCAGCAATACCTTCAGCACCAATATCCATCAGTCCCTTCACCTTTGATATTAATCATCTCTGATGTTAATATGCCACATAGCCGTCAAGATACTTTAATTATACATACAGACACATGACATCTAGTTAGATGTATGTATATAGGTATATTGTGATTAGCTTTACTTGTCGACATGATATTCCAGGCCAACTGACTCACGCTTCTGGGTCCTTTTTCTGCCTCCACCTCCCATCATGCCTTTGGAGTCCTAAAATTGCTGATGAAGCACACCATGCCATCTGGCTTTTTTTCTTGTGCTCTCAGGATGGACCTCAGGTTGCCTGGCTTTCCCGGAAAGCTCTTTTACCTCCTAAGCCAGCTCATAGAATTTGACACAGCACCTGAATATGGCTGTTTTACTTATCATTTAGAACTTCCCTATTGAAGGACATAGAGAATACTTGCCAATTTTTTTTTTCATCAGTGTAGACAATGTGAAGGGAAAACATGTTTTTATTTTACAAGAAGCCAGGAGTTGCCCTTTGAAGTATTGCTAGCAATTCATTCCTACTTCTCCTTGTTGAAATGTAAAACGTTTGCCATATAGGCCACAGGGTGTGCCTGTCACCATGTCAGTGATTGTGTTTCAGTGATGACATTTGGTGTCACAGGCATCAGCTTGCTAGGCTACCATGGTAGATGAACTGTGTCCACTGGCCGCCTCCCATGAACTCCAGTATTTCATTCCAACCCACTGACCTTCCTGAAGGGAAAACAATGCCGCAGATTTGAGAAGTTAACAACAACAACAACAACAACAACAACAACAACAACAACAAGAAAAATTCTTTAGCATTTTCCAATGCTCCCAAACTTCAGGCTGGATGAAACTGGATGAAATCAGTTCAGCATGTTTTCCCGGGCTGTCCCGAACTCAGCCTGGCAGAGATAACTGGTGTTATTCCATTTTACATTTTAATATCAGCACATTTCATCTGGCTGACAGAATGGCAGATGTGTGTTTGTAATTTTCAACTTAATCCAGGCCAGGAAACGATGGGCTTTAGCAATTCCAAGAGTGGGGAAGGGACGATTTTGCTTCTTCTGAAGGAAGGAGGGCCTTCCACATCCGACATCATTTCAAAGGGGCTAAGTGGTCCCTAAGATGGATTTTTCTCATACACCACACTTGTCCAAGGGGTGTGAAGTCAAAAGAGGAGCTTGTCTGATTCAAAACTAAGCTAACTGGAGCCCTGTGCCCTCGCTTGGCCTTATCTCCTCCCTCAGCATTGTTGGCACATTTGAGGTCTTCAGAAAAAAAAAAAAATGTATCTCTCCTATTGGATGCAAACTGTTAGGCATCCTCAAGCCCTACTGTGGCAAGGCACTCTCTGCTGAGCAGAACCTTCTTTCCTTCTTATTTTCTAAGGTCTCCCTTGTGCTCTTGAGCAACTGCAATTGCCAGCCAATTCTATCGCCTTTCAGGTGTAGTTCAAGAAACCATTCCTGAAACAGCTACTCAGGAGATGTTTGGCAAACAAATGAACTTGGCCTTGGCCTGTCTGTTTAGATGGTTTGCTCTGTGTACACAGAGGTTCCCTGTGCAGAGGTCAGGCCACTTTCAGCTCAGGGCTGGGGAACGAAGTCAGTGAGAAGAGAAAGACAAGTGCTTTTGTTTTTGCTTTTAATTTTAAAAAAGATTTTATTTCATTTTTTGCTTATGTGTATGTGTATGTGTCCATGTACGTATGTGCACATGTATGCAGGTATCTTTGGAGATCTGAAGAGGGTGTCAGATCCCCTACAAGTGGTTGTGGGCCATCACACACAGGTGCTGGGACTTGAACTCTGGTCCTCTGCAAGTGAAATGAGCTCTTTTAACTGCTGGGCCACCTCTCCAGCACCCAAACTAAAGTTTTAGGGCTCCTATTTGGAAACCTCACCTGTCAGTGTTCAAGTACAAAACAAAAATCATAATTTAGAGACTAACCATTTTGAAAGGCTGACGTTGAGCCTTGCAAAAAAGAAATGATGTCTCCCATCTAAAACTTCTTAGAGTGGAAGAGGCTTCCGCCTCACATTTATGTTTACAATTCCCAGACATCTAAACTCCATATGGAAAGCACACTGCCTAGCTAAGAGTCCAAGTCAGCATTCCAGGGACATTTTACAAGGAAGCTAAAATCCTTGGAAATAAGAAACAGTAAAAGAAGGTCAGGCTCGCATTCCACAGCAGTCCATAGGGGCCTGTGCTGCTGACCCTTAGATGGTGTCGCCAAGGAAAAGAACGACCATTCTGACAGAATTAAATGTTGCATAGGCTTCCTGGCAGCAGGACATAATGGCTGACTGTATCCACCCGGCTGACAAAACTGCACAGGCACCAGCTGCTGGGACTGACATTCTGCGTATGAGTTTTCAGTGAACCTTAAGGACACAGGCAAGAAAAGATCCTGCTGGGCATCCTAAGGGCAAAGGCTCAGCATCTAGTGGTTGGTGTTCATGCACACCTCACTGATAATCTCTTGCGTGTTAAATATCAAATATCATCTAAACCTCGGGTTTTCACCACTGCCTAATCCAGTGCTTAAAGCTTTCATTTCCATTTGGTGATGGTGCTGTGTCTCAATTCATAAAATAAAATGAGTCTTTGGGATTACACTCTACCACCTTTAGGAAGACTGAGGACTTTCTAATGAAGAGATATGGAGTACCAGATACCCAACAGACATCAGGAATTGAGAGCAGGGAAGCTAACCAGGCTAGGCACAGCTTTCCTCTCTTCTCTGACTCCTCTCTCTTGATGCTGTGAAGACTAGTATGAAGGGACAGTGAGTCTCCTGAATGCATCTGCTCCAAGAATCAACAGGCCTGACCTCCTCCTTGGAGTAGGGCTAGAGTGATACAGTGTTAGCCTGAACCTACCCTACCTGCATGTCAGTCCAGTGTTACCTTAAAGTGTCTGTGTGATTCTGGGCCCACTCTGGCCCATGCCTTTTCTCAACTAAACAGAGATGGGAATAACATCAACTTCAGAGGGATGCTAAGAGGGGGCAATGGTCCTCCTTGTCTGGGGCAGATGCATCCTAAGGTTACCTGTGGATATCTGAAAGCATAGACACTAGTACTGGTTTCTGTATGTGTGTTTTCCATCTATATACATGCCTGTGTCTAAGCTTAAATTATACATTAGGCACAGGAAAAGGCTAGCTAGTTATAGGTATTAGTATAACAACAATTTCCACAGTAAAAAGTGTGTGGATGTGGTTTATCTTTCTAAAATGACTCATTTTACTCAGACTTCTTGTGATGTGACACCATCCAGTGTCTGTGTGATGAGAAAAAGCCAGATGAATGATAAATGCATTGTGACAGTATTAGAATACAACCCAGGTTCCTTTACACACGCAGCACAATAGGGAGGCAGGTAATAACTGACACGATTACAAAATAATTGACGGGCGGGTAGCATGTACAACATCAATACACTAAGCATTGTGATGGTCCTACCCTAATTGGTCAGAGTGAGAGTATATGTGATTTCACTGTGCAGTTCAGAGAAGAGTATGTTATGACTTTATGAATGGTTGCTGGAGCCAGAGGTTCTAGGTGACTACAACAAAGCCGTGTTTTCTGGACACAACAGGGACATTGAACACATGAACACACAGCCATTGTCGCAGTGTATTCAAGAAGTGTGTTGTGAGCTCCAATGAAAGGAGAACATCTCAGCAGGGAGGGAAGAAGAGGGCATACAACCCCACTCCTAGCTGAGGGGCTATTGGTAATTGATAGCTGCTGGAGAGAATAAATTGATATTCTTTAAGGGTGTGGTCCCTGGTAAGTCAACTGCATTTTAGTAGATGGCATAACATACTCCCAGGACACAGTGGTGCTAAGAAGACAAACAGTACCAATATAAGTGCTGGGCTTTGCATATGGCACAGACTCAATATATGCTTGTTGAAGAAAGAAACACAGCTTGAAATACATATGTCACAACAAGAATCATATAAACTCAATCTGCATTCTTCTTCTACATGTTGACAAAAATATACATTTCAAGCATTTTCAGAGATGAGCTTGCTTCTGTTGGAGGCTTCTGAGATTCTTTCTGTCTTCCAGGCAACCCCAGGACGACTTTATTCACTTGGCTCCCCAAGATTAAAGGTAAGAAAATCAGACAACCAAGGGACATTCTTCCGCTCATTTGTTGTTATTTTCTCAAGTTTTTGGAAACTCTCGGTATTCTTTGCATAATCTGCACTTGAATTGATGGCTAGGTTGCACCTTGCTGCTTTACGATTCTCCTCCACCCACCCCCACCTCCACCCCATTTCATTTCTTTTATTCCAAGGCTTTTGTTATCAGAATTTCACTCTCTCCAGAGGGAACATTTTAGCGGCATAGGTTTATGACTACCGTAAAGAAGAAAGTTTGAAAGGCAAAGCCTGACGTGATCCTCAGCTTTATAACAGACTCCTGTCTAAACATAACAAACCGCAACCAGACATGAGCCACAGTGACAGACCGCAAGACCATAAAGATGATGGAGATCGGACAGGACAGGCATTCTATAGAAACAAACACCTTCTTTGCAAACAGATAGGGTGAGCAGAACACTGAAAAAAAAAAAAACCTCACTAGGGGAAAAATGGTCAGAAGAAATAAGGACAAAAACATAAAATTCAAATGACAGTCCAGCCCAAGGAGATTAAACCCAAGGCAGACAAAGAATCCAATTTTACTAAATCAAGCCGACATCTCTCTCTGACTTTAATTGACCCCGTAAGCTGGATCCTGAACAAACATAAAATTAAGCCGCAGTTACACCCAGTGAAGAAATGAACTGCCAGGATGAAGGTGTTGAAGCTCCACTCTCTTAGGATATGCCTTGGTTTTGCATGGGAACTGTACAATCATCCCTTCCCTTTGAGGAAGCCACCAAGGGCCCAGAGCTTGGCACGAGGTAAAGAGCATTCAATAACCCTAAGAATTGTCACTGGAGGTTTTTGGATCTGAAGTAGGATCCTGCACTGCACACAAACACCAAGTCATGTTCTTGTAATGCATGGGAAAGGCAGAGTAACCAGTGTATGCGGCTAATCAGAATGCCAAGAGCCACAGTCAACCTCTCCTATAAAGTAAAAAAGCACCAGATAGCGAAGAAACATTGCTCTCTGTTTGGTGCAGCCCTATGACCATGGGTCATAGGCATTAACATATTCTTCTTACAGTCTCTCTAGATTTCTTCTACAGGATATTCTTTCTGGATACTCTTTATTTTTCGAGACAATGACTTCTTTTGACTACGAAGCATGTTACTTTTTAAAAGATACCTTCTCATTTATATAGGCTATATTGGCAAGGTGAGCCTCTCTTCCTACACTTCTTGCTATGGTTCTCAAGCTTAGAATACATCTTGGCGTGATGTTGGGGTAAAGATACCCAGCTCTAGTATCTGGTTCAAGAGGGTGGGGCATTTGACCAGAGCCTGATGTTTTAAGTAGGTATCCCTTGTGCGCTGGATGCAGGGCTTAGGGGATATTCAACATCAGTGCGCTTAATTTAAAGTGTCACTATGGCCTTTAAATATGTGGATTCACAATGATAGGCACTTATCTACTTTGTTCATGTTACATTCATGAGATTTATTTGTCAGAGCATATCCAATGAATGCATATCTGTGCATCAGCATATACTTACTCATGTGTGTACATGTACATGTCTGTGTATGACTCTGTGGATATACATTGACATGCACACACAGTTATTAATTGGACATGCCATGCTGCTGCTGTGCTTGGCTGGTTAGAGCTTGCTCGGCAGCAAGAGACGAGATCACTGTTGATCACAGCCTGGAATTCTGGGTAAGTGTCTGCAGTCTAGTGTTGACATCCCCACCTCCCTCCATTGATAGGGTACTGGGAGAAGGGATGGGATCTTAGAATCAGAGTAAACATAAACATGTCTTCTAATAACTGTTGTCAACAACAGGCAGCATGCTGACTGGCTTCATAAAGGGCTCACCCCACTGGAGGACAGGTACCCACCCTGAGCAAGGAAAATTGAGTCACCAAGTGAGAACCTCCCATGGTAACACCTCTGCTGAGAGGATAAATATTTCTATTTTCCACAGCAGTAGAAAGAGGGGGCAACATCATGAAAGGACAAGGGGAAGCAGTTCTGAAAGTCAGTCTTCTTTCTAGTATTCCAAACTCTTACATTCCGGAGACACTTCACTCAACAGGCGCTGCACTTTACCCAAGGCTCATGGGCGTGGGATCTTTGGGTGATAGTTTGCCTGAAGGTGAGGGCTTTGCAGCCATCTAGGACAGGTGATTCCTGGGAGTCAGCAGGCCATTGTAGTATGTGTGAATTGATAAGCGGGGTGATCATTTGTGCAATTTCAGTATGTAGAGATACAAACAGTATCTCCCTTGTGGGTAATATCAGTTGTTATGTATATGCTTTATAACCCCCCAGTGCACTCTTGTTTTTGAGAGTTGTTGTGCATATCTTTGATTTTTTTTTTCCTTGGTTTCATGGGGCATTTGGAAGGGTTTTTATTCTTCTACCAGAGAAGTTCATATTAAAGAAAAATTTAAAAGGAATAAAAAAAATCAAGGTAGCACATTAAAAACATGGATGGCCATATCCTAAGTACTCTGAATGTCAGGTCTCTTATATTCACAGTGTTTTTCACAGGTGGAGAGATGAAGGCCCAAAAATAATATTAGACGACTTGCCCAAGTTCACTTAAACACTAAGTGACAAATAACAGGAGTCCTAGTATGGGAGTTAGTCACCTCCATGGCTCTTGGTATTCACACCCAGCCAGAATCTCTTCTATTTGAGAATGGTTCAGCGAATTGCTTCTAGCAATAGAACAGAAATTGGTCAACACTTTCGAGATTAGTTTATAAAATGCCTGTGGCTCACTCCACTTGAGAGAGCCAGTTGTAGTGTAGTGAACTGTACCACTGATCTCGGTTTTCTAGTTCACAAATAACAATGACCCAGGTCAGTTAACAGTCATGCATATGACCCTAAAAGCAGATTCCCCTAGTCGGGGCAAGATGGATGCAGCCCCAGTGACACCTTGATTATAAGTTAGTGAGAGCCACTGACCCACAGACCCTTTCGAAAGATATTCCTGGATTCATGAACCACAGAAATTGTAAGATAAAACCAGTGTGTGGAATGTATTTACTTAGTGATTCCTCCACAAGCCATAGGCTGCTAAATGAAAAGCCTGATTCTAGGTGTGAGATACCTCACCTCAAGTTAGTGCTTAGCGGTGTTACAGAGACTCTCCAGAACCACACAAGCTATTGCCACTGCTCTCCAATATTGCCCACCAATATTAGATTTTAAGGTGCTATTTCTGAAGTCAGTATATACTCTGCTCCCAGGACATAGAGACACCAAGGTGATACTGAACCGGAAGCATCGGCCTTGTGGACTAATAGTTGTTATACTGGAAGGTGTTATGAAGTTGTCACAGTTAGGGTTTCCATTGCTGTGAAGAGACACCGTGACCAAGGCCAACTCTTTAAAAGAAAACACTTACTTGGGGTTGTCTTACAGTTTCAGAGGTTCAATCCATTATCATCATGGCAGGAAGAATGGCAGCATGCAGGCAAACAGGATGCTGGAGAAGGAGCTGAGAGTTCTATATCTTGATCTGAAGGCACCCCGAGGAGAATGTGGCTCTACACTATGCACAGCTTGAGCATATATGAGATCTCAAAGTCCCACCTCCACAGTGACGTACTTCTTCTAACAAGGTCAGACCTTCTTCAAAGAGGCCACAGCTCCTAATAGTGCCACTCCCTATGGGCCATATCTACTCAGACCACAACAGTAGTCTTCTGGAGGAAAATATCATCAATAGTCTTACCCAGCTGTGAAACGTGTGAACCATAATAATGACTGGTATGGCAAGATATGCCCATGAATGCAATAGTGGCATGAATGTTGTAGAAATAACCAATTGATTTCTAATTGGATTTAAGGCTTACTCCACAGGAGGAAACATACTTGATACTTTACATCTGGCCTAGAACCCATGATTGGGGAGCATAAAGGTTCTAACAGTAAACTTGCTACTGTTATTTTCTAAATAGATATAGCATAAGGCTGCCCTTAAAATCATATTTCTGTGTCTTAAGGTTAGCTCAGTTCTCACTTGTTATCAGAGAAGCTTTTTTGTATATGTGTATGTGGATAGTGGGTAACACAGAAACCCATAATTAAGCAAAGTGCTGAGAAGAGAGTGGGTTGTTTAGCCACAGACGGGACATTTCTATCACTTGCTCCCACCATGGTTCAGGGACCCATCATGGAATACAGCTTGGAAAGGTTTTAAGATCCAGAGGTTAGGGAGGACTGGACATGACACAGCCACCACATTCATGAGTTTACAGGAGATATGGTTACCTGTGCAAGCCTTGGATAAGATAGAGCCAGTCCACATTCTAGCACGGAGGGTAGAAGAACTCACAGTCCTTCACCAGTGACTGAGGGCTGTGGACAGCTGACGGCTTTGTGTGGAGGAAGAGTAAGTTTTATTTAAGCGTGTAGTCTGTGGAAAGTGAACTGTGCTCCAGTGGAGGACCCCACATCTGTGAATACATGGGCAGCATAAATGCACTCAGTGGATTAGGATATTACAGAAGGGCATGAAGCTGGGAGGACTGGGAACAGAGGTGGATGAGACTGGGAAGCATTATGAGTCAGGATGAATATGAAAATATATATACTGTATAAAATCTCAATGGATTAGTAAAATATCATATTAGAATTATTTACTTCAGGGTGCTACAAGTTAATATACCAGGATTTCACGTCTATTCTTGTGCCAGGGCTGATCTGCAATGAGATACATTACAACAAACCTGAAGGTTGTGAAGAAGGAAAAAGTGGAAAGAGAATTTGTTAGGAAACTCCAGTGGTTTGCCTTGATACTCTGAGTGATTGTCAGCCTCCCAGGAGAACCCCGAAGAAACACAGCTCAAGAACTGTGAAGCAACAGATCCAGTTAGTATCAGAGCAGGCCTGTTCAGCTAGATTGTAGCCAGGGTAACACTGCACGAAATTAGCAGGATATAAAGGGCAACAGTGGGTTGAAATAAGGCGCATCTGCTCAAAGGGTGCTCCTTCTAACTCACAAATAGGCTGGCTTACAGTGCTGTGCATGTTGCTACACTGTAATTACAAGCAGACTAGGCAGGCGTTACAAAACCCAGGGATAGCCCCTGTTATGACAGCACCATGCGCATGGCCCCCCCCCCCCCAGCCGCCCTCATTCAACTAGGTTTCCCTTGCATTTCCCCCTTGCATGTCCTTTGTCAAAGTCTTCAGGAAAATTCCAAACAATCTCAAAGATACTAATGATGCTACCTAGTAGAAAAGTAGGCTTTTTTTTTAAAGGGAAAAAAAAAAAAAAAAAAAAAAAA
>OU015747.1:23803451-23827423 GCA_907169655.1 Acomys percivali | reverse complement strand
ACACACACACACACACACACACACACACACACACACACACACACCGTTTATCTAATAGACTTCTCCTTTGTAGTACATTGTCAGTACAATCATCTGTTGAGTCTCTCAAGGTCGTACTATGCTACGAGGAATAGGAGAGCAAGTATTCTTTCTTGTCAACATGCAAAAATGTTTGTCGAAAAAAAAATAGATGAGCTAATAATGTAGTGAGGAAAGAGATGAGTAAGCAGACGACTGTGACATCAGTTGGTGTAATAATTGAGGTCTTTTAAGTGGTTAATGGACTATATAGATGGTAAACTCCCACATGAAAGATCCTCCAGCACACTGGCCTATTAGGGAGGAGGTTTCTACAAAGGCCTTGAGATTTTAAGGAGGAGGAGCCAGCCAGGTGTACCTGCCCTTCCTTGTGGCTGATACCCAGGTGTGTTGGGTAAGGGACAGTTAAGAGTATTCAGGTTTTGATCATCTGTGATCAGCTTGGACAAGGAATGTCAAAGGCCCATGTGCTTGAGTGATTGCTCTTCAGAGTGGAACCCTAAAGAGAAAGGGCCTAGTGAGAAGCCTGTCGATCATTCTGGGCATGCCTTGGAAAGGAGTTGTGTGACTGGAGCTGTTTCACAGTGTCTTTTTCTTTGTGGTCTTGTGAGGAGAGCAGTTGCAGGCTACCATACGTCCCTGTCATGATGTGCTGATTTGTTAATGTCCCCAAAGCAATAGGGAAAATGGACTGGAATCTCCATAATAATTATTTTATATAAATTATCCACTTTTGTTATAGTGCTAGAAAACTGGCAGGCACAGACTATTATATTCACTTGCTGTGCCATATGATTCAGTCCTTACAACAGGATCTTCAAAGTAGGTATATGGTTATCCCAATGTATGTCTCAAGACACTGAACTGCAGAGGGGAAGCAAGAAGCCCAGTTCTTAAAGTTGGTAATTGATGGACATGGGATCAAATTTGTTGATTGTTTATGCTCTCTCCTACAAAAAAGTTACAGATGAACAGCCTTAGTATGTGTTGGGGAGAAAGTGTGTGTGTGTGTGTGTGTGTGTGTGTGTGTGAGAGAGAGAGAGAGAGAGAGAGAGAGAGAGAGAGAGAGAGAGAGAGAGAGAGAGAGAGAGAGAGAGAGAGAGAGAGAGAGAGAATGTGTGTGACAGAGAGAAAGAGTCTGTGTATGTATGAGGTGAGAGGGGGGACAGGAAAGGAGGGAGGAAGGGAGAGAGTTTTATATTCTATGATTATACATGTAAGACAGAAAAATATCTGCCCCAAATTGTGATGGAAGTTGGAAACTACAAGGACAAACAAAAGCATGGAGAGGATGAGCTGCTAACAGAGGGGGCATCTCCCACTTAGAATTAACTTTGAGATGGAAGGAGGGAGATCGCAATTATTTGATGATTGGGCAGCATTTAAGAAGAAAGGAACACAAAGGGCATTTCAAGAACAGCCCGCTACTTCATTTAGGAGATGGCAGTAGGCTAGTTCAAGAGGAGAGGGCTTCATCCTTGTGAATGGATTAGGAAATGAGAGGAAAGGTGAATGTGAAGCTGGTGACTGCGTGTGTGGACCAACTGTGGGGTGGCTGTGCTGAGAGAGCAAATAGCTTGGGACTTAAATGCTGTAAAAGAGGGAGGGTCACAGAAGGAAAAGAAAAGGAGACTGTGGTGAGGAGGGGACAGAGAGGGGTATGTCTTAATAGCAAATGTCATTAATAAAGAAAGGAAAACAACAACAGCAGCAGCAGCAAATTGAACAAAGCAATGGCTAGGATAACCAAAGATGTAGATAAAGTAGGTGGCTGTGTTGTGATGAAATTTAAAATCAGATGCTGAAGATGGAAAACAGATGACTTTGAAGTTGGAGCACTCAAAAACATTACTTTCAAACTTGATCTTGCCTTCCAAAGCCAACTTTCTTGGAAAAGCCAATTGAATGAAATCACAGTCTGCTTTATAGTTAGGGTGGTTGGTCATACTTAAAAGGTCATAGCAAGAAGTAAGTCTGAACCACCCTGTGATGAATAGAACCACAATGTCTATGAAAATAAAATAAAAGAAAAGGAAAGTTTGGAAAAAAGTAAAAAAGGGAGAAAAAATCAGGGTGTGGTAGCACATGTCTGCAATCTAGCACTGGGAGGCTAAGGTGGGAGGAATGCCCTGGGTTTGAAGCCAGAACAGACCACATATCTAGAGTGAGATTTTTGTCTCAAATAAATAAATAAAAATTAAGAAAAAGGAGGAGGAGGAGGGTAGAAGAAGGAGAAGAAAGAGGAGGATGAGGAGGAGAAAGAGGAGGAGGAGAAAGAGGAGGAGGAGGAGGAGGAGGAGGAGGAGGAGAAGAAGAAGAAGAAGAAGAAGAAGAAGAAGAAGAAGAAGAAGAAGAAGAAGAAGAAGAAGAAGAAGAAGAAGAAGAAGAAGAAGAAAATTTTTTATACGCTGGGCATCATAGATAGCTTTCCAGTAAATGCTGGTTATCTGTCTTGGTCTATATAGTCAGTTTATCACAATTTTCCAACACGCAGAAAAAAGAAAAGGTATCCTGAGGGATTGGCACTTCCCTCTTAATTCCTGTGGAGTGGGCACTTCCTGTGGAGGCTCTACATGTGCAGCACTGGGAGCACAGCATCCCTGTGGTTCAGTTCTAATTCCCTTAGTGCTCAGTTTCCAGGTGCAGGGGATGGGATACATCTGCTCTAGGGATTAGATTCTTCATCTACAGAGGGCTGATAGTAGTTCCTTACTCAGAGCAGCATTAAGATGTCATTGAGACAATGAAAGAAAAATATTCAGTGTGAGGTACTGGCAGAAAAGAAGGTGGAAGTATAATTTACTATTACGACAGCACTACTTCTTCCTTAAGTGGTCCAAAGACCCGTGTGCCTTTCTGCCTTTCAAACCGAGAGGGAAGATGATTCTCTGAAGAAATCGAGTATGCAAATCACAGATCATTCTTGAAAACACAGGAGTTATTTCAAATGGATAATTTGAACATTTCAAACTATTTTCTCTGTTTTATCTATCCGCATATAGACATCTTAGACCAAACATTTTTGTCTTTAGAGGGGAGTAAGTAATTAGAAATTTCTTTGTAAAAAGCTGTCCAGTATATGCACCATACAAATTCATATACGAGAAGACTCCTATAGCATTTCATTTCATTTATAGGCTTGTTTACCTTACAGACGAAATCTTGAGATATATTTGGAGAATAAATTATTTTGTGCAAGGGTGAAAATAGTACCTAAATTCACACTTTCCTGGTTTCGTTGGTGACTCCTATAAGAAACAACCCTTTCCAATTGCTGCTTCTTGAGCAATTGTTTTCTGACAGTATTTTGTCAACTTGTCAGTTGCTCACAGTTTACAAACACCTTCATCGCACAGCTGTCGATAGTTACAGCAGAACTCACTGTACTGGATACATTAAATCTAGTAGCTGCACTCAAAGAAATCTTGTTTGCCCATAGGACCTGAAAAATATATGGGGGATGTATTCCTGACATTCTAGCAAACTCTAGTTTTGACAACATTTCCTTGATTATGGAATGTCTAGGAGTGTTGAAAAGGAAATGGTGATATTCGTGTTTTGACATTACCAAGTGCCAAGCACCTCCTTGAAGAAGGTTGATCCAGGACCAAATGTGCACACCCACCTCCACAAAGTGCCTGGCCTAATCACTAGGTGTTCTTAGACGTCCACAGGGTTCACAGTGATAAAGGCTACCATGTACTGCAGACATTAAGATAATTACTATACAATCTGGCAATACCACTGCTAAGTGAGCACACTAGAGAAATGAATGCAAACAACAATGTAAAAAAGTACAGAAGTAGGCACAACATTACTTATATAGTAGCCCCAAACCAGAAAACAACCAAACAAAACCAAAGTGGATGCTTTATGTCATATCCTTACAAAGAAATACTTGCCCATAAAAGAAAATGAATTAAATTGCTACAACATAAACATGAACCTTGAATGTGTGCTAAGTCAAAAGAGAGCACATATACATTATGATTCAATTTTTGTGAAATGTCCAGAACAGGTAAATCTATAGATAGAAAGTAAAAGAGTGGTTGTCAGGAGCTGCGGGTGGGAGGGGTGAGGGTTGGGTCAAAACTGTGACTGCTATAGTAAGCATAGAGGCTCTCTGGGGTCAGGGGTGGTGACAAGATACTTACAAACTGCCTATAGCAACAGCTGTACAGGCAGATGAATATAGTAAGAATTGTTAAATTGAACACTGTAAGCAAGTGAACTGAACTGTACAGTATGGGGATTTTACCTCAATAAAGATGTTATGTGAGAAAAAAAGGACCCTCACTCAGAGTATGCATAACAAGTGACAGACAGTCCCCAGTGGCTTTCCTAGGCTGAGGAGAGGATGCAAGGCTCCATGCTGTGATGTCTTTGGGATTCATATCAAATCTAGTTCTATCTGCTCAGGATCCTCAGAATGAGCCTAAGACCCCTGAGAACACAATCAGCTTCTGATCAGGCCCTGAACGGCAGCCCCCCAACATCAGTCATCCACTTCTGAGTGCTCCTCCTCCTCCTCTTAGAAACCAGATAAATGAATTATGATTCAAATTCCAGTCCTTGCTCAAGTCCTCTCTGGGGCTTCTCTTGCTTTAAGATCCTCTTTGAGAGAGGGAGAACTCTCAGGCCTCTGTCATTTTAATGTATCTGTAGCTAATTTTTGTGTGGTGGTTTGAATGAGAAAGGTCCCCCATAGACTTAGTGCTGTTTGGTGGCTTTGCTGGAAGAAGCACCTAACAGGGGATGGAATTTGAGAGTGCATAGCCTTGGCCTCCTTATGGTTCATTCGCGCTGTTGTTGTGCATATAGAGGTTGTGGACTCTTGGTTTCCTGCCCCTGCCAACATACATGCTGCTTGCTGCCATGCCTTCCTGTCACAATGGATTCTTACTGTTATGGAACCGTAAGACAAAAATAAACCTTGTGCTCTTTATATTGCTTTTGGTCACAGTGTTCTATCACATCAGCAGAAAAGGGACTCATACAATCGCTACACCTCACAGGTACGCCCAGCTCTACCCTTCGCTGGTATTCTACTGCGAACCTAACTTCTACTGTTTTGCTTTGCACGCTCTGTTCTAACATCGCTTCCTACTCTGAAATCCTAGGTGGAGGTATTTCTGGAGAGCAGTAAATATATCCACAGCCTGCATTCTGCATCCGTAAGCCTTCAGAGCGAATTGTGGCACACAAGCCATGCGTGTTGGGACCTCGGGCAGCTGATCTCAGCTGCTTCTCTCACTGATCTCAAAAGGCAGGTGTTCTCATCCCCTGAACAGAAGAGTTGAGTGGTTGTGTGGTTACGTCAAGGGCTAGGAGGCATACTTAGCACCTTCCTCCCCACTAACAGCTCAGAATGTGCTCCTCAAATTCCAGCTCTACATCCATGACCAGAGGTGAAGACATCGGCCAGACCTGAAGATAGACTCAACTTAGATGAAAGCAGTTGCTAATAACTCATCCAAGGTGTTTCCCAGGAAGAAACATATGGCATAAAGTAGGCATGCTTAGCCTTATAGATAGCATACAACCACTGTAGTCACTTCCCATCTTGTTTGCACAGCCCTCCAGCTTGATACATTCACTGGATTGCTGGTACCCACAGACCGACTCCACATTAGCCCAAGTGCCTAGATTCTTCTCTCAGGGTCTGGTCCCACAGATGAAGTGGGAAGGAAATGGAAGATCCTGCGGAACACCATTCAATTCTTTTTACTTTGACAGTAGAACTTATAAACTGATTTTCTGAGTATCTGGAATAAAGTTGATATTCAACACAAGTCCGACATATTAATGCAAAAAGACTCTATTATACTTAATCACTCCTCTCAACTCCCCATTTTTTCCTCTAACATTTCTCTCTCTCTTTATTTTTTTCTCCCTGAAAACTGCAAATCGCTCTAGCTTTTTTGAAGTCAGCCATAGCTGGAGCCATTTCATTTATATTTATAGCTAAATTCCAATGCCATATACTCGGCACATGATTAATTCACAGAGGAAGGGCTCTGAAGTTGGGATGTTTTAAGTAAGTACAAAGCAGGGCAGAGTTTAAAAATGTTAGCTCAAGCCAATAATTTGAATTTTTTTGCAGTCAGAAATCAGACAGTCGCTGTTGAAAAATTTATGATCTTTAGAAAACTACATTTTTGTATAGAAAAGAAAAATATTAATCCTATGTTAACCAGCCTGTGGCAAGATACCAAATCTCAACTTAAAACTTTATGTCTACTTTCTCTGGGCACAACCCTAACAGGCAGGTCACTCCAAATTCCTGCTGTCAAACAGTGACAGCATTGTTTGACCTAGAGAACAAGCCAGCGTAAGACTTGTACTTGTAGCTTGATAATTCCTCATGATGGAGCCTAAATGTGTGCCAAATGGTCCCTGACAACATACACTGACATCTAATTATTCAGTGCATCGTAAACTTACTTTTCTATTTTTAAAAGGATTTTCCTGCATTGTGAAAACACTGCATGTGTGTCTAGTGTCCACAGACATCAGGAGAACTTGCTGGATTTCCTGGAACTGGAGTTTTAGGTGAATGTATGATGCCATGTGGGTGTTGAGTGCTGGGAACCAAAGCCAGGTCCTCTGCAAAAGCAGCAAGTGCTCTTAAGTGCTGAACCATCTCTCCAGCTCCTTCTGGGTTTTTATGAATACAGAACTATTGGAATATTTTTAATGTGTGTGTGTGTTTATGAGAGAGAAAGAGAGAGAGAGAGAGAGAGAGAGAGAGAGAGAGAGAGAGAGAGAGAGAGAGAGAGAGAGAGAGAGAGAAAGTGAACATTAGATCTAAGTGCCCAACTCTTCTCACACTTACACACTTGGGTAAGTTAACCTACCCTGATGTATGCTTTAAGACTTCCCAGGGATTCTGGAAGTCACTAGAGATCCAGACCTTCTGAATCCCAGCAGTGCAATCCACAAACCTCTTTCACCATTTTCACTTCTAGGATACCAACTTCGCGTCTACTGGAGGGTTCACAGCAGTGCTTGTCTGAAGAATCTCCAGACTGGTAATAGCTTTATTATTGCTACAAGAGTTTAGAAACTCAGACAAATACCTACAGATAAACTAATAATTGGTGTCATGCCATCAAAGCCTGCACAAGCCATGGTCATTTCGATCAGTATTTTAAGGAATTACTAAAGCTAATTGCTGAAATTGACAGAGAAAATGTCTGTTTTAAGGAATATTTATCTCTTTATTCTACATGCATGGCCAGATAGGTAAGGAATCTCTCTTTGTCCTCAAGAGATATATTGCTCTTTGCTTTAACTTCAGCAGTCAGATCCCATGAGTAGGGGAACATATCTTGGATGGTCATCAAGACTTCTAAATGTCCCACTGGGACACACCGTCTAGTCAACTGCTCTACAGAATGTGTGTCTGCTTCTGAAATGAACACAGGGACCCTTCTCAGTTGGTCCCTTAGACCAAGAGTCTTTATTCCGTCTTTTCATTTTCTTTATCTTCCTTTAACATCTAGGCTCATGATAAAGTCTGAAATCTGGAGAACTTGCCCCTAAGAAGCGACATTTGGAATAGGGATGTATTCATTTTTCCCTTTGCTTTCCCCTAGCAGCTGTAGCCATGATCTTGTTTTTATCTCATGTGTGCATGGAAGGAGGACCACCACCATTCACTCACCCTGATGCACTTGGCCACTCCATCCTGCTCATGCGGCAGCATGGCATAATCACAAATCTGTTGCTAGGATACTTGTTGCTCTAAAAGTCTTATTGCCCACTGAGTCCCAAGAGTATCATAGAAGTTGCATGTCCTTATTCACAGCCTTACTTTCCTCTGTTTCAGTTAACCATGGTCAACACCAGCTCCACAATGTTAAAGAGAGAATTCTTGAAATGAGTCATTTCTGAGGTTTAAGTTGAACATCATTCTAAGAAAACAGGATTGAACTTGGCTCTTCCTCTACTCCATCCCACACGGAGCATGAACCTTCTCTGCACTCAGCGTATCTAGGCTGCATAGCCACCAGCCCATTAGTCACCCAGCAGTCTGCACATCAGAATGACTGCTGTGGCACCCTAGCACTTGTGTTCAAGCGACCCTTATTTTGCTTCTTAATGGCCCCAAAGTGCAAGAGTAGAGATGCTGGCAAAGAGGACCCGCCAAAGACAAGCCACTGTGCATTTTCCCAAGAAAAGGTGGCAGTTCATAACTTCACAAAGAAAAGATACAAAATCACACACCAGGGCTGCTGAGATACATAGTAAGAACAATCTTCTATCTGTTAAATTGTGAAGAGTTCCCTGAAACCACAAAAGCTAGTGGCCATGGTGAGTGGCGATTTCTTAATCAAGACAGGAAAACTTGTCTATGTGAGTACGTGCAGAATGAAGCATCACACACATAGGGCTGATGAAAACTCTTGGCTTCTGGTGCCCATGAGGAGTTGTCAGCATAAAGTAGTGTTCCCTTGAATTTTACCTTTAATTTTATTTATCTGAAACAGGGTCTCATCTAGCCCAGACTGTCTGTCAACTTACTGTGTAGCCAATGATGATCTTGAACTCAAGATCTCCCTAGCTCCACCCCTGAGTGGAGAATCACAGTCATGTACCATCATACTATTTTGTGGAGTGCTGGAGCTCAACTCTAGGACTTTCTGCATGCTAAGCAAGCACTCTATCAAATGAGCTCCATCCCCAGGCCAAATTTCCTTGTTTAAAAAATATAGTGCAGAATAATATATTTAGCATTCTAGGATGCTTGAGGAAATAAACAAAATAAATACATATTTTCAGAACTTAAAAGACACTTTAAATAACCTGATCTATCCAGAGACCAGACCATCGAGCTGAGGTACACAGACAGTGCTTTGCTGTTGTGTTAGACTCCTTGACAAGTCCGCACTTGTGATGGCCACGTCTATATGTATCTCATTTCCCTTAGTGGACTCCTGTTGCCCATGTGTGTGGTAAGGGAGGGGTTGCCCCTTTTCAGGCCATAAGTTCCCTCTTGGAAGCCGTTACCTTCCCAGGGGCTTCAGACGCACCCCCTAAAGCTTCATCTGTTTGTGGGCTTTGGTAGAGAATAAGTGGTTTAATGAAGCCATCGCTGAAACACGCCAGGTAAGAGACTGAACGCCTCAGTTACTCGCACATTTTTAAGAGATCGGGGCTACTTCAGTGGCAGCTGATTATATTCAGTCATTCATGCAGCTCCCCTGAGGACACGGTTTTTATTTTTAGAGAAACCTCTACTCGCTGACTGTTGGGAAAGAAACACTCAGGAGGAGCTATCAGCAGTCACTTGTTTCAGTAAACATTGAATATAACATATGCCTCTCAAGTAATGTGTATCCAAACATACAATTTACAAATAATTAACATCATGTTAATTAGTCACATTAATTTATGCCACTTTGTGGAATTATTTCCTCAGAGTGCTTAGGAATGCTGCCAGGAGCTTGAGCCAAACAGTGTGAAAATGTGCCTGAAGTTAACTGTTGTGAGTGGCTGTGAGACACAGCTTGAACAAGTTGTCCCGGGGCCCCGAGGCACATTAGAGGCTGCCCCAGCTTTCCAGCTGGGGAAAATGAGATGCTGCCTCTTGCTTTGTACCTCTTTGTCTGTTTCTGGTCATTGATGCTGAGTGGCCACTGTCTAAGATGCACTGCTGGGTACAGTGGGTGAGCCAGGCTGAGTTTTATATACAACAATATTGTCCTGACAACAGATGTCTACAGATTTAAAAACAACAGCAACAACAATCAATGATTAGGAATTATTCTCTTTAAGCAAAGCTCCGAGAACATAAAATTGCAAAAGTAATGTGCGAACATCTCAAGATCTCTGAAGGTCTTCTGATTATTATTATTATTATTATTATTATTATTATTATTATTATTATTATTATTATTATTATTATTATTATACCTTATTTATTGGGAGGCATACATGTAGAAGCCAGAGGATAACTCACAAGAATCTCCTTCAAACATGCTGGTCCCCAGGTAGATCAGACTCAAATCATTAAGCTTGGCAGCAAGCTCACCAGCCTTATCTGTCTTGAAACTTTGGCATCTTCACAAAGACTGAAATCCAGTCTCCAACAGTGTGTCAAGAAAGGGAAGAGGCGAGCCAGGCAGCTCAGACACAAAGTGGGGAGATGTTCGGAGAAAAGAGGCTCTTAGAGCAGGCAGAGGGGAAGACAAACAAAACCAAAACTGCAAATGAACTGAAACAAAGTGAATGGCTTGTGGGAATGTGGCCTTTCAGTGGATGGGTCAGAGCAGGGTGAAGGGCTTTTCAGCGGGCTGAGGAGGCTAGTGCAATGGGCTGTGGCCATCCTCACAGATCTGCTATAGTCTATTGTATTGGGGCAACTTATTCTACAACAGGCAACAGAATTTAGTTCTTGTCCTTAAACTTCCCAGTATGAATTGCAGATATACCCAGACACAACACAGAACCTGTTACCCTGTTTTTAAGGAAAGCAGACAAAATGCATTGGTCATTATAAATAGATGCAAAGATAGAAGTCTTTGTGTCTATAAATGACATTTTTCCAAACATCAAAAATGAAACCAAAGCTCCTATATGAAGCAACCTTCGGATAAATATGTGAATGTGAGAAGGTAAGGAATCAAGCAAGAAAAGGACATCGTAGACACGGAAGCAACAGTCCTCCAAAAGAGCCACATCGCTATACTTGTGAAAATAATGTTAGAATTGCTTACTAGCATCTTTACACCTCCAAACCCCAATTTTGACTATTTATGCAGAACAGGTCATTGTTAGCACCCTTACTCCATGAGAAATATGGGAAGTGTCAAGAGACAAGTTGAAGGAAGGTGATGAAGGAGGGCACTAGGGACGCACTTGGAAATTTTAGCACCCAGCAGCATCCCAGACTTGTGGGATACAACCATTCTGTGGGAGAAGTAAGTGTATACATGAGGAAACAGCACAACGTATGACGTATGACATAAACTCCGCACCCTCCGCCCCCGCCGCCAAGTGGATCCTAGAAATGTGTGGTGAAATCCAAGGAAACCATGACCTGTTTAAACGGTGAGTAAAATTCATGTGAGAAGAGTTTCTTCTCCAGTACCTGTTAATAGCTGTCTTCAGAATAGAGTTAGGGGGTCTGTCTCTATGTAGGCACGTTGGTGTGCATAGAGGTCATTTTCCCACAAGAAAATGTCCACTTATTGCTATGAGAACCATGGTAGACTGTAACTCCCCTTCCCCAAGTCTTGGTTAATACAATAAATATTGAGTGTTACTTTAAAAAAAATGTTAGGGCCATTTGATTCACTTTAACTTTGACTCAATTTGGTTCCCCTTAATATTTATCCAATAATGTTTCAGAATCCCCAAGATGTGAATACATGAAAGCTCTTCCCTAATATCCAGGAAACTATTGAGAATATAAAAGCCACAAAAAAATCATCCCAGGGTTTCGGGACGCTCTGTAACTTCAAAGAGAAACGAATGAAATCTGTACCTATTTTGCCCAAACTGAAATTGCACTCGGCAGGAGCAGCACTTCTCCCCATGCAGAAATCTGAAAATGCATTTGAAAACGTAGACCCATATTTTAATTAAAAGGGGCCATTCTGAGCCCAGCATGTGGAAGTGTAACATTAATATTTGTGACACTAGCCACAGGGGACAAGGGGGCAACGAGGATCTTTCATAAGCAGTTGGAAGTCAAGGTTGATCTTTCTTGAAGTCCGGAGTCTCACAGACATGAAGGGGTCGGCTCTTGCTTCAAAGCACTACCCTAGGACAAGGGCCATTGATGGAAGGGTCTGGAGACCCATTGGTGGTTGTGAGAGGATCAGAGTTGAAGCAACGGAGTGTGTCTGACGAACAAAACATGTCATGGATATGCATGGCTGTAGCCAAATGTGTGTGATAGCCAGCACCTATTCCACCGCCGCCACACAGAACATTAGCCAGTGTTACTCCACAAGCAGTTAGATTTTAAAACCAGGGCCATTTGCTTCATGTATTCCAGGAGGTGCCCAGGTCTACCAAACTTCAATAGCTTTTATTGGGATTATTTGTTTAATGGCAGAAACAACCATTGTCAAATAGGCACTTTACATAAAAACGAACATATTAAGCCAACTTGTGCTTGCTTCTCCTTCATGCCATAATGGGGTGACACAATGGCTGGCAGCCAGCTGTGACCTTCTCAGTATTGCTGGCTTTATAGACATGCATATTTAAAACCTAGGAGCTTAAAAAGTCACACATGTAGATGAACTAAATTTTCTATGTTGAATATATTGTTTCCTTTTCTTTCTTTTTTCTTTTCTTTTATTTATTTTATTTTTTAAATATATATTTTATTAATTTATTCATATTACATTTCAATTGTTATCCCATGCCTTGTATCCTCCCTCCCTCCCTTTCTCCCTCCCTCCCTCCCTCCTTCCCTCCTTCCCTCCCATTGTTTCCTTTTCTTAAAGAAAGTGTTTGTTCTTCTTCAAGGAAGCATGTTTTAGAAATGGAGTCTTGCTTTTTAAGGGTTGGCTTCATAAAGATGTATTTCTTCAGTTCCAGATTTAAGCTCATTTCAGTTTTAAATTGACTTGGTTGTAAGAACAAGGAGGAAAAAGGACAGGGGGCGATTTAGAACTCATCCCAAACTCCTCTGTTGGTTTGAACTGGCTAGGATAGTGCAAGGCAGAGAAGATCAATGTTAAATTCCAGTGGAACTGCCTAGTCCACTGACGCAGCTGTCTGCTCCACCCAAGCACAGAGCACTAACAATGTAGCTTTAATAACAACAAAGAACCGAGTTTCAAATTCTACTTCATTTTAATCCCTATGAAATGGATTTAAGAACTGAAGCAGCTAAAAACACAGCTGTGCCAAACTCACCTTTATTTTAGCTTTAAGACTATGTTTATGTGGGCGTGGTGGTGTGCACCTGTAATTCCAGCACTCTATGAGGAAGAGGCAGGCAGATCATTGTGAGTTCAAGGTCAGCCTAATCTACAAAGTGAGTCCAGGATAGCCAAGGCAACATAGAGAAACCCTGTCCTGAAAAAACCAAAAAGAAAAATAACACTATGTTTACACTGCACAAGACAGCATTATTTGAGTTCTATGCTTTGATCTAAAATGTCCTCTCTGGACCATTGTCCAGCTGGTGGTGCTGAATTGGAAGGTTGTGGAGCTCATAGGGGGTAGGATGTAGCTGGAGGGAGCAGGTCCCTGGGTATGCACCTTTGATGGTTATACTCTGTCTTCTGGTGCCTAGGGCTCAGTCAGCTTGCTTGCTGGCTTGCTGTGCAGTGAACAGCCTCCATGTGATCATACTGGGAACTAGGTCATATCTTTCCTTCTGTGAGAGACTGAAGGCCCCAAAAGTCATAAGCCAAAGAAGCCTTTTCTCTCTTAAGCCATTGTGTTGGGTCTTATGGTCACAGCTATGTAAAAGTAACATATATATATTGAACATGCTGACTATCCAGGACATCTGTGCACAACATGGCACATGTCTGTCATCAGATATTTATTGACATTAAAGTGTTTTATTATTTCATGCCATACAGCACTGCAATGAGCTTACACAATCATTTCATATAGACAACACAACTGGCAATTAAGTGGAAAGTGTGCCTTTAGTTGTAAATTTTTTAATGTGGATGAATGAGATAGTTCAGCAAGAAAGAACTGCTTGTTGCCAAACATGATAAACTGGGTTTGATCCCCTGAACCTAGATAGTAGAGGGAGAGAACTTCCTTCTGGCATGTTGTCCTCTGGCATTCACACTTTGAGCCTTGTGGTACGTGAGGTATGCGCACACATGTGCACACTCCCTCCCAACATGCACAAATTCATAAATGAAGTTTAGAAAACGAAATGAATTATTAAATTGGTCTCTACATAAATAACTGTAGACAGATTTTAAAAAACCCTTAGAAGGTAGCGCTGATGTAAAACCACCAGTCAGTTCTACAACAGGAAGAGTTCATTGAAAAGATTGGAAGAAATATCACAGATTTAGGAGGAATGTCAATTGCAATTTCCTGCGACATAGCAAAACAAAGCTGTTTGTTGTGTAAGAGAAGATGTTAAAGTAATAAAGTAGACAATATAAAGAGATATTTTCAGAAAATACACAGTAATTTGGAATAGACATTTTTTTTCAACACTAAAAACAAAAGTGTTACTACTACAAAATATGGTTCCTAGAATAGGATTGCTAGAAAATTTAAAACTGCACATGTGGTTGGCATTACATATCTGTTGGCTGCTGTCATGAGGCCAACAGATGCTCAAACTTCTAAATCTATCTGGAATTCCCATCAACTGCCAGTTACTCTATGGCCATTGTCTGTCACTTCTCGCTTGCTCTGTCTGTTGGATTTCTGAGTGTTAGCCTTGTCTCCTGGCCATCCATTCTTTACCATCTTTTCAAGATGGACACCTGATTTCATTCCCATCAGACACAGAGAACACACAGCACCTACAAGGCATTACCACACAGACAACTGTTCTCATTACTTACTTTTCTCTTCCCCTCATCCACCCTGGCCTGCCTTCTACTTCTTGAAATATGCCAAGAGAATGCTTTGAACCCATTCTTCTCATCTACAACTCCTTTCTCCATTGCACGTTTGTTAGTTGAGATAAGTTGAATTTTATTTTTAAATCTCATCTGATGTAATTCATTCCTGCATCAACTTCAGGAGACATCCATTCCTTAATCCCCACAATGACAGGCACAAGGCTGAGTATTGAGAAGCCTAGTTTTTAAGGGGAGGAAGAAGAAAAACCTCTCTCCATAGGAAATAAAATATGGCTTCTGTTTGTCTATTCTACAAAGTTACAGAAAGATGAAATTTATCATGGGCAAACTGCTTTGTGTTATAAGTACACTGACAACAAAACAGAACAAAAAACTAGAGTTCAACTTGATGGTGTCATAAACAGAATATAAAAAATTAATAATATTATGAGTTTCAACTTGAGCTGGAAACAGAGATAAACTCCAATCCAATCAATAGGTTTGAAGAGGTCAGTAGGGCTGGTTCCTTTGGGCAGGGGCTATATCTCATTAAGTTTGTGCCCTTAGTGCTAGGTCTACAGTAGGAATTCAATAAATTCCTCCTAAATTGAAAGCATCACTTACAACAAGCCCTTAATAAGATGGTGAACTTATTGAAGGGAGAGTATATACCACTAGACCTTAGCATCCTTAGAGCCTCAAGTGTACCAGTCTCCATAGCTGTATATTTGCCATATGGTCCAAATCTTCAGTTCTAGACATATCAGATGAATAATATGAATAAGCAAGGCAAAGCAGATATAAACATTAGGAATAATGTAAGTAGGATGGGACAAACTCTGTACCTACAGGACCACAATATTGCTAGACCTGAATGTTTTTCCCTAAAGCCTCATATGTAGGTCTTTATTTGAGACCTCCCAATTTTTACATATTGTCAGTTAACTCCCACTGTTTGAAAACACTGTATAGAGCAGTCAATGAACACTACATTTGGTCTACCAGATGGCCAGGTATAGAGAAGATGAGCAGGTGTGACGAGTCAGCCCTACCTAGAGGAGGCATCACAATCTTAATTCTCTAATTCTTCCCAGCCCCCATGGGTGGTGGGAGAATTTAGCTTCATTTGTAGGGAAGAATAGGCTTGAGAAGGGTTAAACAGTTTTCTCTGGGCTATATACCCAGATAGCCAGCAAGACAGTGACTAAAAGTCAAAGCTATTGATTTTTCTTAACATATTGAGCTGTCGTCTCATTATAGATTCTGGACTAATTCTTAAACAGGAAGCAAACATCTGGCAAAAACAAACAAAACAATTCTTTCACTGAGAGACCCTCAAATGGGCCAGAATCTTGGGATGGGGTCCCTTTGAAACATCAACAGCAGCACCCCCTAGGGAATATTATCCAAAGAAGGACACATTCTTGCATGTGTCAAACTTCCTGCAGTATGGTCGTGCAGCCATGTAAAAAATGATGATTGCCTTTCAATATAAAAGTAGCACTCAGAGAGAAGGCCTGCCATACAACTTGGCGGTTTGATCTTTCTCTTTGGTTTGCAAAGGCTCATTTTGCAGACATGTGTTTCTGCTTAGAAGTGTACAGAGGTGGATAAATCACCAGGGTCGTCGTCCCTGGAGCTGGCTCCATTAACTTTCTTGGCATGATCTCACCATTGAAGTCAACATGACTTAAGAGTTTATATAACATTTTATTAGGCTTTAATCCTCTACTTTCCCTGAATTTAAATGTTCATCTGTTGGGTAGGAAATGAATGTTGCTTGTGAGTCAAAGACCAAAGTATCCTAACTTTAATTTGTTTTTAATTAACTTATTCTGCTCATTTTGATTTTAGGCAGGCAGGAGGAAAGCTTTCAACATTCCTGAAGGAAAATGTGTGTGTGTGTGTGTGTGTGTGTGTGTGTGTGTGTGTGTGTGTGTGTGTGTGTAGGGGTGTTACATACACACAAACAAGCAACAATGTAATATACCTTATCAAAAAAGTAAGTTGATATACACTAAAGGGTCAAGATAATAAAGAATATGGGACCATTTACTGAGATTTATTAGCCACACTTCTGTAATGACTACCTTTGACTGGCTTTGTCATCTGCCCCTGAGCCTCTTGTTGTGTAATCCTTACCAGACTTTTCCATGTTTCATACTCCCATTTAAAATAAGTAATTCAAAAACTCAATAACGTTCTCTTGTTTGCCAAGAATTTTCAGACCTGTAGATCTCAGCAAGGAACAATTTTACTTCTCAGAGTACAATTAGCAAAGTCTTGGAAGATGTTTTTGGTTGTCATGATTTTAGTGGATAGAGGGAAGTATGACTGGCATCCCATAACACAAAGAGAAAGTGAGACAGATGGAAATAGAGTGTTTGTGCAGCCCTCTCACACAGCACACGGGGGGCTCATATCCTGCCTTTTGTTTCGTGGGTGAGCATTGGTAATATCCCCCACTCTTACAGGAGAAGATACAGAATTTAGAAGGCAAACTTCAAAAGCCACACTTTGCACCCAACATCAAATGGCCTTCACCAAACCAAAAGCCTACCGTAGCTCATTGTCTTTATTTACCAATGAGAGAGGGAAAGCTCATCCGCCTTTACAAGATAGTGGGTCAGCCCCAGGGAACAACGGACATCAAGAGCAAAAACAGCTTCCTGCCTTCACCATCACTACATCTAATGCAGGAAAATTTAAAATACCCAGGTGGTGGTAACATAGCTTCCTATTGCATCCATTCACTTCTTCAATATAGACCTATCGTACAGTCCTTATATAGGCCAAGCATCCTAGTAGGTTCTGGGGTGACAAACACAAGTAAGGCTCCAAGAACTTTTACTCTTACTATATCAACTCTATTCTCCTCCATCTTTATTGTTGCTGTATCTCTTTTTGTTGTTGTTGTTGTTGTTGTTGTTGTTGTTGTTGTTGTTGTTGTGTGAGACAGAATCTTACTGTGTAGCCCTGCATGGCTTCAAACTCATGGTCCCATTGCTGCAGCAACCCTCCCCACCTCCTAGGGTCTCTGATTATAGGTCTGTAGGTCCATGACCACTTTCTTTCATGGTCACCAGACAGAACAAGAGAAATTGATTTCCGAGGGATGATGTTGACAATATCTGGATTCCTTATTTCAGGGTACCCTTTATGAATAGTGACTCCAGATAGCAAGAGCACACACACGGTGATAGCATTACCTGTGGACTTACTTGTAAGGAAGGGTTACAGAAAGAAACACACATATCAGCTGGAACTGAGTGGATCCCATGATAGGCTCGCCTCCTCCAGAAACATCCATTGTCCTACATAGGCTAATGAGGAATGCCTTCAAAAGTGAGTTCAGGGACTTAAACTTGGTTCCCTTTTGGAGGTAGTGAGTAGAACTAAACACACTCTGTCTTTTCTCAGGAAAAATAGCTACCCTTCACTACCCTACCATTTTATTCTCATTCATATGCTCATTCATATACACATAACAATGTGTATATATGCATATACACACTTAATATAACTTTCCCTGGTGCTGGACAGCAAAATACAAAATAAAAGGAAAGAGAAAAATGGTTTTGGAGAGCTTTCCATCTTCTAAGATATGCCAGATACAACTTTAGGAATACATGGGAACCTTCCAGGAAGCTGCAGAAATACAGTGAGTATATAATAGTAGTGAAAATAGGAACATTTCCATATCAGCCACTTACTAGATACAGATCTTGAGCAAGCTGCTGTGCTACCATGCTTCTGTTTTCTCATCTTCACCAGGAATGATATAATTCTCTATTATACCATAGGGCTGTTGTAATGACTCAATGAGGTAATATATGAAAATAGAACAGCATCAGATGCTTATGTGTTTCTCTAGCCATTATTATAACATCATCATCATCGTGACTACAGATGCCCTTGCCCCTGGCTTAGATATCTTCTTTGCTCTCAAGGAATTAGAGGCCAGATGTCAGATTGAAAAAACAAAATTTCTCTACAAGGTTGAGAATGATCAATTCAGCATGCAGTGAGCCCTTCATCAATGACCACAGAGGAAAGTGAATTAATGCATTAAGTGAGAACTCAAAGAAGAAATCAAGAGTCAGGAGGATTTGGGTGTACCTGTGAGACCAGTGGGAGCAAATGAATGTCACAGGACACTGTGTTCACAGCATCTTCTTCTTGGAGACTTTTCCAGGGGCAGCAAACACTTGTCCATTTACAAAGATTCTAGCCTTGAGCCAAAGGGAGTAACTAATAAACTCTGAGTTCCAGTTTCATCTTCTAATCATTTATTTATTATTCTTAAAGGACAAAGGCATAAAGAAACAGGCCAACTGACAGAAAATGCTGGACTAATTCTATGCAAAATTTCTTCTCAATCTCTGCTTATAGTTTATCCCAGAGTAGCTTGCTTGTCACTCCACTCAAGCTAGTTTCCAGCTGTGCACATTCCTTCCATAAACACAATGGACCCAGATCCTTCACCATAGCTAGCCTTAGTCCTGGGAAATGGTACCTGAGAGATGTCTGCCACAATCCCACTAAAGAATTGGTTTAGTCATCACTCAATAAAAGATCAAATAGCATGAACAAAGATCTGTGCAGAAGGAAACACAAAAGATATTGGACATAAATGTTAGAGACCCTGTTCCTCCCTTTGCTTCTTGGTAAAGCTCATCTCCACTCCCCACCCAAGTGCCTTCTGCAAGATGATATCAGCTGGAAATATATCATCCAGTCATAACAAACAGCAAGAGAGAGGGCACTTTTATATGTTACACTGCTTTACTTTCCTTAATAAACAGATTATTTGGAGCATCATAACAAACAGAGAAGAGGGCACCTCCCTGTGAGACCTGCTACTGATTCCTTCCAGAGCCTGAAAGAGTCATGGAACCCCATCTTAGTATTTGATTTCTGGTGTCAAGGAATACAAAAAGGAAAGCTTTTTGTTTAGCAAGCTCAAAGCACTTCCTTTTGTGCACTTTCTTGCTTCCCACAGCTTCCCTTAAAAACATGCGGATTCTTCCACAGAGATGCAGAGATACTAAATGGCTTGCTTTAAAGTGAGTTAGTAGCCAAAGTGGAAGTCAGAAGAGGAAATCGCTATTGTAAATTGGGTAGCATACTGGTAGACGCTCAACAGCTGGCTATTTGGAACAAAACCACCTTGCTTTTGTATTGCTCACCAAATCATGCTGTGTAATACCACAATTATGCTTATTTCAAGGATTTCACTGTGTTGTCACAGAACACAGATATCAATAGCAGATCTCAGCTGGCTGTCCTGAATGGTAGCAAACTGGCTCCAGTACACTATAGTCTCATTCTCCCATTCAGTCCATCAGAGACGTGAGTGGACAGTAATTTCCACCTTCGTACCATGGACATATGTAATATGTGTGACTGTTTCATTTCAAAGATAGTACCTGTAACATGAAGGTAGCTCATTTATCTTACTATCCCTAACATTTAAAGTTACCACATATAGCTAGTCAAAGCTACCTGCTTTTAAGATTATATATGTGTGTGTGAAATATGTAAAAAATGTAGATGTATAATACTTATATACATATATATGTATACACACACATATATATACACACACATACACACACACACACACACACACACATATATGGAGAGGGCAGGGGATTCCCTCATTATCATGTTGTATTAGTTTCTTGTCTCATTCTGTGACAAGTTTTTCAGCAAAACTAACTTAAGGAAGAAAGGGTTTATTTTGGCTTATGGTTCCAAGAACTACATTCCATTGAGATGGAGAGATTATTGTAGCAGAAGCAGAAAGCATCTGCTCACACTGTAAAGTAGTATGATGGATGCTGTGCTCAGCTTACTTTCTACTTTTGTCAGTTTGAGACTCAAACTCATCCATGGTAGGTACCAACTGCCTTCATAGTGGAGTGTCCCACGTCAACATATCTAGATTCTTCCTTGGAGATACACTGAGAGATTTGTTTCAATAGTGATTCTAAATCCCAAGTTGAAACTCAAGATTAACCACCAAACATGCCAAATTAGCTATGCCTTGATTTATGGAATTTAGCCTTAATAATATAACCTAAACCTCTCAGAGTACCAGGTTGATAGGACTGAATTTTCAAGCAATTACTCAGATGATTAAGCTTGTTAGCTTCAGCTTCCTCTCAGCATGCTTGGAAGAGAGCTAGGGGATTGAAGTGCAAGGCAACAATCAATTTTTATAAAGAGAGAGATAGAGGGAGAGAAAGAGAGAGAGGGAGAGGGAGGCAGGGAAGGAGGGGGGGAGGGAGGAAATAAGAAAATAGGAGTTGGAGAAAGTATGCCTCATGTTCTGAATGTCTGTACACATTCCCAACCACAATGCATGTAAGAGTGTGGAGTTCTCCAGGTCAGATATCGCTCTTCCAACTAATGCCTCCAACTGATGCCCAGTCTCTTAATGTCACTGGAATGACTTTCTCCTGCTCTATCATAATGGCTATATTCTTGAAGTGCTTTGAATGAGAAAGTCCCTCTGTCACTCCAGGCTTATAAATGTGAACACTTGGTCCCCAGTTGGTGATACTGCTTGTGGAGGCAATAGACCCTTTAGGAGATGGATCCTTGCTGGATAAAGTTTATCACTGGGTACAGGCTTTCAGTGTTCACAGCCTTGCCCCACTTCCTGTCTTCTGTGTGGATAAGAATATGATTAACCCATTTCTTGTTGCTGCTGACCACCATGTTATACCTTCCCTAGAACCGAAATAACTTCCCTTTCCTTTGGTTGCTTTTGATCATGGTGTTTTATCACAGCAACAGAAAAGTAGCCAATATAGCTCTCAGGACCTCAGTACTCAAAGGCCTGACCCTTTGAGGCCTGACCACACAATCCCTCGAAGTAGCACCTACATTTCAGCTGGAGCTTTAGGAGGTGGCGTTGATATCAATGCAACCACATAGAGACAGTAGGACACAACACTGTGCAAACAGAGCAGCCAGAACCATCAGATAAAGAAGATGTGGATGTAGAAATAGGAGAGGAATGAAGTCTTTGGGGGTGGGGTTTCTATATTTGTGAATATCATCATTTTTTTTTCCAAAAGGGTATCCATGTTTTCCTTTTCTTTCTTTTGCACTTTCCAATGGAGGCCTTAGGATAACACAGAGATGAATGAAATGTGAGTCGGTAGACTCAGGGGATTAGAGAATAATCCATATCTGAGAAACTTAGAGATAATAAACAGTTGGTCTATAAGCACAGGGAAGGAGCATGAGAGGCTGAATGCCTGCCATGAAGCCACTAAGAGCAAAAATGGTTCACTAGACTGAGCATGGAGCCTAAGGATTGTGGGACCAGGATGGGGTACATGGATCTTGAGAACTAGAAATGGAGGGGGGTGCAGAGAAGACTTATGGGAGTTGCTGTGGACTAGGAGCCAGAGACATCATTCTTAGGTCAAAGGAACTACAAGAGAAAGAAGAGAGCAGGTGGTGGTGGCACACACCTTTAATCCCAGCACTCACCTTCAGAGGCAGGTGGATCTCTGTGACGAGGTCATCCTGATCTACAGAGTGAGTTCCAGGACAGACAGAACTACACAGAGAGACTGTCTCAAAAACCAAAAATAAAAAGGAGGAGGAGGAGAAAGAGAAGGAGAAGGAGGAGGAGGAGGAGGAGGAGGAAAAGCAGCAGCAGCCAGGATGCCAACAGTGACCTCCAAACCTCCCTGTGAGGACCTAGCAGGCTCACTGTCAGGACCTCAGCAGAGGCTCCACTTCACACATTTCCCAGGCACCCAGACAAACATGGTCTAGCTGTCATTCCCACCTTACCCCTTAGGCTCTAGCAAAGAAGGAAACAGCAGCTGGATTGTGGATGTGGAATAGGAAGGAGACGAACAACAACAACAAAAAAGCAGTAAGAACAGAATTTTGCTTCCTCCACACAGCCTCCAGCCTGAGTTGGGCCTGGGCCATACAGGAGACTACAGCTAACTCAAGTTGAAGCTTTGGATGTGCTATGGAAGCAGATATTCTAGTAACTACATTGAGACCACGTTTGAAATTTCAGAGGCTGAAGTCTGGTTGAGAATGGGAAGATAGATGTAGATAGCATTAATCAGACACCAAGGTAGGGTATGAGGGGCCACAGGGGTGCAGTGGTAGCCCACATATGATGTAGCTACCCGGAGCATTCAAGTGTAAAAGTTATACAGACAAACTGGGGTAGGGCAGCCATAACTAAGAGTCTCAATATGACATCATTTTGGAATAGGGTAAGTCCTAAATTCATAGGAATACTTTTATGAATGGAAAGAAAGGAAAGAAGGTATGTGAAGACAGAAATGGTGACCACAGGAGTACAGCAACAGACCAAGGTATACCAGAGCCTGTCAGCATCCAGCCATGAGAAGCTGACAGACAAGCATGGGGCAGTTTCTCTCAGAAGCCTGGGGAAACTGAACCTATCCTATCCTGTTGGCACATCTTTCTTTTAACCTCCTGGCCTCTAGAATTGGAAGAGAGAGTTGGTTCCTTGGCTTTTAAGTTTTTTGGTAATGTGTTTTAGCATTCATTTAGCATAAAGAAAACAACCCATGTAAATGAGAAGAAAGCAGGCAACAAAACAAGGCAGCATTTTAACAAAGCCCTCACAAAGAGCCTGTGCTGGAGCAGTTTACAGGTGTTTTCACTTTGCTTCTTCTGGCTCCTATGGAGAAATAATGAGGCAACAAGACTTCATGAAGCCCAGCTGTGGCCTGGGATGCCACTCACGGGTCAAGCCAGAAGGCACAGGAAAGACCATGGAGAGGAGAGGTAGTCTCCTGTGCCTGTAGCTGTTCTCCTAGCTACAGCCCCACTGATGTAGAAACTCTCCTCTCTTGCTCCCTTTCTTCCCTGCCTTTGGGAAGAGCCAGGCTGCTGCTGCTGGCTGCTGCTGCTGAGGCTGCTGCAGACTGAATAAATATAAATGAAAGCGGCTTCCTGCCATTTCAAGAAATCCTTGTCTGTTGATTCACTGAGCCTTGACTCCCTTTAGGAGAAAAAACATCAAGGATATGGGGTCTTCTGTCTTTGTGGATGCCCTCTGGAAACCCTGGCTCCATGCTGTCTGTGGCTCCTCTCCCATTACCTACTGCTAGGGAACCATTTTATGGAGACAGGCCCTTTGGGGGAGAGAGAGAGAGAGAGAGAGAGAGAGAGAGAGAGAGAGAGAGGGAGAGAATCTACAATGTTTTGCAAAATCCAAAACATGGAGAGCTCCAGGGCACTCAAAGAGCAAAAACCTGGACAGTGGCCAGCCCAAGAGCAGCCCTGGCATCCCTCCCCCTCACTTGATTTTGACAGAACAGGCAGCAGTTGTTTTCTTACAGAGCTTCATTGTTTTCTTTCTTTCTTTCTTTCTTTCTTTCTTTCTTTCTTTCTTTCTTT
>OU015747.1:23792668-23803441 GCA_907169655.1 Acomys percivali | reverse complement strand
TTTCTTTCTTTCTTTCTTTCTTTCTTTCTTTCTTTCTTTCTTTCTTTCTTTCTTTTTCTCAAGAAATGTGGTGGTGGTAAAGCAAAGGATCTTATTTCATCCATGTTGTAGGGCTGGAAACTCCCTTTGGGGGTGCATGGAAGAGAGGGAACCTGAAGGCACGTGGAAGCTCCATAAATACTCAGGTAATCTCCTGATCATGGTGTCTATCTGCTGGGGGAAGACTGTCACTACATAGTACCTATGGATGTCAAGGTTATGGGGGAAACACAGAGGTGACAGATTAGTCAAATTGACACCCAGGAACAGGGAAAACACTTGTGTCATATCTCAGAACTCTACTAGCTCTAGGCATGCCCTGATAAATGTTAAGACATCTGGAATGCCTGTGCATCAATTCTGTCACTCCCAGTGCAGCTCTGGGCAAGGGAGAGGAAGGAACTCAACATGAGCAGAACCCTCCTCAGGAGAAAAACCTTGCGCTACATCCCTAATCTGCTGTCTCCTGGGTTGTCTTTTATGTATAAGAGAAACCACACTACCCTCTTGAAAAGCTAATGGGCAACAGGCCATTATTCTGACCATTTAGGTCTGAAGAAACTGAGGGAGAAGGGAGGGACCTCTGGAGGAGTTCCCATCAGTTCTGGGGTTTTTTAATGTCTCACTGGTGCTCTGTTGATTAGCCTACCACTCTTGTCCACTGCACCACTGGAACAGGCAAGGGGAGAAGGGAAATGCAAAAAAGTCAAGTGCATGAAATCAAGCAGGGTTGGGTTTGGGGATGGACTTCAACTATCAGAAGCCAATGGTACCTGAGTTCCTTCCATCTGTGAGCTTGATGCATGAATGGGAGATAGGGATCTTCTCCGGTAACAACTGCCTTGGGAGAGACACTGAGAAAGACTCAACATTGCAGTCAAGCCTAGGGAAAAGAATGCTGAGATCGATTGGCCTTGCCTGCTACACTTTGGTTAAGGAAAATGAAGCCTAAACTTCCCCAGTGTGGGCTCACCTTCTGCCCCTTTGTGAAAGTTGGTTCTACAGAACCAGGTGGTGGCAGGTGGGCAAGAGTTCACCCTGAGCCTCTGGTTTTGTACAATCTGGCATTCATGAAGGATGAGGTTTCAGAATATTGGTAAAAAAAAGAAATTTAGTTTGTCAGCATAGGGAACATCTATCAATACAGACGAGCACATTGGCCAAGAGAGACTTTCTTCATGCACTCCTAAGAGTGGTGAGATTCCAGCACCTTGGAATCCACAGTCCTTAAATTCTCCTTTTCACCTCCTGCTGTTCTGTTTTCCACCTATCCCTAAAGACCTCTGAAAACTCTAAGGCATTCATAATATTGCCTTACTCCTCACCTCATTACTTGCACCTGACAACCTGGCATATGCTGTCATATGATATTTCTTATATTCATCTTTATTTCAGGCTTCCTCTTTATGGGTTTATGCAAATGATAAGCAGAAAGAACTCTCTACTCAGAAAGAGATGCAAATGAATTTTGCCCGTTCTAAAATTTATGAGTATAAAAGGGGGCATATCTCCCGACCTCTGTGTGCTTGCTTGCTTCACCCATAAAGGAGATGCTAACAGATGCCATTTCACCTATACATTCTTTGCTTTGTAGATGGAGGAAAAAGTTATTTTTCAGCACCTCCTCTGTGCTTGACAATCTGCGAAACCCCCTTTTTTAAATTTATTTTTATTTATTTTTATTATTATTAATTTATTCTTGTTCCATCTCAATGGTTATCCCATCCCTTGTATCCTCCCATTCTTCCCTCCCTCCCATTTTCCTGAGAGGGATTACCTCCCCCTGAATATGCTCATAGGGTATCAAGTCTCTTCTCGGTAACCTGCTGTCCTTCTTCTGAGTGCCACCAGGTCTCCCCCTCCAGGGGACATGGTCAAATGTGAGGCACCAGAGTACGTGAGAAAGTCATATCCCACTCTCCATTCAAGTGTGGAGACTGTTCTGACCATTGGCTAGATCTGGGTAGGGGTTTAAAGTTTACCGCCTGTATTGTCCTTGGCTGGTGCCTTAGTTTGAGTGGGACCCCTGGGCCCAAATCTGACTATCATAATGTTCTACTTGTAGGTTTCTAGGACCCTCTGGATCCTTCTACTCCCATGCTTCTCTCATCTAGAGTCCCAATAGGATGTCCTCCCCTCTGTCCCAGTTTCCTGGTAAGTGAAGGCTTTCGTGGGACATGCCCCTTGGGCTAGTGTGCAGATATAAGTGAGTATATACCATTTGAGTCTTTCTGCTTCTGTGTTAACTCACTCATTATGATCATTTCTAGCTCAATCCATTTTTCCACAAATTTTGGGAATTCCTTGCTTTTAATAGCTGAGTAGTATTCCATAGTCTATATATACCACAGTTTCTTTATCCATTCCTCTACTGATGGACACTTAGGCTGTTTCCATGATCTGGCTATTATGAATAAGGCTGCTATGAACATGGTTGAGCAAATTTTCTTGTTGTGTGCTGGAGCATCTTCTGGGTATATTCCAAGGAGTGGAATAGCTGGGTCTTGAGGAAGCCCTATTCCCATTTTTCTGAGATAGCACCAGATAGATTTCCAAAGTGGCTGTACTAGTTTGCATTCCCACCAGCAATGAAGGAGTGTTCCTCTCTCCCCACATCCTCGCCAGCATGTGGTGTCGCTTGAATTTTTTTATCTTAGCCATTCTGATGAAAACCCCTTATTTTATAGTTTTGTTTGGGTGTGTTTTTTCTATTGCTGATTCTCACTTCCATCAGTGATGAAATAAGGATGGGTATGAAGAAAAACATTCTAAGTAGCTCATAGAATATGGTATATCACAAGTAGACAATGCCTTTTGTTATACTTTTGAACTGTAGAAATTAGAGCTAGCCATGGTAGCTCACACCTGTAGGCAAAGTGCTTAAGAGGCTGACATAGGATTGCTGTTAATATGAGGCTAGCCTGAGCTTCAAAGGAGTTCCAAACCAGTCTGGGTTATAAAGTTAAGATTCTATCTCAATTTTTTAAAAAAATCATCAATCAATAAGAAAGAAAGAATGGAGTAGGGGAGAAAGCACAAAAAGAAAGGAAGGGTGGGAGGGAAAAGCCAAAAGAAAAATTAGATTTATTCTTACTTCAAGTTCATAGTTATATATAAATCATACTTAGGGAATAGAACTCCTAGTTAGAGGAGGTGGAGATGACAAAGTCAGCAATACCAGGAGCCATGACACCAGCAAATATCTGTCAACTTGGGAATGAGTCCACACATAAATATTTTTTTCCTCATGTATAAAGCAAAGTGGAAGGAAAAAGCAATTCAGGCTCTTAGTTGGGCACCTGTTGAGAACAAGAGAGCTGGACTGTTTGTGCGTTTTTACCAGATACCCACTCTAGAAGCCTCATTGAGGGAATAATTCATAGCAGACAACTTTGTGCTCTGCTGAATTCATAGAAGAGGACATAAGGAAATATAAAAAGTACGTTGTTGACTGTTATAGCAAGTTACTGTGGTGACAGGACCTTGATCTGTCCTCCTTCGCTCCCGACTGGCTTTTCGCACAGTGTTTGGAGGGCTGTCTCTTCTGGGGATCAAGTAGATCAAAGCTACGCATCCCTGTGTGCTAGTTTTCTTTGTTCTCTCCTGAGTATCACTGCAAATATACAGTTAGGTGTTTCGCCACCAGGAATGTGTATCCTTTTAAAAAAGAAAACATTTATATGTATAGATATCAAAATTTGGTGGAGATAATTCTGGAATGTGGCTACAATTACTAAGATGTTAAAAGGTTGCAATGAGAAATACATGGTAAATGATACAAGGTCAGGGAAGTTTTGAAATTCTCTTTGGGTAAGAAACTTAGAGCATACCTTAACATATAACAAGTTACCAATTTAATATTAGCACCACCACTACCACGATTGCCACCATCATCATCACTATCATCCCCTACCACCATCATCATCTCTAGTACCATTATTTCCTTACCACCTCCCAACTGAGACAACATAATCCTTTGTAATAGTGTGTTTCAGACACTGTTATAATTAAATGAGATTTATAAAATCAAATTGCTGGGCCATGACCAGCATCTTTAACAAAATCAAAGGGGGAAGGGTATCAAAATATGTATTGTGTGGTAGAATAATAGACTTATAAAAATAAATTATTTTTAGGTGCTCCTGTGTAGTCATGTATTGAGACACATGCTAAATACACTACTCATCAATGTGGGGAAAGGTCAAAGTTGGCTTGAAAACATGTCAAGAAAACAGCGCCAAGAAGACCTAGCTCTCAATGGACATTGGCATTCCTCTGAAACTGCCCACTGCCCTCCTCTTGAGGGAGTCACTCTGAGAAAATTTTCTATTATTGTGGGTTGTGTTCTACTCTTGGGGGATGATGCACACAGGAAGCCTGCTGTTCTTATTTCCAGCCCTCCTCCAAGCTTCCTGTCTGCCATTCTTCCCAGGTCTGGTCTTTACCCTATTCCATCATCTCAGATCTACTCCAGCAGTGCTCACACTCACAGCTGCCTTTGAAAGACCTGGACCACAGGGCTCCTTTGTTTTAGCCTTTAAGTCAACTAAAGCTTGGATCCTGGCTGTGATTGATTTCTTTCATTATACACCCCTGTACATCGATACCAAAGTGAGAAATAGGGAGGGGTATTTTTCTGTACTTTAAATCATTTTGTAGATGTAGATAAATACATCTCAGACTTTTTATGGACATACAAAAATGTTTAGTACTTCTAGGACACAGGTGTGAGATTCAAAAGGCCTAACTGACTTGAATAACTTGCCTAAGGTCACCACAAATTCTAACCCAAGTATTGTCATAACTTCTAACATTTAATGCCCTAGATCACAGAGATCTTCATTAACCTTCACTTTTTTCACAAGTACTTATTTGACTCAACTCTCTTTCCCTGGTAATGTAAGTTTACATTGCCAGTGTACCAACTCCGTCTGTGCCTTGGTCTGCATCAGAGAACGGTAAACCGTGGCAGGAGGTTTATGTCCCCTCACCTGTTCTTATAAATAAAGTTTAACTGGAACACCTCCACACATTAAGAATTGTGCCTGGCTTCTTGTGGGTCACAATGCTGGAGTTGAGGCGGTATGGCAGAATCACATAGATCTACAAGTCTTGAAGTATTTATAATCTGGTCCTCTGTGGACAAGTCTTGACAAGCTCTTTGTGAAACTACTAATGAAGAGATGAACTGGACCAGTTCAGAAATCTGCCATGTTGCTCTCCACCACTGGAAACCTTTGCCAGGTCCTGTAGATAATTCTTGTCCAGAACCTAATAGAAGAGCAGTTCATGAATACAAACTGCTCCGAGCAAAGGGGTCGCTTGGAGTCCAGAGTCCATTCAACAACGGGTTCTCCCCCATCATGTGCAAGCTATTTCCTGTTTTCTACCACCTTCTCTGGCTCTGGAGATTTCTTCCTCACTTTCATGAGCCTCCTATACCAGGGATTGATGGTCACACTTACTACATCACAAATATTTTGTCCCTACTAATGTGTTCTTTGTTGAATATCATTTAGAGCAACTCTACAGGGTGGCATCACCACACTTTAGCCTCCAAGTGATCTTTGAAGCCTCCATAATTAACTTGCTAATAGCAATTGTTCAAGACCTTTAGTTTAGGGCTAACTTTCCATTAAATAGAAGACCCAAGTCCATTCAAGTTCACAGTGAAACATGACATAAAATATAGAAACACTTAAGGATTGTGAACATCAGCCTAAATCCAGCCGGTCACAATTTATTATAACTGCATAGCCTTGGGCAAATTCCTTTAGCTATTCTGTACAATAATATCCTCTGTTGCAAATGGGCATAGTAATAGCACTTATTTGAACAATTAGCTTATAATCAAATCAGCTTAAATTTGTGTTCCATAAGAGAATGCTTGGCATGTAGACATATTTAATATACGAATGAATGGTTATTATTTATTGAGTGTCCGTAATGTGAAGTTGTATGTTCAGAGAGAGCACATGGATTACCTTGAACCTGCAACTCTGCCTCTGACCCCTGATTTATGATAAGCTTCCATATGAGAAAGATGGATTTGGTTACAGCTGGAATGTGGGAAACTGGGTAGAACCCACAGCCTGCTTTATCTGTGCCACATTCAAAAATAGACCTTTCCCTAGATGACATCATTACTCAAGTGCTTAGGGGAAATATTGCAAAAATCACATGCAGAAAGGCTTCAGGTTAAAGTTTAAACTCGGTGTCTGCAATTTCTTCTTAAAACTTAGTGCGACGGCAGTTATTTATTTCTTTTTCTTTTTATTATTATTATTATTATTAATCTATTCATATTACATCTCGATTGTTAGCCCGTCCCTTGTTTCCTCTTATTCCTCCCTCCCTCCCACTTCCCCCCTTCTCCCCTCCCCTATGTCTGTGATTGAGGGAGACCTCCTCCCCCTATATGTGCTCTTAGAATATCGAGTCTCTTCTTGGTAACTTGCTATCATTCCTCTGGGTGCCACCAGGCCTCCCCATCCAGGGGACATGGTCAGAAAAGGGGCACCAGAGTTCGTGTGAGAGTCAGATCTCACTCTCCACTCAACGGAGGAGAATATCCTGTTCGACAGCTAGGTCTTGGGAAGGGCTCCAAGGGGTGAAACAAACTTCTGTCCCTCTTCCTTCCCTAATCCCCATCCCTTCCCCCTCTCTCCCTTCTTGCCAATTCAGATTCTTTCCTTAGTGCAGGGCGCAGGTCCTCTGCTTGTCCCTCTGCCCATGTACATGTAGAACAACACTTCTGTGGTGGAGCCCACCTGGCAGTATCAACCACAGCTCTTCCACACGATCTACATAGGGTCCTTTAAAGCTAACCTCAACAATGCGGGGACCATCAGCACTTCAACTTTCACAGCAGAGAAAAGCAAAGATAGGAACAAGCCAACCAGTTCGTGTGAAGAGACACATCTGTGAGTAGAAGAGATAAGTTAGAAACCCATTCAGTTTGCACTTGGAGCCTGCAAGATGCCCAAGGCATAAGGCAGAAAGGAAGCAGGTCCAGACGATGCAGCCCAGCAGTCAAGGGCAATGTGTATGTTTTGGTAAGTCTATAGGAGCCCTGATGGGAAAGCGTTAAGTGGAAACTGGGCCCTTATTTTTCTGTGTTCTAGTTTCTTTTTGAAACTACACTACAGGGAAGGCTTGTAAGGCTTGCCTGCTCCTTATTAAAAACAGAAAATCTGTTTAGGCAGCAGCTACAGCACAAAAGCAGATAGATAGATAGATTACGGGCAGCAGAGAGCCAAGCTACACTGTGTCAACATCAGGGGAGGAGGAGTTGAAGTCATCATGCCAATGGGCCTGCAGATCCCTCATTACACAGAGTGCTGCTTCCAGAACCAATGAAATGACAGAGATCCCATCCACGGAGGAGAGAGAATGCTTCCTTCAAAAGGAGACAAGAATTTCTCTCCTCCCTTCCTTTCTCCCTCAGTGCTTCTCCCTTCCTCCTTTCCTTCATTCCCTTCATCACTCCTTTCTTTCTTTCTTTCCTCCTTCCATGACTCTTGCCTTCTTTTCACCATCTCTTTCTCCTTGAGTCTGTCATCTCCTGCTCTCCCCTTTCTTCTCCCCATTCGCATTTTCCCAGATCATTATTAAGAAGTGTGATTTGTGGCCGAAAAGGTTAGATTTATAAGAGAGAGAGAGAGAGAGAGAGAGAGAGAGAGAGAGAGAGAGAGAGACAAATATTTTTGCTAACATTTATTCCCTCCTTTTCAGAATCTGCTTCAGGAAAAGCTTCACTTAAAATCTAGAAATATACTATTTTCATTAGTGAGTTCCGACGGTAATGCCCATATTATTTCTTCACAGTAGTCAAGAGTTTCCAGATCATTAGCATGTGTAGCTTCTACTGAGACCCAGCTGAAAACACTTGTGGGCACTTAATCATTATTGAGTAAGTGAATGTCAAAAGAGCAAGAACCCCATAGCCAAGGTGACTCCTGCTAGCCCTGACTTTGACCTGGGATCAGGGATTATGGTCATTTTGAAATGGAAGAAGGTGTGAGTCTTCCGACAGGGTTTCCTAAGTGCTTTCTGTCTATGGAGATGTGTTAATCATATGAGATTGCATTTGGGGGGTCCCTTTTATGTTATTGATTGCATTGTTTCTCTGTGCTGCTACTCTATAAGGATTTGACTGCCACAGCAATGAGATACTACCAGCATACTCTGGGTAGAGGACATTGAAGTCACTAAACATCCACAATGCAAAGCCCAGGACCATACTTTAGTGAAAAGTCAGCCAACATTAAGTGCCCAGGGCTGCCAGGGCTGATGAGAGATTCTTGTTGGAAAAGACATGAATATGAATAAACATATAAAAAAAATTTTTAAGTAAGAGGCTTTGTATTCAAGAAAAAAAGACGGGGCATGTGAATAGCAAGATGAGACTATCTCTCCATCGCTTACATTTCTTTCCCACTTTTACAAGACCCATTACACTCTATGGGATATCTGTGCCCAGGATGCTGAGCGAGCCTAAAGGGAAATGAGAGCAAAGATCAATACTCATAATAACAGAAATGACTCACATTTGCATCTTGCTTTACTCTTTATCAAGCGTCCTCCCAACATTAACTCAACTGGGGAAGGAAGTTAGAAGGATTTCCCTAAGAATATTTCCCCATTTTATGCATTTCTAGAATTAACGGTTTAAAACAAATTAGAAATAGATTAAACGAGGTACCTTTGGTCAAACAGAAAAGCAATTACATGATAGGAAATTGTAATAATCCATCACAGGCGTGTGGTTACGGATCTCAAGGCTGTACTTTTGTCAGCATCTGCTGCTACCCACATTGCTCTTTGTCTGTGCAGTTGCCAGAGGGGTTTATGGGTTCTGACAGTGAAAACTCAGGAGCCTGTGTTACGTCATGAGTGTCCACATGTTAGGCTTTAGTCCTTCCGGCATGGGGTGTGTGCCTGAGTGCTCAAGGCTTATTTCTGAGCTCTGAGTTTGTGAAAAGGCAAGACCATTGCTCACCTATATTGGCTGAATTTTTATTGCTGTGATCAAAATCTATGGCCAGAAGCAACTTACAGGGGGGAAAAAGTATATTTTGCATTATGGCTCCAGAGGGAGAATCCATAATGGCCAAGAGGCATGGTTAGGTGGTTTAAAGCAGGAAGCTGAGAAACCAGATCTTGAACACCAAACAGACGGAGAGAGATGGAAATAAAAGTGAAGAGGGGGTATAAACACAAAACTCACCCCTAGTGGCATACTTCATCTAGCAAGGCTATACTACATCCCCAAAGAACAAGACCAGCTTGATACCAGTATTCAATCACATGACCATAAGGGAGACATTTCTCATTCAAATCATTGCACTGGATAAGGAACCCGAGAAGTCATATGCCTGCCTTAAATCACACAGGGCTCTCATCTGAGCTCTGGCCTATCTTTTCCCAATCTATATATTTACTCTCATATCAGGTGAGATCTGTGAAATTATGGCATCTGGCACAAAGGAGTTACTGAAGAACAGACCCTCGCTATGGCTGGTTTTGATGTCCATGGGACTGAATGTAGGAACAACATGGAGACTGGTGAAGCACATCTCTGGTTGGTTGTTTCTATGAAGATTTTTCCAGAAACATTTACCTAAGGAGGGAAGGGTCACCCTAAGTGCTTCATGGTCTGTGGTCCTAGACAGAATAAAAAGAAACAGGAGAAAGTCCAAAGAGTACTGTCGTTCCTTCTCCCCACTTCCTGGACACCATGATGTCAGCTGCTCTCTTTCACCAGATCCTCTGTATTGAAATGGACAAAATCCATTGGAGCCATGAGCTAAAACCTTTGCATCCTTCTTAGTTATTTCTGTCAGGTATTGAGTCAATGGCAAGAAGAAAATGAGCTGATGCTCTCTTGTTAGTTGTCATTACTAAAGAGAGAAAACCAATGAAAGGAAAAAGACTTCATCTATTAAAAGTACATATATACAGAGAGACAACACACATGCACGCGCGCGCGCACACACACACACACACACACACACACACACGCACATCCCTTTTTGGCTAATGTTTGGTCAATGTTAAGGGAATACATTTAGTTCAATCAATTCATTGTTGTTTCTATGCTACCAAAATGCACGTTATTGTGGACTTTATACTCCTTGGCCAAATGAGACCAAGCTGAAAGAAGGCTCTCAGTCGGTTACAAAAACAAAAAAGATGGATTAGTTTATACATTTGGTTTTCATTACATTGGTTGAAATCTCAATGTTACTTGTACCTTTAACAATATACATGTCTTAACTTTTAAAATATGTATCATGCAACTAGTGTTTATTATTTGAAAGCATTAGCTCTGATAATCTATCAGTATGTTTCCTGTACATCATTTTTTAAATCTCTTCTCACTATAATAATTCAGTATGTCAGATTTGATTTGCTGATACATACATTCCCATGTTTCTTTATTATAATCCTGTACACAATTCCTATAAACTATACATATTTTGTCTGTACTAGGCTAAACAAAAATGCTTATTTGACAAAAAATTGGGGGATATTGGAAGGTACTGGTTGGATTTACACAGACAAAATGAAGAAACATATTTTATAATTCAATGAAGGTCTCTAGTAAGCCACTACTGGAGAAGCCAGAGAAAAGCTGTCTGTGTATGAGACACTGGTTCACACTGATAGGCCATAAGCTTAGCGCAGAGAGAGAGAGAGAGAGAGAGAGAGAGAGAGAGAGAGAGAGAGAGA
>OU015747.1:23756843-23792658 GCA_907169655.1 Acomys percivali | reverse complement strand
AGAGAGAGAGAGAGAGAGAGAGAGAGAGAGAGAGAGAGAGAGAGAGATTTTAAAAGCAACCTAACAGTGCTTTCCAACATATAAGACAATAACTAAATGTTCTCCTTCTTTGCTCTTGTAGTAGTGTTTAACCTGTTGGATAACTCATGAACCAGAAACATCTTAAGAAAAATTTAAGAATGGCGTGGGCTAAGAATGCAACACAGTAGTAGATCTCCTGCCTATATGCAAATCCCTGCATTACGTCCACATTATTAGATAAAACATGACATGTGACTTCAATAAAATATATAGTGTATGTTCCCACTACTGTAGGAATACAAAGTTGAACAGAGGAGATGAGAGAAGGACAACTCTGGTCTAGAGCGGAGCATGAGTTTTGGAATTGAAAGTCTGTAGGATTCTCACAGATGGAATGAATAGTAGGGCAAAGGGAGGGGTGGGGAGAGCCCATAAGACAGATGATGAGGTCCCCATAGATGCTTTGTCTTCTTCAGCTTTGAGCTTTGATTCTTGGCCTCTCACTTAATAGTACTGAGCTTGAAGAAGTTTCTCAACCTGTATGACTCTTAGTTTCACATCCCAGCAACAGAACAGTGCTTATGTGCCATGACTGTACATGTCAACACCAGTGAAGCACTTAGTACAGGCAGTAAATGCTGAAGGAAAATCGCCATGGGGTCCTCTGTGAAAGCTGGAAGATGAGGAGCTGAACAGTGAATGAGGTCCAGCGTGGCTTCAAGCTTAGAACACTTGAACTTCTTCCAACATTCATGTTTTCAAGGGTCTTAGGATCAATCTAAGTGGAACAAATCAGTCAAGTACATGTGTGCAAGATATCCCGAGGAGTTCAAATGCCTGTAGAACCAATAGATCAAGTGGAGAAAGGCTTTGGAGCTTGTGGATAATGGATGGAGGGATGCTGAATCAGGCAGGGAAGACTCTCCAGGCTGAGAGAAAAAGGATGGGGTTACAAGCCAAGCCCAGTGCCTTGGCCCAGCAGCATGACTGTGATGAGCTTCTAGGAGACAGAGCTTCTCCTTCAGCTAGGGTCCATTAGCTTGTTAAACTGAGATCCTAGTTGATTCCATAGAGCTGTAGATCAAATGTATTGTTACAAATGTTTGGGGCATTCTGGGAGACTTTTGCTCTGACAGATGCTCACTTACTTGGCCTGAAGATAAAAGATAAATGCAAAAGGAAGGCTAAAGTAACTAATAGAGAAAAGATGCAGTCTCTTCTTTTACTGTTTAGAAGCAACAGTCACTGACTCTTCCATAATCAAAAAAGTTTTTTTTTAAGCCCACAATTTGAATAACCAGTACCTTTAAATTTTTACCACTAAGGTGAAAACTCTTAAGAAACAGAATTGTGGTTGACAGAAATTTAAGGAGATGCTGCAAGAGTATTGGGCCCTGACTATTCAGGATAATATAGAATGAAGAGATGTTATCTTAAAGAGATTTTGTTGATGTAAGTAAAGTTCTACATCAGCCAGTCTTAAGCAGTGGGGCTTATTAACGTGGGTGATTAAAATGCTTAATCAATTGAGCCCTTTGAGAACAGAGAGGCTTCTCCAGCTGGTGAGGAAGACATGGAGAGATTCAGTGTGAGATTGGAGACTTTTCCTATTGAAATGGGTGAGCATGAGTTTCCACTAGAACCCAGGAGGTGATGCTGGCTGACAGCCAACAAGCAGACTCAGATGGAGGCCTTGAGTTTTACAATCATAAGAAATTGAATTCTGTTTTCAGTCTGAATGAACGTGGAAAACGAGTTCTTCCTAAGAAAGACCTTGGTAAGATGACAACACCATGACAAAAGTCAACTGGGGCCACAGCTGAGCCCATCTGAGGGCTTGAACTGCAAAACTGAGAAATGACACATAGGTAGTGGAGGAAGACATTGGGTCTGTTCTAGTTTGTACATAAAATAAGAACCAATTAAACAATTTGATTGTGATAATGCAAACTATTGAAACACACAATTTTGCATTTTAATAAGATGTGCACACTCTACTTCTGAGCACTCAATTTCTTCTATTTTTCATAGCATCTAGAGGTACCTGAGATGAGAGTCTATTTATAAATGAAGACTTCCATTTATAGGTAAATCTGAATTTCCAAGTGAGTATGTATAATTTAAAAGTATTTAATGTCATTTTCAACATGGTTCATCACCATGTTTACAAAGATGAAGAAAAGAAGGGGCCACTGTATAAGGTGTTTGATGGGAGGTGATTCCTCAAAAGTCAAAAGTGTATGCTTCCCTACCGCAATTATTTTAGTCTGTCAGAGAAATGAAGCAGAGACATAGAAACAAGCAGAAAGTAATTCGTCAAAATAATAAAAGATTGCAAGTTCAATTCTGCTAGAGCCATAAAGAATCTTTCTTATTGCTTTTAATACAAGGGTACAAGAGGGACAAATAAACACAATCATGTCCCTAGGAAGGGAAGAATGACCAGACACTGCCTCGTTGACCACTGAGTGTCAATACAAGGTGTCCGTGAAAAGCCCCATGTTGCATTTCAAAGCACTCAGGCCGATGACAAGGCTGGTGGACTCCTAATACCTATTCATTCCAGTGCCCAGGGATACCCACTAGTTAACTGGCAGTGTTTTTCTGCTTACCCATCCCTTATGCTTACCCCATATGAGTACAGCTCAATTAATTTAAGATACTGACATGCACATGTAACTACCTTGCTACCCCAGACAGACAGACAGATGTTTGGGGTGGGGGGCAGATGTCTGAGAGACAGACAGATATCTGGGGGGCAGTGGGGGGAGGTCCTGTGCCAGGTAAACTCTGAAAGAGTTCAGTTCTGAGGTCCATAATGAAAAGCACAAGAGGTAGAGGCCACACCTTGGAAGGAATATACATCTTTTTTCCCCTCGCATTTTGTTGGTAGCACTGCAGCACGGGATCTTGTGAGCACAAAAGAGACAGTTGGAACAGCAGCTCCTGGCTTAGCAAATACTGGGCAGCATCAGAGGTCCTCCATGGAAAATGGGAATCAACCTTTGGAAAGCAATGTCCACAATCTTACGGATACAAGCTCCCTCTTTTCTATTACAACGTTTATGTTAGCAAGTACATTTATGGTTTATCTGGTTTGAATTATGCAACTTTTAAATGTTTCAAAGAAAACACCGCCAATATGGCTAAAAGCAAGCGGAACTCAGCTGGACCCTGGTGTGTATTTTGTTCTGTATCCCTTGTTTTGGTTGTTGTTTTTAGACTGTACAGGCAGAAATAGAAGCCAGATGAGTGCAAGAGCAGAAAATGGCCACAGTGAACTCGGCCCAATTGTAATAAAAACTAACACGTGAAGCATGGCTGGATTTAGGTAGAATTCAACTCATCAGGAATAGTCTACAAAATCTGTATATAGTCCTTGATTGCCCATTCATCATATTTTGGCTTGCTGACTGCTGACACAGTTCTATTTCTTATTTTGTGTGTGTGGGGGGTGTGAGGGATCAGCACATTGAAAAAAAAATGGATTATTTTCTGAAAAGCTGAACCTTGCTCTTAATTTGTTCTTGAAGACAAAGATAGAATGTGTTCAGACTTCAGGCCAGTGGAAACACTTGGACCATTTGGATCTGGTCTGGTTTTGGTAACATCTCTGCCATCCCTTAGCATTTATGAAGTGGAGAAAAAGAAGACATTACTAAAAAATATATATTCAGCATCAAGGGCCAATCTAAGACTCAAGTAAAACAGGGGTTGAAAAACACTTTTGCAAATGGTTAAATAGTGGCTATTTTAAGGGTTTTTTTAAAAGGAGGTTATATTTTCTGCCATGACTACTGTCAGTACTATAAAAGTCCTTCTGTACTTCAGCTGTAGAGACAGAAGAAGAAGAAAGGGAAAAACAGCTCTCTGTGATATGGGAATGAGTGGACTTGGCAGGGCTCCAATAAAATGCTATTTATAAAAATGGGACAAACTGAGTGTGACCGACAAGCTACATTTTATCAATTCCTAAACTAGAGACAAAATGGCAGTAGACCCAGAATGGAAATTTCTTTCACCAGGGGCTAGAGGACAACTTTAATTTTCCTCCTCCAGTTTAGAGCTCACTCTTCTATGTTGGTTTGAAACCTTCATGTGAAAGATAAATATCATTGCTGTTCTAAGTAGGTGGTGAAAAGAAAGTATGCTGACCAGCTGCTAGTGAGAAGAGTTTGAGACCCGAGAGACTGAGGTCCAATTCTGGCTCTGTCGGTGCAGAGTGTGTGCTCCTCCCCTGCCTCATTTAACATCATTAGGCCTTGGTTTCTGCTTCTTTAAAATCAGGGAGTTACCAAGGATTACTGCTCATATTCCTTACATCTCTCAAGCTCTCTGAACTGGGCTGGGAAAACCACCACCACCACCACCAACAACAACAACAGCATCACCATCACCTCCGACACAGCCACCAAGAACAACAGCTTTACATACTGCCATCCTGTTGAGTATGCTCCTGTAGCTAAATTGCCAAAACCCGCAAGGCTCTCTCTATTGAATCGGCCTGATAATTCCTGCTGAAAGACTTAACTGGAACTATCTTTTTGAGGGGGCTAACTAGCAGGGAAAAGAACATGCTAGACACACTAATATGAATCCAGGCCAAAGGTGACTCTAACTAATTTGGAGGAACCTTCTCTAGAACGTGACATCACTAAAGCCGTTCATGTTTCTGGGAAGCCGGAGGCATTCTCTAGCAAGTTGCCATTGAATCAGATCAAAATGAGCCAAGATACATAAGCATGGCAGAGCACAACTGATTGACCACAGTATCAGAAGTCTGTCATACCCAGAAGAAAGCTCCAAGAGGGGGGCTACCATAAATCTGACCCTCTTCTAGAAATCACAAAACTGTACTCCAACTTCCCTCTTCATTTCAGACAAGGCCAACAGCATACACCCAAAGACATGGCTGCAGAATGGTTAGTTGAAGAAGAAGTTTAATTTTTTCCTTTTCCTTTTTCTTTTTAATCAATTTATTCTTGTTATATCTCAATGGTTATCCCATCCCTTATATCCTCCCATTCTTCCCTCCCTCTCTTTTTCCCCTTATTCCCCTCCCCTATGACTGTTCCTGAGGGGGATTACCTCCCCCTGTATATGCTCATAGGGTATCAAGTCTCTTCTTGGTAACCTGCTGTCCTTCCTCTGAATGCCACCAGGTCTCCCCATCCAGGGGACATGGTCAAATGTGAGGCACCAGAGTATGTGAGAAAGTCATATCCCACTCTCCACTCAGGTGTGGAGAATGTTCTGACCATTGGCTAGATCTGGGTAGGGGTTTAAAGTTTACTACCTGTATTGTCCTTGGCTGGTGTCTTAGTTTGAGCAGGACCCCTGGGCCCAAATCTGACTATCATAATGTTCTACTTGTAGGTTTCTAGGACCCTCTGGATCCTTCTACTTTGCTATTCTCCCATGGTTCTCTCATCTAGAGTCCCAATAGGATGTCCTCCCCTCTGTCCCAGTTTCCTGGTAAGTGAAGGCTTTCATGGGACATGCCCCTTGGGCTAGTATGCAGATATAAGTGAGTATACACCATTTGAGTCTTTCTGCTTCTGGGTTAACTCACTCATTATGATCATTTCTAGCTCAATCCATTTATCCACAAATTTCGAGAATTCCTTGCTTTTAATAGCTGAGTAGTATTCCATAGTCTATATGTACCACAGTTTCTTTATCCATTCTTCTACTGAGGGACACTTAGGCTGTTTCCATGTTCTGGCTATTATGAATAAGGCTGCTATGAACATGGTTGAGCAAATTTTCTTGTTGTGTGCTGGAGCATCTTCTGGGTATATTCCAAGGAGTGGAATAGCTGGGTCTTGAGGAAGCCCTATTCCCAGAGGAAGAAGTTTATTATTTTTATGCTGTCACTGAGTAGGCGCATTGTCCCCAACTCTTCACACTATCTTCTCATTGTAACTGGAGGAGAGGCTCCAGCACTCACAAAAGGACAAAACGTATGGGGAGGAACAAATGTTTGCACCACCAAGATTCCACTCCTGTGCGTGAGAAATCATGCACATCTTTGGGTAGCTGTGTTGACAGCTGACATAAAGAGCCTGAAGCCAGCAATCCCAGTGAACCCCTAAATCAGGGACTGTTTTCCCCAAAACCAGAAGACTGCCATGGGGTATGAGATAGCTGAGAAGCCATAGGAATCTGAGTCTGACATAATAGCAGCTTGTTCTTGGCACTGGGACACAGCCTGCAATGGCACTGTAGGTGAAGTTTGCCTGTTTTTACGTGAATGAATGAATGAAGGAAGGATTGCTGACATTTGTTAGTGCCATACCAGCCCAAAAATAAAGTTGAGCACTGGACTGTGGTCTTGCCACAAACTACAAACACCTGCCTTACTCATGTGGCATTGATCCTTCTCAAGTTTGGGTTCCCACTTCTCTGACACTGCATTCAACTTCCCTTGTACTGTCTCTCATTTTTCCTCTATCTTCATCTCTCATGTTTTCTGTAGGGGAAAATGAGTGTGATTTTTTTAAAAATTAGCCAAATACCAGAAGAGTAGTATTTTTGTATTTATTTATTTGTACATGTCTCAATTGTCAAGTTTCCTTCTGTAACTTGAAAAGAAAATCAATTATTAACCTAAGTTCGTTGATGCAGTGCCCCATGCTGCTTCTTAGAAACTGTGATGGACTGACAAGTTGTGTTGCAATCTAACTCCAAACTCACCTCCTTAAACCCCATCACTCCCACTGTGATGCTATTAAGAGGGGAGACCTCTGAAGATTCTTAGGTCCCAGGGGCTCCATCATCATCAATGGGATTAGTGGCCTGACAAGAAGATAACCCTACACTCTCTCCCTCTGCACTCTTGGTCTCTGCCACACAAGGGCGCAGCATAAGCTTTCAGTAACTATGGAGTGTGCTTTCACCAGACGCCATGTCTTCTCGAACCTTGCTCCAGTACTCCCGAGCATCATGGGGAACTGGAGGAGGATGGCACGTGGCATGTATGGCATTCTTTGGAGAAGAAGAGAAACAAATGCAAAGAGAGGACTAGAGTAAGGACTGATGTCATCTTAGACCTTCCTGAAGAAAGAAAATGTTCCAAGTCTATAACAGGAACCAAGTCAGTTCCAGTCCCTTCTGGGCAGAAAGGAAGCCATGCTTCTCCATCTGCAGGGCTCTAGGAAGCTGCCATACTCCATACAAGTGAATGGTGAGAGTTTACTCAACTCCTTCTGAGGCTCTACAGAAGCCCGAGTTAAGACCAAGAACCCTAGTTTTCAAAGATGACAGTGATCAAAATATGAAAGAGCATGTGAAAAGATACCTGCACCAAGCCTAGGCCACTTTAGAAACCAAACAGTACCATATCTGTTGAGGAAGCCCCCTGCCACCAATTAATGTGCACTTATATGCAGGGAATTCTCTCCTTCTGTATTTCTTCTATATACATTTCCTGCATGAGCAAAACAACCTAGGAAAAATGTTACCAGAACAGAATGGATCCAGGAACTATCTAAGGTTTGCAGGATACAGAGCTTAGCATGTTTCAAACATATATACACACACACACACACACACACACACACGCACATGCACACGCACACAGGCATGCACACACAAACACACTTCTCATCAACTTTATGAGTCAAATAAAGAAAATGAAACACAAAGATTTAAGTAAATTATTCTGAGTTACAAGGTATGAAAGTACAAGGACTAGGATTTGAACTAGAATCTGTTGGGCTCTGGCCTTTTTACTGCTTTTCTAAGCAAACCCTTTGTATACATACGTGGCCTCTGCTCAGCAGGAGCAGAGTAATTCAGCAGCAAACGAGAGCAAGAACTTGGTGAAAAGATAAAGAATGTCTCCATGTTGGAATAAAGCAAATATGGTTTCTGGGCTCCCTCCTCCTACCAACTTGAGGCTGATACAACGGCTGCCTTCCCCGTCATGTTGGAAGCCAAGTTACGTGGAGTAGAATGTAAATGCAGGCTTCTGAGGAATCCCCCACATGGCTGATGGACTTACTTGTTTCTTAATATTTGTGTGCAGGAGCAGCAGCACCAGCAGCAGCTGTATTGGACACTTTCTGTGGGTCAGTCCTGATGTCTCTTGCCAGGCACTTTACATGAGTGATTTCATTTAATCTGTATAACCTTTTGAGGCGGTTTTACCATTCTCATTCATTGATTTGTTGTTAATACACGAGAAAATGGGTGCTTAAGAGGATAACTTTTCTAAGTATCACAGTTTGATTGGTAGCAGAGCTGGGATTGGAGCTCAGCTTTGCTTCGCGCTAAAAGCTTAATCTGTAATCTCCCCATTCATAAAAGAGTGACGCACTGCATACTGAAATCTGATAACCATGTGCAATTTGCATATCAACCCAGACACAGATGTAAGTGTAACTTCTCAGAGGATTCACAATGGGCTATGAAGAAGGGCAGGATGTGAATGGAACCCCATGGGAAAAGAATACCCTGGTACCAGAAAGGATGCAGAGGGAGGGACAGGCTGCAGCAGTTTACTGGTCAGAAAGGATGGGTAGTTGATGCACATGTCATTTCGTGGGCTAACATTGCGGCCTTTTATAGACTATAAATAAATACATAGAAGCAGACATTGAACTGGTACATTAATAACTTCTCCTTTACCAATCCTTTCTGTGCCCATAAAGTTCTAAGTTAAAACAAAAGCCTTTGGTATTTAACAATGAAACGTGTGTACACACACACACACACACACACACACACACACACACACACACACACAGACCTGTCTGTGGCTGGTGAGGATGTGTATGCTGATCCCGGGAACTGTGAAAAAGGGTGGGCCTTTGCCAAACTGCCCAGACCACTTCCTAACATCCTTATGGGGAACTGGAGGAGGATGGCAAGTAGAAAATTCTTTTGGGGGGAAGAAACAAGACAAAGACAAAGAAAGGAATAGAGTAAGGACTGATGTCATCTTAGGACTTCCTGAGGAAAGGAAATTCTCTGGGTCCATAATAACAGGAACTAAGTCAGTTCCGATCCCTTCTGGGCAGAAAAGAAGCCATGCTTTTCCGTCATTTGCAGGGTCGCCAGGAAGCTGCCATAACATCCATAAGACTGAAGGGCCCACATTTGGTCTTGAGGTCATTATGTGTCCAAAGGAACTGAAATAGCCGCTTGACAGAGGTCATTAGAGTTGCTCCCAGCACTCACACACCAGACAGACAGGAAATATGGGTAAGTTCTTCCTATTCTTTATGTGACACTTGATAGCAGTTGTCAAATGGACAGGATCTATCTGTACCCAGGAGACAAGCCCCCAGCAAGAGAGAGTTTTAGAATAGGTTAGCTGAGGGGAGAAGACCCACCCTGGAAGTGAGGAGCAGCATTCCAAGGGTTGGGCTGCTGGACTGGATAGAGAGGAGTAAGCAATCTGAGAACCCGCTTGTATCTCACTGTTTCCTGACTGTAAAGGCAGTGGGTCCAGCCACATGGAGCTCTGTGGTAGGCTTTAGAATGACGGGAGGTACCCATATCCTGAGCCACAATAAACTCTCCTTTCGTAAGTTGCTTACGTTGACTATTTTGTTTCAGAAACAAGTAAAGGCATGCACACATTTCACGTTGCATGTTCCTTAAAATGTGTTTGCTCTGTGCCCATGATCATTATCAAAGCATTAGGCTGACGCGTGTAGTCTGACAATTTAAAGAACCATAATGTGGTTTTACTTAACTTGGGGAGCCATGGATGACTTATCCAAGAGACCTGGTCTAGGATGGTGGGTTTTTGTTGTTGCTTGTTTGTTTACAATCAATGAATCTCAGTGAGATGTTTAGTCCATGTGATGGTTCCTGCCTCCACCCACACACAAGATGTCTGACTCCTATCTTAACGCTGCTAGTTTTCTCATCTGTACTCTAGTGCAGATAACGTTAACCCACTGCACACGGGAGTGAAGGTAAAATGAGACAGCGCATTAGCCCCTGAGCATAGTAACAAGGAGTTTTTCTTATAGTATAATTCTGCTCAGATTGCAAGAGACTTATGATGCTTTGGGGAGAGCTAATGGCTTCTATTTGCTCGTTTTCCTAAATTACCCAACGTATACTGCTATATAATCTAATGGGATGGTCTGTGTCAAGTTAGAAACTTCTAAAAATAGTCAGAACTTGAAGATGACAGTGTAAAGTCTATTTTCAGAGATCTATTTTCTTTGATGCCTCCTTTAACCAGGAAACCTCAGTGGAACGCAGCTCAGAGGTCAATGGGAACGGTGAGGCGACACAGGGTGAACATCATATATGTATTCAATCAGCTCAAGCTAACTACCCAAGTAAACAAAGAGGGTGGGGCTGTTTTCATGGGCCATATTGTTCCTGAAAAACAACAACAACAACAACAGCCAACCAACAACCAAACCAAACAAAACGAACCTAAAAACACAGCGACAAAAAAAATTTAAAAAACCAACCATGCTCCCCTCACTCTTTAGCTCAAAGGGCATCTGTCACAAGGATTAGGGATATGCAGAGCACCACAATGGCCACTGCTAAGACTTCCCAGAGGAGCACTGTGAACTATAGGGAAAGAGCTGCAATGCTTTTCCATGTGCTCTGATAATCTTGGAAGCTGAGGTTGGTCCTTCAAGAGAGTTGTGGTCCCTTCAGGCCCAGGCACAAGAAGACAAACAAAAATGTAAATCATAATGTCCATCTGAAATCTAATATTTATCCTCATATCCACTGAGCCCTCACCTCTCACAAAAGACACTTCTTTATGCAGCACAATTACAAAAATGGTCTAAACAATGACAAAAAGCCTAGTCCTAAGCAATGACACCACCAATTGGAATGCCAATGTGGATAAAAGAATCGTCATGGGATTTCACTCCTAGAGGAACTAGGCAATTGCCTAGGAGAGGAAGAATCAGTCCTCTATAGGGAGGAGTTCTGGGATAGGCTAGCCAATACCAACAGGTTGGCACCAAACACATATGAGCACTGAGAAATGATTGCAGCAGGCTGCATCCGTAAATTTATATACATGTTTATGAAGTAATTATAATTAAAGAGTAAGAATCATGTGTTTGAGAATGAGTGGGAAGGACATGGGAGGAATTGGAAGGAGAGGAAAGGGAGAGTAGCTTAAATACAGTACTCATATATAAAATTCTTAAAAAATAATTTTTTAAAGTAAATCCTATTAGCCAAGCTTGATTAGAGACTTTAACCTGAGGATTGAAACATGAGAAACTGTAGGTGAAAGAGACAAAATTATGCTTCAGTAACTTAGGTCCTACTGAGCTAAGCGTCCTGAAGCTTAAAATTAGTTCTGTTGTCTACTGGTTTCTAGAAATATTTCAAATACAGCTACAGCTTAAATTACTCTTCAACAGTCCAGAAAGAAAAATAAAATAAAATAAAAGCTTGAGGCAGATGCACAGTTCCCCTTTTGGTTTGAGGAAAGCCACTTCAGGTCCCTTCCATCTCTTAAGCACTAGTACCCTACCAGCACTGTTTATTAGTCACATAGTTCCATAACTGTGGGCTTTACTTCATTATTCAGAACTCAGAGATGGGGAAACTCATCTCTAAGTAGATGGGCCAAGATCAAGCAGTCTTTATTTATGTGTGCGCTGTCCTTCTAGTACAGGGATGGTTTTTGGAAGCCCCGCAGATAATTTTCTTTCAACTGGACCAAGTTTCTAGTCTTCAAAGACTATCACTTACCCATTCATGTGTGCATCATTGAAGAGCTAATGAGATTTTATTGTGTACATGGAACCATGTTAGAACTGGAGCTGTAAGATAACGTGAGGCAGAACAGCTTTGCAAAATGAAGGTGCACAGTGACCACAAACGTCTCTGTGCCCAAGGGAAAGTGATTATGATGTGAATGAGGACAATGTGCTCCAATGTAGAGACATCTATAGGATGCAAGCCACGAGGTGGAAATCTGGAGAAGCAGGCTGCCCTAATTGATCGCAGGGCTAGACCTCAGGCAGAGGGAAGGAGACAGCACTGGGCTTCAACAACAACAAGCAACCATCACCTCCTGCGTGGAGTAACAATGCGACTTCTAACTCCAAGAGTGAGCCATGCCCAGAGTATGTGAGGTGAATCTCATCTTGGCTGACTGGATCAGCTTTAGCAGCTCTGGTCTCTGGACTCCTGCCAAGAACCAAAGCTACTCCATATCTTAAAAACTTCCATTTTCTTTGTTTGTTTGTTTACCACTTTCTCCCTATAAAACAACAAATAAGAAAAACCAAACAAGCAAACAAAAACAAAATATGACCCATTTTCTTCCAATAAAGATTGATTTTTAAAAGCGCTTCAGGATCTAAGGACACATGGACTTTTGCTAAGGACCAGAGAGGGGAATCCCTAACTATTAATTAATTAAATTAATGCTCCTAGCAGAAGCTGCTTTTTGTCCTGATTTTTATTTACACTCTGCTTGTTTGCAAGGCTGATCTTGGCTACACAAAGTTGAGGATGTGGCTCCTCTTCCTACATTCATTGTGTGTGGATCTGCGGCCACAGTGGCGTTCTGAGAACCATGGTATGGAGCTTTCATAGGTGTGGTAGGGAATGAACATATTCGGACTCGTCTCAGGAGACATGACCATGTACAATAGGTAAAAGGAGAAATCTCACATAGGAAGAAGCAGCTAGGGAGTTCAAGTACATCAAGATGGAGCTGCGTGTGTAGTTGGCTATCAGGGAAGAGGTGACCTGATTGATTCCCACAGGGTAGAAGGCAGAAAACGATCTTCATTTCTGAGAACTTAAAAATAAATATAGTTGGTGCTTTGTTATCAATCCTATTGTTAAATTTTAATAACAAACAGTATGATCTCACCGTTAGGGTTGCCTCTTGCCTGAAATCAGACAGCAGAAGTAAACGAGTTTTCTAGCCTTTCCTGGAAATACATAGGTACCAATGCCCTGGGCATGGAATACTTATGAGCCTCATGACTTTTTTTTCTTCTTTGTTGGAGGAAAGACTACTCCTTTCCCACTTCATTTTGGTAAAAGTCAGCATTGTGGAGCAAGAAACTAAACAACAGCAACTTCTTCAGTTTGGGTTTTTCCATTCCTTCTATCAGGCTAGTGAGGAGCAAAGAGCAGGAAAGCAGGAGAGAGCCATGCAGGAAGCAAGAGGCACCAAGTTCAGTGACTTGTCTCAGTAATTTGTTCAGTGATTTCAGTTTCAGATACTATTTGGCCCATGAGGCAAGTTTCATCTGAGCTAAGTTGCTGATGATGCTTATACATTTTTGCATTTTTTAGGATACACAAAAGTCCCATGAAGAATCTCTCTCTCTCTCTCTCTCTCTCTCTCTCTCTCTCTCTCTCTCTCTCTCTCTCTCTCTCTCTCTCTCTCTCACACACACACACACACACACACAAACACATACACCCGAGACTCATGCCTGCCATCAAAACTCAGTGCAGTGCAGTCCTCTGCTGTGACCCTGTACTAACTCTTATTTTCCTCTGGGTGGGAGACATCATGAAAATGTTTACTCTCAATATACACCCCAGTTATTTTTAGAGTGAGAATTAGGTAATTATCTGGGCTAGACCCCCTGTAATTCTCATAAAAAGCAAGCAAATAAAATGAGTTTCAGGGGTCTTGGCTTGGCTTCAGACAGGATATTGGCAGTGAGGACACAATGTCCTGATACTTGAGGAGTAAGTCCCAGAGAATAATAAAATCGGAATTAAAGCCTATTATATGCATGAATCAAAATTTTATTTGAGCCTCAGGAACTTTGGTACCTGCAGATCTTGAGGGGGAAGATCCAGGCAGTTGTTGCTACCCTATGGTCTTCTGACAGGTTTGCACCTTTGCGCTGTGAGCTACACAGTCTCCAGAGCAAGGAATGACAGTCATGCTTTAAGTTGGGGAGGAGCTCAGACAAAATGCCAAAGACACACTCATTAGAAAGATGTGCAAATACAGCGTAAAAGTTGGAGATATGTTCAGGGCCATTTCAACTCATGCATAAATCTTCAGGAGGTTCTTTGGTTCCCAGGCTATGAAATTGTTAGGTGATATCTATAAAATAAAGGCATTGTCTACTCCTCACACTTGCAACATTAAGGAAATTGAATGAATGGATGGATGCATGGATGAATGAATGGATGGATGGATGGATGGATGAATGAATGAATGAGAATAAGAAAGTTAGGCTCAAAGAATTGTTTTCCCCATTCAGCCTCACATCAAGAAGCCATGTGCTTCCTGCTTGATGGAACATCAGAATTATCATCATAACTCCAGCAAACACCATGTAACAACTATATGTTTGGCACCATCTTTAGGGCATTGGCTCTGTCGACATTTCAAATCCATACCAACCTACAAACTAGATCTAGATCCCAGTAATTTAATGACAGAGGCACTGTCTAAGGTATGAGGTATGAAGACTATCATCACTGTGAACATCCAGGTGCTCACACAAGTTAGCATGGCTATGGTATCACTAGGAGTGCAATCTTATGGAGCCACTGGTTTTTGTGCAGTCTGTAGTTGAATGGAACTTTATATCATGAATGACTATACTAGGTACATACGTGGCCAATCAGCACACTGGGCACAGAGAGCACGGAGCTACGCACGTGGCCACAGGAAATTAGTTCTCACAATGGTTTCCATTCAGGGTTTTACTTGCCTGCTGGAGCCTGCAGCATGTTCCCTTTGGAAATTTCTATCCTATGTGCATCAGACAGATTTCCCTGGATGTGTAGAATGTGGCTGCCTCTGCTAGTCAGATCTGGCCTTCTTCGTGGGGACAGCCTTCACTACAATAAACAGGAACCGCAAACATGCTTCCATTTCGTACCTTGAGCTTTCCTCCAGTGAATGTTCTGGCTCCCACTGGGATGGGTCACTGCTCTGCCTCTCAACACATACACACAGAGAGCAAAGATGGCAAGGAGGGGTGATCAGTGAGCAAAAGCTCTCTCCTCAGAGTTTCTTTTCAAAATCAGAGGGAAGTGTGAAAGCACAAATAAACATGGCAACGTTTCTGTAAAATACTGTCCTCAAGCAACTATCAGGGTCAAGAATTCATTCAAGTCTTCCCAGTAAGTTAATCCAAATGTGTGGACCGAGTCTGGCCTGAGAGCCATACTTGGCAGTGTGGGTGCTTGGCTCAGTCCTCCAGGTTCACAGTAGAATAAAGTAGAAGCTTTTGCCAAAGCCTCGGCCTAAGGGCTTTTCACTGGCACTGTGGTTCTCAGCTTGTGTTTAGATGAGGTGAAATACTGTGACCAGACAGGAGTGGCCACAAAATATAACTCACAAGTTATGAATGCTATAGTTTCAGAGTGAGTGAAAGCAGTCAAGGATGGCCCACACACTTGAATCCCTCTTTACCTCTAGGCAAGAAAGGAAAGCATGTCAGATTGCCCCTGTAACTGCTCCACAGTGTGTTCATAGCAGCATTGGAATTCATGCCTTGAAGAAAGAAAACATGTCAACCTCTTATTTGGGGATGGGGATGAAGGTGTCACAGTGTAGTGGCTATTAGCCTCAGCATCGTTTTGCACCCCTACGTTCTACCAACTTCTTTGCTAGGATCCCAGATTGTGACATAACTTTGGAAAAGCTAGGACAGGAGATGAAAGGACATCAGATTGAGCAAGGGCAAAAAAAAAAAAAAAAAAAAAAAAAAAAACTAGCAGAGCCTTTAAAAATGGAAAGCTTTATGAAGCAAGGTCAGACGAAATGAAACAAAAATCCACAGTGCTTTAAAATATATTTGAATGTATCGGAGCTCAGGCAACATCTAACCAGACTGGACTGAGTTAGGGGTTACTCACACTTTTTCTAGAAGGATCAAATATGGATCCCTCTTTGCAGGCTGTGAAGTCTCTGTAAAGACTTTCCATGTGCGCCCTTGTGGAATTAGAGCAGCTGTAGATAAGACAATACATGAATGAAGGGGTCTCTCTGCCTGTGTTTCCAATGAATATCATTTATGGACACTGAAATTGGAGGTTCATAAAACTTTCGCATCTCATGAAATATTAGCCTGAGGTTCCCGCCCCCCTGTATTTTGTATTTTTTTCCAGAGTCAAGGACTGAACCCAGGTCCTTGCACTTGCTAGGCAAGTGCACTGCCAGTGAGCTAAATCCCCAACCCCTGAGGTTTTTTTTTTTTTTTCCTAAGTAGCTAAAATGTAGAATTCCTTCCTGGCTTGCAAGTTGTACATAAAGAGAAGCTGGCCTTGCTTTGACTCTAGACTCTAATTGTGGATGTTTTGATAAAGTCACAGGCTGAACGGGAGTGTCTCCTGGACGAGGTGTATTTAGTATTAAGTATCAACTAGAGCAATAGGTGACAAGGTATAGAAATAGCAAAGACAGAGGGGCCAGTGTGAATTCAGGGGCTTCTCTTCCTCTTTACATGGCTGAGTGGCCACCATTGGCCTGCTTCCCAAAATAGTAGCTCTGAGGTGTGGGGCATGTAAACCAGTGCTCTGCATGAACCATCAGCCCTACACCGAGTAGCCAAGGTAAGAGATGGGGTCCGTGTATGGTAAGCTGCTGATGAATGGCTCGGAACGCACAGAGCCTAGATCAGCCTGGTCTGATGTCCATTTTAGATGAGCCTGCTCATCACCCTGCATAAGGCAAGACTTCAGAACCGAGCTAGTGAGAGTGGTGCTAAACCAAACAAAAGGGAAAGTCCAAGTTACTGCTTATGTTAAAAAAGCTTTCAAAATTGTATGTGTGTGTGTATGGATTTTTTTGCCTGCACGCATGCATATGCATATCTCATACATGTGGAGGATCTTATGGAAATTGCACTACAGATGGTGAAGGGCTGCCATGTGAGTTCTGGGAACTGAACCCAGGCCCTCTGCAAAAGCAACTTCAGAGCCCCTCAAATGTTCCCACTATTACCCATAACCCAGTTCTTGCCTTTAAGGACTTTGTGTTTGACTTCCCTCTGCCCACACTCCTCTTCCCATCCAAGACTCCGCCTACCCCCAAAGGGAAGTTTTCTGATTGTTGGTACCAGTGTGCGACAAGTGCAGTGGACGCAATGAGAGTCCTGTCTTTACCGTGTTGACACTTCAGTGGCTGAAGATGCAGAAACCACAGAATATATAAACAATATGGACTCAGGCATTGGTAAAGTCAGTAAACAAAATTAAAATAACATGATACTACAGAAAATTGCCTACAGTTACAGTGTGATGTGACTTAAAGTGATTGTTAACGTGTTGGACTCTAGATTAAGTAACCTTGAAGACACCTCTACAGTGATACCTATGAGGGATTTTCTAGATTAGGTAAGAGGCAGGAAGACCCACCCTAACTGAATAAAATAAGACAGGGATTGCCAGGAGGGCATTTTCATCAGTCTCTGTGCTTTCTGACTGTAGGCATGATGTGATCGGTTGGCTCAAGCCTCTGCTGCCATGATATCCTCACTGAGTGGTCTGCATCCTACAGCTGTGAGCCAAAATAAGCCCTTGTCCTTCCTTAAGTTGCTATTGTTAGTATGGCATTGCAGCGATGAACAAAGGAACTAATAAGCAAGGACAGTCCCTACCAAGGTGCTGAGCACAGTAGGCCATGAAAAAGGTTTAGTTAAAAAAAAAAAAAAAGCACACACACACATGCATATCTCATTTATGTTTAAGAAAAGTTAATCATAATTTATTCTTTGTTGATTGTTGCTGATTTACTTTTGTCAGTTAATATTATCTTTGAGAGTTTCTGCGTTAGCCCAGGTATATCCAGTTGGCTACTGTTTCCATCCAAATGAATTGCATATACAATTTTACTTTCATTTACTCAACTTCCTGTTGACAAGAGGTTTAAGTTTTGGTTTGATTGCAATTATTTTGCTAAAAATTCTTGAACTCAAACCATCTTTATCTCTTGAGCATTAAATTACAGAAGAAAATTCCTGAGAGTAGAATTATTAGGTCAAAAGAATATCAGCAACATAAAAGTAAAGATAAATAAAAAAATAAATTGGTGTCAACGATCACACTCCAATTATTCACACTGGCCATTATTAGAAAACTTGTAATCTGTTGGGCTGGTAAGTTTCTTCTTATTGGATTTGATTTGCATTTCATTAATTATGAAGTTGAACATCTTTTCATATGTTTATTGGCCATTTGCATTCCTCTCTGAGCTGTGTTCCATGTCCATCCTCCTTTATTGTATTGGGTGCATAATTTTTTTCCTCTTTCTTTTCTGTGGTTTCCTTATAAACGGAAGAAATTTGTTTTGTGAGTAATATTAGAGTTTCTTTCCATTTTTTTCATTTCATTTATCTACTTCATATTTATGTATTTGTGTATTTTATTTGCTATACACGGGAGTTTTTAATTTCTACAAATGCAAACATTATTTTCTTTTGTGGTTCCCTGGCAATGTTTATTTCTTGTGTAATAAGCATCTTCACCATCTTATCAACAACACAATTATATAGAAAAAGGAATTCCAATTCAAAGCAACAAAGGGACAAAAAGCAAGAAAACCTTATGGGACATTGGCCAACTCACTTCCAGGAGCTCTGACAACAGCGGCTTGCTCCCCTGGCCTCCTAGGGCCTGAGCTGCCTGTTTTAAGAAGCAACCCTTTCTTTATTAAATAACTTTGTATTCATTTGTTCATTAGAGGAACTGTGGCCTGCGTAGAGACCAGAGGTCAAGAGCAAGGCTAAACAATGCTGTCAGAAAATGACAGTCTCTGCCTCTCTATCTCTCAGTCTAGAGCCCCTAAACTGTATCCCAGTGTGTTCTGGAAACTTAATGACAATGTGAATGGATTTGAAAGAAACGATGCTTCCTTAGCTCATTTTGACCTATGTTTCAAAGATCAAACCATCAGCAACTGATAAGTATCATCACTGAACTAATTGTGTAATAAATTCTGTTACAGATTTCATCCTCTGATATTGCCAAGCAATAAGCATCTCCTTCCAGTTTGTGGGGAGACTACGTACTTCTTGGAGTCTGACTCCAAAGTGAGTTCTGTATATCAAAAATCATTTTCCACTGCTTTTTCTTGCATTATTAAGTCTATGTTGGTCTGTTATCAACACCTATTATGCAAATAGATCTGTTCCTGTGGATGGTATTTGAGATGGGGAGCTAGGTATATGGAGTACCTACGAATATAAAGGAATGGCTTTAGCAATAACTCTAACCCATGAAAACAAAAACTACATGTGAGGAAAAAGGAAGAAAATGCCAAAGGCAAATATGTAGCTCAAAATGAGTTACCCCAAAGGAAGTGTTCAGCATCTTATTTGTTCTCATCTTTCCATGCTGGGAAAGACTGGAGAGAAACTACAATTCCCAGAGTGCACTGAGTCCCATAATATTGATGCTGAATCCTCTTAGATCACATGGATTGTAGGGATTTCAGGTTTGACTGATAGAAATACAGGGCTAGCAATAACGTTTATGTTTCATATGGGCTATGAATGGTAATTATTAGTGCAAGCATGACTTACCTATCTCACAACTGCCCTGTATTTTGTGTGTCAAATTTAATGACAGACCTTTCCATTTTCATTCGAAAGCTCCTAATTCTATAAAGGTTATCTTTAAGGTCACCTGCAATACACAAGGTATTTGTGTTACATGCTAGATATATTTGTTTGCCATGTAAGATGACCATATCCTGAGAGTTTTCAGACATCTTAGGAAAAAAATCAGCCCTGTATTTCACACAAACATAAACACATTCTGCCCTGGGAAACAGTTAGTGTTTGCTCTCCTCCTTGGAAACATACAGACAATTTTCAAGAGGATACCCACATTTATTTTACTAATAAATGTTCAATCTCATTGGACCTGCATAGGAAGGCCTGTACCACAGTGAGACAAGTTATACAGCGCCAAAGCTAGGTTGCTATGCAGTGGTAGTCACGGCATCTTCTTACCAGTGTCCTCTTTAAAAACACAACGTGGGAAACCTAAAAGGGAAACAGAATCTCATTGGCCTGTGAGTGTGTGCCATCACTCCTGACCCCTCCTGGACTACTTTGAATATGAAAACAGTTTAGGTAATGACTTCATAAAGCAAGTTACAGCCCCCTACTGAATTGATGGAATAAATGCTCGCATAAGCTAACACAAGGAACGGGAGACACTAAGGAGAAGCCCACAGCCTACGCTGAACCTGACTGATATAAATAGTTCTCATTTTGCATTGAGTGTATTTTTACACATATTAACTCCTTTGTTACTCACAGCAGTCCTAGGAGGGACAAGCTTTTATTAATTCCATTTTAGTGCCTAGATCCCTGGAACAAAGAAAAGTTAAATAATTATCCAAGGCTATGTCACACAGAGTACCTGAGATGGGAACCAAAACAACACAGGGAGATGACAGGAGGCTTCCTAGCCCATGTGGCTTTTGTCCTTCACATTATGTGACAAGGAAAGGATAAATTACATTTTGATGAGCAGTCATTCTGACTTGAGCCGCCTCCTTAAAGGTTGCTTCAACCTTCACCACAGTGACCTAAGTTTTCAACCTTCCTAATGCTGCAACCCTATAATACAGCTCCTCATGTTGTGGTGACCCCCAACCATAAAAGTATTTTTGTTGCTACTTCATAATTGTGACTTTGCTATTGTTATGAATAGTAATGTAAATATATGTGTTTGCTGATGGTCTTAGTTGATCCCTATGAAAGGATTGTTTGACCCACAGGTTGAGAACCATTGACCTAAAGGCTCAAAAAGTAATCCTAAACTGAACATCTTGGTCTTGGTCAGTTGACCAACCTCATCTCTCATCTTTTTTCCTGAATTAATGTAAGATGGGTTAAAAGACAGTAGAATGGATGGAGTGCCGAAGATATACCTGGCCGACACAGAATCTTGGATGCCCATGAGCTTCAACGTGGTAGTGGGTTCCTTCTGGAAATGGTATGCAAAGATGATGACAGCATAAGCAGGGTGATGGGGATGGGGATGGTGCTGTACTCTGCCCGAGGCTCAATGCCAGACGCTGAGTAGGAAAGGGCATCTGGCATCCTGTGAACAGAACCCCAGGTGCTGTGCCCACTTAGTACTTAAAGAAACAGAGGAGCAAAGCAACCTTCCAGAGTCACAGCAAATAAAAAGCAAAGTAAGGTATTGCCGTGTGTATTGGTTACTCTTTGGTTGCTGCAATAACGCTTCCTGACCAAGACAGCTTATAAAAGAAGGAGATGGCTTGGGCTTCTGATCCCAGGAGCATAAGAATCCATCGTGACAGGCAAACATTGCGACAAACAGCAGGGATGGAGGCAGGGATAAGGAAGCTAAGATATGATACTATTAGCAGTACACCTGAAACAGGAAAAGAGAACTCAAAGAGTAATGATGCTTTAAGCTCTCAAAACCCACCCCAGAGACTTAGTTTCTCCTGCAAGGTCACACATTTTAAACATCCCCCAAACAGTGTCACCAGCTGGGAGTGAAGTATTCAAATGCCTGAGACTATAGGGGATATTTCTTATTCAAACCACCGCCCCTGGGATCTGGACCACAACCCTGGGAAAGCTGGAGCTGAGTGCAGGGTTTTTGGTGTCCGGCTTTTGGTTCTGCTGATGTTCCTAACTGATACTGCTGACAATATATGAGCCTCAATACCGCATCTCATTCTCATGTGGGAGGGGCTATGACTGCTGTCACAGAGTATATGATAGAGTCGAAGACAATATAGATAAGGTGACTAGAACGTAGCCTGGCATGGTGAGCACTAAAAGAGCTGGCCTAGCACTATCACTGGGACCACTGCTAATGCAATGTCCGTTGCCATGGCTACCGCTATTGCTGTTCATACTGTGTGTGGCAGCGGCTGCTGCTGTTATTTACACCAGTCCAGTCTCAGCACATCAGCTCTGCCATAAAAGGAAGAATTTATAGCTCACATGGTCTGTGATTCTTAAAGTTCTTGAACTCCAGAGGTAGACATGGAAGAACAGGAAACAAAGACCAGTCCCTTCAGGAGACAAGAACATTTTTTTTTTTTTTTTTTTTTTTTTGAGGCAGGCTGGTGCAAAAGATCCAAAGGAGAAATGACCCAAAATACCTAACCATTGCATTTCAGATATTTAACTTCCACTTAGTTTGAAACAATTGAAGACCAACACTTGGCCTGTGAAAAGCTGTTTCACTTATCAACATATTCTCTAAAGAGAACCCATGACAGGAAAGATCCTGACTCTGTGGCCTTGAATGCTCATATGGTACTCTTTACTGTGTCAGCCCAAGTCCATCCTGAGGTGGTTTTCAATGCCAGCATGAACTTCAACCTGGCCCCCTTCCCTAGCTGTCCTTCCAAGATGATATCACAGGTCAGGAAGAAACAACTAAAGTAAAAGAGACAGATACCGAGGCTGCTTTGCTCAGGTGTTTCTTCCCTGCAGACTGTGCTGGGCACATATTTGCCCTCCTTTCACAAGCAGGGGAGACTGGAATGGTGGCTGAGACCCACGTATCTTCTTATTCTGTATAGGGAAAATTGAGCCAGGCACAGCTCAGGCAGGGATGAGAGGATACAGGGCAAAATCATTCCTTACCACAACCTGCAAGACCCCATTGTGACCTGCTCTGAATGCCCCATCTCTGCTACCAAGCCACATGGCTTTGCTTTCAGTCATGGACTGCATCATACAGTCCCTTCGCCTTTTTTTTTTTTTTTAACCTCTGTGCCTAGGACTGCAGTTTCTACAGCCACCAACCTCCATGCATTCTGAATGGCTAGGTTTGCGTATCATATCCAGTATGCCACAGGAAACCTTTCCCCATCATGCAGCTGGAGTTTCGCTGTCCTTCCCATGTGTTTCTATATCATTCATGTATTCAACAGCTCCTACGCATGTGCAAACCTTGGTCTGAGAGGTGGAGGAGGGGGTGAATGCCTGGACATAGGAAAAAGGTGTCACAGATGAAAATTCCCAAGGCCAACGAGGGCAGGAAGAGGAAGTTTCCTGGAATTGGGAAACCAGGGTTCCCTCAAGAGGAAAAGAAGTTCATTGATGATTGCTGATGCTGAAGCATCCACTCTGACAGCATTAGGGGCCACGTTCCTCTTTAAAAGGAGAAACTAGTGTGTAGGCAGCAACCTGTCAGCCATCTATGGAAGGAGCAGGGCAGAACATTTCCAGGGGGAAGGAACTATACAAAGATAGGAAGGCAGGAGAAGGGCTTCGTGTTCAGTAGGATGAGCAGAAAGCCTCACAGGGGAGAAACTTGAGATTTGTTGGCCCATGTCATGGCCAGCTCTCACTCAATGGTCAGCGAAAGTACAGAGACCAAATGGACATGGGGAAAGAGCTTTAGCACAAAGCTGCTGTCTCTACTGCTCATTGGCTGTGTGGCCTTAGGCAACTGTTTTAATGGCTCTGACCATAGGCTTCCTCAGCACACGATAATACTTAAAGGCCTTAGAGTTACTTGGATAATTGTATTTTTGCCAATGCGCAGAAACATATTTAACTTTTATGAAGCTAATTCTTCCTGTATGCAAAGTGAATGCCTGACAGTTTATGGTCCATGCATTATCATCGCTATTGTGTCTCATTTGTTTGTAAGTACCAACAGCACAGAGTGTTTGGAATAGTATATAATTTATAATCAGTAGCCAACATGTATTACAAGCCTACTATGTTAGTGTAGTGGGCGTTCCCTGCTTACCCCGTGACAATTCCTTTAAATAAGGACTTACTCCATGGGAACAGATCTCTAGAACCCTGACTCCAGTGCCCATCTTTTCTCTAGTCAAGTCACCAGCTTACTCAATTAGGTAAGTCTTCCCTGGCATCCGAACTCTGAGCAGTCACCAAGACTGAAGAGAGAGAGAGAGAAGTCACTTATTTCAGCTCTGGAGCCTAAAATGTCTCCCTCTATACTGACTATTATTGTGCTTTCTTCTCCCGCTGGCCTCCAAAACTGAAGAAACAGGTGGGCCATTCGAACTTTGTTCTTTTATTCCATTAATTCTTAAGGTCCTCAATAGATTCCCAATACATCTTCTTTTGTTTAAACTAATGAGCTTATTTTCTGTCTCTTGCTACAAAAACTATAATCAATCCAGATGGAGATATTCGTATTTATATTCGTAGAAATAAGAGTTTAACCACAAATAGCATTGCTCATTAGTATTATGGATGATGTGGTGGCATAAACTGCCCACAAACTTTCTGCCCAAATTGACAGTGGCTATAGCTTTCTAAAGCAAACCGGCAGTGTGGATGTGTGCACACTTATACATACACATACATATCAACAGTTAAAAGAGGCCATGAATTTGAGGGAGAAGAGGAGAATAATATGGAAGGACATGGAAAAGGAAAGGTAAAGGAGAAAACTGTGGAATTATGTTTTAATTTAAATAAAAGCAAACCACATAAACTTTACGTTTCCTTTCCTACTCATCCACAAAGCTACCACATAACATGCATGTTTTCCACTTAAAGACTGGATCTTCACTATAATTTACACCCGACAGCCTATGCTTTGGTTTTGTGTCTCCTCTCAAGGTCAGTGACGTAGTTCTATACAGAAAGTTTCTGCCCTAAGAGTAATAAAGGACAGGACCTGCTAGGTAGGCTTTCACAGTTGCTTCAGGTCTCACCTCATGTCTTCCCATGGAGGACCCATAAGCTCCATTCTCAAAATGGGTTCTAATGAACCAGGAAGGAAAATAAGTAGAAAAGAACAATAGTCATAAAAATAGTTATATTTTTCCTGAAAATCTTTGACTGTATGATTCTGTTGATGTTTTCATTGATTATTTAGTGCATGCATGAAGACCAGTGATTTGAGGCTGTTTTACCTGCTTGGAATAATACTCACTTCTATAATGTTCTTGAAATGAGTTGTTATGAAATAATAATCACCTATGCCCCTTTCATAGCTTACAAATGTCATCACATATAATTTACAGAGTTGTGGACAGTAAGGAGTGTTGTGTATTCTTTGTACCTCAGCACAGAAGAAAGAACCAGTTTCCACAATCCTTCAAGCCCTCCTGTGCTAGAATTACACCTCGTGTGGTATCTAGCTTTGCCCATCTCCATTGAGCGTGGGATAGGGCATATTTTCCTGCCATTTCAACTGAGACACAGTGCCGTGGCGGGCCATTTTTGCCCCAAGGGACAATTCATATATTGAAATCTTAACCTCCAAAGCAATGGCAGTAGATGAGGTTTTAATAAATTAGCCTTCGTGACTGAGGTTTTCCTTGAGAGGCCTAAACAAGGGCTTGTGGATGTTGGGTTGGTCAGACTACAGAAATATGAGAGATACATGTCTACTGTTGAGAAGCCACTCTGACTGTGGTGCTTCATATATATGAAGCTTAGGGAATAAGAATCATGAAGGCATGAGAAAGTCATATCCCACTGCCTCACATTTGACCATGTCCCCTGGAGGGGGAGACCTGGTGGCACTTAAAGGAAGGACAGCAGGTCACTGAGAAGAGACTTAATATCCTATGAGCATATACAGGGGGAGGTAATCCCCCTCAGGAACAGTCATAGGGGAGGGGAATAAGGGGAAAATGGGAGGGAGGGAAGAATGGGAGGATACAAGGGATGGGATAACCATTGAGATGTAACAAGAATAAATTTATTAAATAAAAAAAATTTGAAAAATAAAAAGAATCATGAAGGCTGTTGTACAGATGTGATCTCAGAGGCATTTCTGTGCAGTTTAGTGTTGAGCACTAGGAAAAGCATTCTTCCTATGGGAAGAAATGAAACTATGTCTACCTCAGACTTTGGAGAAATTAAGGGATTCTTCTCTGAGCAGGTGAGGGTTTATTTTATAATGAGTGTCAGATGTCTGTGTAAGTAATAAAATGCAAGGAAAAATAATAATTCTGTAAGCTAATTTTAAAAGTGTACAACTTAAAGCACTATTCCAAATTTCCTCAGAATCCTCACAGAAAACAGAGCCAAGCAATGCCTCAGGGGGGACAGAGAACAAAACTTCATTGTGCCCTTCCTGACCATGATCCTGTCTTCTCAAGATCCCTCAGCCTTTCAGTAAACAGCAAACACTCCAAGGTTAGGCAAAGCTGGGGTGCCTTTGCACAAAACCTTTACAATTTCAATTTATTTGTTCTCTGTGACACAATTGCAGTTGAACTGAGAGACAGAAACTGCAGCTCATCAACTGGGGCTAAGGCAAAGGCTTGCTGTGCAACCGAATGACCTGAGTTTGGATCTTAGGAAACCTCGTGAGAAATCTGGATACAAATTGTTCTGGTTTTCCTATGGAGATGTGGAGGCAGAGACAGGGAACCATCTCACTAGACACTCATGGTTCAGTTATCCTTGAGGACCCATACACTGGAAGACGTGGTAAGGGATATCTAGTCTTATCAGGGTGCATGGCAAGAGTCTCCTCCGAAAAGTTGCCCTTTGACCTATACACGTGATCCATTGTACACATGTATTCAAAGCCACACACACACATTAGACACACACATTCCTGCCCCCCCACCACGTATCTGACTAATGTCTTCCTATTGCATACATTTGTCCGGTAGCTAAGTGTAATAATGAAATACATTCTGATTTTGTATTCTCTCCTTTTAGGAAGAACAAAATCCCTGTAATTACAATACTACACAAAATGACCAAATGGACTTGGAAATAATATAAAATAAATCCTGGATTTTAATCAGCTTTTTAAGCATCACTAGTTAAGACAATTATTTGGGCAAGTTATTTTCAATAAAAAGCTAAACTCATTTCACGATCATTTCAAGGGTTAATTATTGTCTTTTATTCAATGTAGTCTTCTCCATTGCCTTTGTTTTTATCTGCCAGTATACCAATATGCAATGATTAGCATAAATTAAGCAAACTTAATTCTACGGGTTACTAAATTATTTTACACGGGTCATTTCTTTCACTTCTTTCTTCTTTTTAGAAAATTTTCCTCTCAAAACATTTAAAGGTTAGGAATGGGTGAACAGTTGGATGGCAGATTCAAATACCCCACTGCTCAGCCTCAGCTCAAAAAAAAAAAAAAAAAGTTTTAGAAAAATGTGTGATTGATTTTCAGAAATATTGGGTAGAAAAATACAGGGTGACAAATGTCATCAGGAAAGATGTATATCATTATACACTGACCTGTCGAGTCACACACACACCTCAAAGCTGCGCAGCAAGGCACTCCACACACAAGCTTAGATAACACGTGAACAAGTGCCAATTTGCCTGTGCGCTTCAAACGAGCGACTTGCAGTGCGCAGTCTGACATACTGTGACCTGGATGGCTCTGTTAACATTTGCTCTTAACAACCAGAGCTTACCGAATTGAAATAGTCTGTTCTTTTACCGCTCCTTCATTGGTGGTAACTCCACGTTCAATAAGAGGCTCAGCCGGAGCATATTGACTGATGGAAACACTGCAAGGCCAAGTCTCCAGTATTCATGATCAGGCCATATCAGCATCTGCTTCTCATCTGCCCCCTTACAGCCAGGATGTCAACTGTCATAGCCACTATTTTACCCCTCTGAGACTCACCTACCACCTCTTTCTACATATTTGGTCCAGAGAAACTACATCCTCAAGGCAGCACGTTCTGTTCTATTGTGTGCCTGAGATGGACTAGCTCTCGCCCCATCATGGAGAAGGCACAAATGGTTACCATGTCCCACAACTCAGAGTCAATGGGAGAGACAATAGTTACATGAACATGATAGACAGTAGGCGAGAGATGGCTCAGTAGTTAAGACTACTTGATGACCTTGCAGAGGACCTGGTCCTTTGGTCCTCAGAATTCTCTTGGTATCCTACAATGATCTGTAACTCTAGTTCAGGGGATCCAACTCTCTTCTGGAATCCATGAACACCAGGCATGCACATGGCATACATACATACATACATACAGGCAACCACTCATATACATAAAATGAAATGCATAGTTTTTTTTTTCATTACAAGAAAGCGATGAAACTACAAGAAGGGGATGAGAAGGGAGTAACAACATGACTGAGAAGCTAGAGTCCACACATAATATGAGGACACTGATCTAGTCAAGCATGTCCAGGAAGAAACAAGAGGGATCAGCTTAGATTAGGAGCCTAAACAACTTTAAAATTCTAAATGACTTGTAATTTAGATGGCCAGTGTATTTTTTTAAAACAAAGTATAAGATGAGAATGATGGTGCAGAAAGAATAAAGAACGAAAACAATTTCTGTGTTTAGGGAAAATGCTCAAAGTATAATGACATATATGAATGAAATATAATGAGAGTCATTATTTTTCATGTTTACGTACTGGCCGTCCCAGAAACCATACGCTGAACACTAAACAGTTTGAGCAGACTGTGTTTATGTTTACTCACTTACATATGTAACAATAGCAATGAAAGAAAACGATGTCATGGATTTGAGAAGGAGAAATGAAGGAGATGGAAGGAGAAAGGAGAAGGGAGAAATTATATAATTGCACTTGAATTTCAAAAAAAACCTGAAAAAGAACTTTTTAAAAATTGTGCCCTCTTGCTCCCCAGAAGTTTTTCTAATGTATACAATGTTTCACCTGCATGTATGCCTGCATGCCAGAAGAGGGCGTCTCATTATAGATGGTTGTGAGCCACCATGTGTTTGCTGGGAATTGAACTCAGGACCTTTGGAAGAGCAGCCAGTGCTCTTAACCTCTAAGCCATCTCTTCAGCCCACTCAAAAAGCTTTTGTAACCTCTTTTAGGGTAAAACCATATTGCTCAAGGTAACCCAAATTTGTATTTCCTGGACATACTCAGTTGTATAGCCCAGAATAAACAACTTTATGTTCTTGTTTTTGGTATTTTGAGACAGGGTTTCTCAATGTAGCCTTGCCTATCCTGGACTCAATTTGTAGAATATTCTGGCCTAGAGCTCACAGCGATCCACCTGCCTCTGCCTCCCTGTATGCTGGGATTAAAGGTGTGTGCCACCATGCCAGGCTCTATTTTCTTGTTTTAAGAAAAAGAAATTTAAAAAGAAAAACAAAGAGGATATGGAGAGATGGCTCGGTGGTTAACAGTACTTCTTCTTCTTGAAGAGGACCAGGGTTCAATTCCCAGCACCCACACGGCAGTTCACAACTGTTTGTAATTTTGGTTCCAGAGGATACAAAGCCCCCTTCTGAACTCTGCAAGCCCTTGAAGAGTGTGTTAACACACATGTGAGCAAAGCACTTACACATATAAATAAAAGGAAGAACAGGGGAAACTATACAAAATTCTCTTGAAATCATCCTAGTATGCTGAAGACAGTCAGATGTGGTTAAAGGTCATATCTGCCCTCAGCAGTCTTAGGTGCCTAGACTTCTTTGTGTAGAGTTGCAGCTTCAGGGCCTTCAAACACACACCAATTGACTATCCAACACCAAAGAGACAACACATTTGTTGGACAGAAAACCAACTACCAAGCTTAAGAAATTAAATGACTGCCTTGGCATTCAGCCAATACTTATGAAGTTACCTTGTTAGTAACAATAGATGTGAGCAACCCATGCTTCGTGGGGAACATTGAGTTACTTGTTTGCAGATGGGATCCCAGAAAATGGTTACAAAGCAAATATTAGCTATTACCATGGAATAAAACAGACTCCCCAAGTGGAAAGCAACCAACTGAAGCATAGTCAGCAGGTAGGAAAAAAAAGCAGAAAAGACAGGCCTCTCGGGATGCCAATGAGATATGGCCAGGAGCACAAGACTCAGCAGCCCATCTCTGAACAACCTATCACTGAGCTTTAACACTGAGGAAGAAGTTGTCTTTGTTTAAGTCTCTTTGCTCTTCATCTCATAGTTCACTGTTCACTGGTCCTGAACCACCTGCCCCAGTAATGTATTGAGTCAGCAGGGAGAGACGGAAAGCTGAGAGTGGAGACCGGGGGCAGTTACCTCTCCCAAGAGTCTCATGTTGTAAGATATCTGTCTCAGAACATGGGCAGCATCTTCCCACACCCTCCACAACAGGCATGCATTCATAGCCCTTTTCTTTGGACTGCGGGCATACCACAACCCTTATGCTTCTACGGCTGTGAATCTCCTGCCATAATGGACTATATATAACCCATAACTCTGAGCCAGATGAACCCTTTCTGTCGTCAATGACATAGAGTATTGTGTCTCAGCAGTGGGAAAAGAAGAAGACAGGTATCATGGCTAGAGATAATAACTATACTAAATTTAAATGCACATTTACTAATGAATCCATCAACAGATGGGTGAATGTATCAAAGCCATGAATTTATGGACAAGGTTTATGAAGCTAAGCAGAAAAGGGGTTTTATATCTGAAGATGTAAAGATCTTTAAAAGACTTATAAGATACATGCTTCCTAATGGCTCATCCAAAATGATGGATCATCACCGGAGGATGCAAAAGAGGAGGCTTAAGGACCTCCTTGGCCAACCATTGGGTTAGTAAGAGCTCTGGTCATTTTTTGTCAAAGACTGAATAATCTGAGTCTCAACAAAGCCTGCCCAGTTCACTCCCCACCACTGCACCTCGTCTACTGGGCCTGGAGAGAAGCAAGCAAGAGATGAATCAGCAGAGAAAAACAGAGTTCTGGTTATTTTCCAAGTCAGAAAAAGCAGGCCTAGTTAATTGGGTATTCGCTGGAGAAAAACAGATTACTATCATGAATACAAAGCATAGCCTGTCCCCCTCCCCGCCCCATCACACATGAGATGCATTCCAGAGAAGCTGTGGGTCATGCGAACAGCTGTGCATGGAGTTACTTACACTGCCTGGGAAGTTTTCCCAGAGGGGGGAGAGGGAATATGATCGGAAAGTATGATTAAAACTCATCTTTTAAAATTTTTAATAATCCTATCAAAAGGCTTTTGACTTTCTCATGTATTGACTTGTGTCTCCCTGCAGACAGGCCAGGAAAGAGAATCTGTACTGACTTTTTACATTCACATATTGTTGCATTGAAATCTCTCATTAGCTAAACACTTTCGCTTCATTGGGAGGATTGTTTTGCTGTTTTTGCCCAAAACCATTGTGTCAGTGGCATCCCATGTGTCCCAGGTGTATTCATGTCCTTGAAATATTTCTGAAAGTCTATTTTGGTGCTTTCCAAGTTCAGATGTCTTCAAGTATACCATCCCTCTCCCCCAAATAATGCTGGCAGCATTAACTGAAATATTAAGTTCCCTTGCCCTAGGGCAGGAATTTTAGAGAGGCTGTGGGAAACCAGTGCACATCTCAGCAATCCAAGATTCTGGTTTTCTTTAGTAAATGATAGGGGGAACTTTATTATTTAATAAACGTGCTTGATAGACAAATACTTTCAAAATATAGAACCCATGAACAAGAAATCAAAGATGCCCATGTAGGTTTGAATGCAAATGAAGATGAGTTGCTTTGGTGGAGGGTGGAATGAGTATTCTTAGGACTGCATATTCATTTCTTCACCAAAGAATGATTTATTCAGCTTCTACTGGGTGCCTGGCATTGTACCAGATACTATGAAAATATAGGCAAATAACACATGGTTTCTGTCCTTGAGCAACTGCCAATTTAGAAGGAGAAAATGGGATATATATAATTACATATATGTAGCATATAATTATATACGTATATTCAGCAGTCTTTTAATATACTAAGTACACTTCGATAAAAGAGAAAAGTGAAAATAGTTGAAAAGAGTTTTTCAAGATAAGACCAAGTCTGACTTTTTAATGGCTTTACCCAGATATCTTTTCTGGCAACGTTTACTCAGGTCTGCAAAACTATATAGACCTTGGGCCATTGACCAATGGATTGCTTTTTTACTTCTCAAGGGGCACCTGGAGTCTCTTCATCTTTTGAGAAAGTCTTACAGAAATCAAAGATGGAAATTGGGGGGTTGGGGGGTGGCGGTTTCAGAAAAAAGACATCCCAAAGTATGACGTTTTGGCATCCTGCTGAGGCTTCTGAAGCACAGTCTCTCCCTGGCCCTCTTGAACTCCCGTCTTCTGTACCCCTCTCTCCATTTAGTCAAGTCACAGCAATAAGAATCCTTCTTCCTTAAGTTGCTGAAGCCAGACCTCCTCTTCCCCAAAGCAAGTCATGACACTTAGAAATCTGTCTACCTTCTGTGGTGGTTTGAATGAGAATGGCTGAGATAGGCCGTTGTTGACAAAGGACTAAAAGGTGTGGGTTTGTTAAACTGTGTCACTAGGGCTCGGCTTTGAGGTTTCTTTTCTTTTTTTAATATTTATTATGTATACAGTGCTCTGCCTGCTTGTACCCCTGAAGGCCAGAAGAGGGCACCAGATCTCTTTATAGATGGCTGTGAGCCACCATGTGGTTGCTGGGAATTGAACTGAGGACCTTTGGAAGAACAGACAGTGCTCTTAGCCTCTGAGCCATCTCTCCAGTCTGGCTTTGAGGTTTCAAAAGCCCAAGTTAGGTCCAGTCTTGCTTCCTCTTCCTGCAACTCGCAGATCAGATGTAAGCTCTCAACTGTTGCCTTAGCATCAGTGATCTGTCTGCCATGCTTCCTGGCATGATGGTCATGGACTAGCGCTCTGAAACTGTAAGCAATCCTGCAGTTAAATGCTTTATTTTGAGTTTCCTTGGTCATGGCGTTTTGTCACAGCAAAGAAAGCAACTAAGGCACCTTCCCATGCCTTTCTTCATAGAAGGTTGTCATAAAGAAAGAATCTGTTCTACATTGTAAGATAGGTCATTAGACTCTGTCCTGAGAGATCCTTCTCCCTTACCTGTTGGAAGGAATGCTACACAGAAAGCTGGAAATTTGGTTACAACCAGGTCTTCCTGGGTTGCCCTCATTCATCTATCATCATTAGTCAACACCCTCTTGTCCACCCATATTTTCCGTGGCTGTCCATTCTTCAAGACACCTAAGCAAAAAAAAATTGGTTCCCTAGGATTTGCAGTCTTCATTTCTAAAGAGTTCAGTATAAGGTAGAACTTGGATCTGTTATGCTTTAATTTTGCTCTTTTGTCTCTGGTTAGGAAAAAATGTCATTTATGATGCTTGAGATGGGTTGGGAGAGTTACAACACCTTTCTACTCTGACCATGACAAGGAAAACAAGTTTGGAATCAGTGAACTTACTCTGTGCCCTAAAGACTACTACCAGAAACTACGACAAACCTTCATACAGGCCTCTGTTCAGTTCACCAATGGGGGGGGGGGCAGTGCGCAGACTTACTTTATTATGGATAGTATTTTGTGTGTACAGTCCTTCGATGTTCTGGGACCTGGAGCCCAAAGTGTCCTCTAAGGAAAGCAGTAGATGACATGTATCTATGGCTCACCAAATATATCTGTGGAGTCCTCATACTATATATTATTCCAGTGACATTTGGCAAAGATTAAAACTCCATATTCCATTTACATATTTCTAGGCTAAAAGGTTTACATATTGAAGTAAATTGCAAATTGAAATTAGAGTAAGAAGTACCATAAAAAGAATAACTTAGAACATCAATGGATAATAGCATAAAAAGGTATAACCAAATACTCAAGAAAAGAAAACAGGTAAACACCAGGTTTACATAGTGGGCCATTGCTCAAAAACATGGGAGAACTGTGGGGCCTCCCGTATCCTTTCTTCTTCACATAAACATGATTCTTTGAGTGACTTTTTTTCTTTTTTTCAGTGCTGGGAAATCAAGCCAGAGCTTTTCACATGCTAGCCAGATGATCTACCATTGAACCATACCCTGCCTCAATTTTCATGTGATAACTTTCTTATTGTTTTTAATGGCATATATATTCGTAAGGATATCTATATCAATATTTTTATCTATTTTTATATTAACAGAGATGGGAGTCAGGGGACAATTTGCAGGAGTCATTTCATTTTTCCAGCATGTGAGTCCTGGAGATGAAACTCAGAGCATCAGGAAGCTCCAGGTACCACTGAGCCATGGTACCAGCCTATCACACGGTTACCTTCAAGTTGCAGGCCATTTCTTTAAAGAAGAATAAAGTAACTCATGAGGAAACATTATCAACCAAGATGTAGCTTACCGCCACAAAGCGACCTAGGGACTACATTGGCCTACAGAGTAGGTTCATAGGACTAATGCTATAACCCAAATAATGCTATTTCCACTATTAGTTCCACAGAGAATGACCATCCACCCCTATGACACTTGCTGTTATTTGAGAAAGATTCCGTGGTATCCAAAATTGCTTTTTAAAAGTTCCCCATTTTCTACCACCCACACCACCAGCTCCCTTCAGGGTTGCTCACATGTTCTAGAACACTACCCTTGCCATTCCTATCCTACCATAGGCTTTGCAGAACTTCTCTGAAATGACTACACCTGTAATCACTTCTGTGAATAACCTTCACCATAGCTCTTAAAGGACATAATTCAAGGAATATGTTCATGGTGGTGTCTGATCCCAGTAAATATTCTCTAAGTGGTGACCATTATTAGGACATTTTCTGGGAATTTTCAAGCCAATCTCCCATTACCCCTCCTTCAATGGCACAATTGGGGGGGAGCTTATTGTTTGGTTCTATAGGTGAGAAGACTGAAATGACACGATACTGAAGAACTTGCAGCAAGAAGCCAGCTAGATAGCAATTCTAAGTATTATCTTAAAGAGAATCAAACACTAAGAACCTGTCCCAACAAAGGACCAAGATTTTACCCATCATTATTTTATCCAATAGGTACAGCTTATAAAGAAGTAAGACTTTTCCTGATGCAGGGAATAGTTCTCTGAGCACAAGGGAAGATTGAAATAGAATGGGCTGATCCAAGCGATGGAAAGCTTTCCATCTGTCAGGAAATGCAAGTCCAAGTTCAAGTCTCCTGACAGGGAAGTTAGAATTCAGTTGGATGTGAGCTCAAGTTGACAAAACCTAAGTTGCTTTACTTCGAAATCATGTTCTTTGGCAATTTACATCATTTTCATCATATTCTAAGTTGCTGATGAGATTGTCCTCATATGACTGAATATGTTCACACTTGGACCTTTTGCAAAATCATAAATAAGCCAACAAAACTGTTTCCTTTTTATGTGTTTAGCCTGCTACAAGGGTACATAAGATGTATAAAGAAGTACATAATACAGGCAAGTAAAATCAAAGTCAGTTTTCAATCTTCCATATTGAAGTCTGGAACCAATAGACAACAGGGAAGGGCAGCATGTTTGCTTGTTTGTTTTTGAGATAAGGTAACTCTAAGTAATCCTAGCCAGCCTGGAACTTGTTATGTGGATAGGAGTGGCCCCAAACTCACCAAAATGCCTGCCTCTGCCTCCTGACTACCATAATTAAAAGCACGTGCCATCATGTGTTGCCAAGCTAGTATATTTTATTAATAGCCTTTAAATTCTATGTTCTACCTTCTTTTGGAGGAAGGTAATCATGACTAAAAAAGGTCTACCCATTAAATAAAATCCTGGCACCTCTCCTTAAAACAAAATAAAACAATAACAACAAAACACTCTACATTAAATTTATTATGCTCTTAATTAAATGGAGTCAGTAAGAATTAGCATCCCCTTTTCTATTTAATTTTCTCTTGGATGCTCTAAACTTCAGACGATTCAAACAAGAATCTGAGATAGAATAAGACAAACTTACTGCACACAAACGCTCTCACTGTACATGGACCAGCACTGTAACAGCCAGTGTCTTTGTTGACACCTGTGCTCCACAAAGGAAGCTCACACAACACCAAAGGCAGACGGATTTTTGTTCTTTTGATTTTGAAATTGCCCAGGAGCACTGTCAGTGAGACTGTTTTGTGGGCAGTCAATATTTATTTTATTTTTAAATGATTTATTTTTTTCGTGTGTGTGTGTGTGTGTGTGTGTGTGTGTGTGTGTGTGTGTGTGTG
>OU015747.1:23738393-23756833 GCA_907169655.1 Acomys percivali | reverse complement strand
TGTGTGTGTGTGTGTGTGTGTGTGTGTGTGTGTGTGTGTGTGTGTGTACCTGTTAGTGTAGGCATATGCATGTGAAGGTGCCTGTGGAGACCTTTATAGAGCTTTGCTTCCTTGAAGCTGGAGTTAAGGCATTTTCGGTCACCAGATGGGTGTGCTGGGAACTAAACTTCTGTCCTCACAATTGGACAGCAATTCCTTCTATCTGCTCCGCCACTGTTCCTGCCTCAGGCAGTCAGTATTTACACAGTTTCAGATAAAGGGTCATTGAGAGAAAGATCAATGGCTTTTGAGAGGAATGCCCAAGAACTTTAGGGTACTAGAGGTAAGGCCTAAGCTACAAGTGTCCATCTCTTAGTCTGAGAATCATAGCTTAGTGTGAGTGTGTGGGAGGGTAATTTCAGTTTTAGCTCAAGTAAAAATTTAAAATACCATGAACTACTTCAACTCAGGAAATGCTACATCCATGACTGAGTGCTAGAATAAAGAGCAGAAGCCTTGAGTTTCATTCAGGTCCATATATAAGTGACATTACAGTCAGATTATCTAGCTTCCCTGGGTTGAGATGTCTCAACGTTAACTACTACTTGCTCAAATTTTCCTTTTCTGAAAACATACTTATACTTCTACTATTATTATTTTTTTTTAAGGAACAATATTAGTAGTTCAGCCATTTCACAGATGAGCGGAATCAAGGCACAGAGAGCAGCTTGCCCTGGTTGGTGTCACTGAGCAAGAGGAAGAAACAGTGCAACGCATAGTGATAGCCACCACACCTTTTATCTAAAAGCCTGAACATTAAGTTAGATTTTTCTCTCAGCACCCTGCAGCTCGGTTGAGAGGCAGTCTAAAAAGCCAGCATCAGAAGGAATGTCCCCTTAAAGAAATAGCTTTGAAGATAGAATTAATGTCATCTTTGTGTCTCCAAAGCACATATGTCAGTAAGCCACGGGGAGAGTGGTGGGTGAACACCCTAGCTTTGGCACTAACCATGCTTCTTGGGACCAAGAATACATGCTCTCTATAGTTTGTATTTCCCTTCTGTTTGGTTGCTAAATCTTATAGCTCAAAAGAATAACTGGCCATCTTCCTGTGACTCCGAAGCATGGCGAGCATTTGGGGAAAATATTACTGTATTCAGGACTGCATAGAGACCTCAGCACATGGTTAGGAGCTTCTTTTCCTACTAGAGGACCTGAGTTCAGTTCTCAGCACCCAGGAGGCTTACAACGACCTGTAACGCCAGCTCCAAGGTGATCACCTTCTTCTGACTTCTTCCTCATATACCCACACATGTGACATGCACACACACATACCCATAAAGTTAAAAATGAAAACTTTTATATTTAATAGTAAGAAAGTCTCACGTAGGTGACATATTTCCTTCTTGTGACAGAAAAAAAAAATCTAGGGCAAACATTGAAGACTAAGATCCAGCCATTCCCCTTGTCTGCAGCTTTGCCTTCTGCTGTCTCAGTTTACCTGGCCTCAGTCTATCATGTACTCCAAAACAATGAGCTCATTTGCATGTGTCCTTCCTGGTATGTAAACAACTGCTCTGCCTTACAGATCCACAGTGTGCATTGCTTCCTGTTAGGTCTGAAGATGCTGTGTCTAGATTCAGATTGACTGTTGGGTAGGAGGTGGGGGGGGGCGGGGCGACTGTTGCATTTATACTTAGGACTTCCTCCTGTCTGTGACTTCAGACATTGGCTAGGGGTTTTGCTGGAGAGCCCCTACAAACGACAAGCGCCTAGTATATTACAGTAACCTAGGACCCGGCTTCCTGACACTTATAAACCATCTTACCTCACACCTCTTTTTCTCTGTTTTCCCTTCCCCCCCCCCCCCCCCCCCCCCCCCCCCCCCGTTTCAGTACCTGGAGCACAAGGTAAGCATGCACGTGAGCAAAGAGAGGGAGACTGCATATGCAGCCGCACAGCAGCCGGACTACATATACAAGCAGAACTCTGATCCACAGAGTGCAACAACCTGCTCAGGAAGCTGACCCATCAGCTCCATTAAACAAGCGGGGGAGGCAGCCTGCTGTAAACCAGACCCGTGGGAAGCCTGGCCTGCTATCGCTAGTGACAGTCTTGACATAAACAATAACTTGTGCAGCAGTCATCTTCTTTGGTCAGGCCTTAATTAATAGCTGACAGCTTCCCAAATTTTGCCCCCATTTCCAACTAAGAACTAACCAGGGATGCTGAATGTGTCTCCAGACAATGCAAATGATCCTAGGGGCTTCCTCTAGCTTTCAAGACCAGCAGCCTCCAGAAAGCAATGTGAGCCTTCTCTTTCTACTAGGAAGTTTTGCTGCCCCTTGCCTGCGGTTGACTACAAGGCAAGTAACCTCTGAATAAATTGCTTTGCTTGTTCTCATCTGCCTTGTCTTCATTTATATTACGTATGCTCAACTGTATGCCATTAATATACAAAGTCTACACATACATATATAGTACATGTAACGTATTTGTGTATATATCTAACTTAATTACTAGCTTATTGTTTTACTTAACATTTGTCTCTAAATGTATTCTTGTAAATTTTAATTCCAAGATTATTTTCTAACACTTAAACAGAAAGCTAAGGATTTCCTAACATTGACAAAAATAACTGTCTACTTAAAATATATTCATTCTTTTAGCACCTAAAGATATGTGTCATGCTGCCAGTAGTGAGCACTCTGTAGTTGACAAATGCTGACTTGAGAGATGGGAAAAAAAAAGTTTGCATTTACTTCCAGCTTTTACATCCTGTGTGTCCCAGGATAAATTATCTAACCTCTCTGAACCTAGTGGCCTGTCTTGAAAGATGATGGCAAATACATACTTGCACAGTTATGATAAAGGTGTAACTTGGGAACTGATACGCATGGATGTACCCAACACAGGTAGGTAATCATATATATTATACATATGCACACACGTACATAAACTCACATATATTTGTGTGTATGTATGTTTATATGATCTTTGTGTGTATATAGATGTATCATGTCTCTGTGTGTAACCTGTGGAAGTCAAAAGACAGCCTTGGGTGCTGGTCTTCACTGCCCACTTTGTTTCAGACAGGGCTTCCTATTCATTGTCGATTATACCAACTTAGCTGGCCCAAGAGCGTGCCAGAACTATCCGATCTCCACCTTCCACTTTTCCAGTGGAGCCCTGTGAAAGCGGCTGGCTTTACACGGGTACAGCGAATCCTATATCAGGTCCTTAAAGCTTGCAAACCTAGGGCTTTCTTTTCTGAGCCATCGCCACAGCCCTATATTTATATTTTAATTCGTACAAAATAACAGAGAGCAATGAGGATGGGGGCGGGGCTGAAGCACTAGAATTAGTGGGTTTGTTCATATCTGAGTGGGAGTGGAGATTCTACTGTTTATTGGCTCTGCCAGAGCCAATGCTCATCTGCCTTAATGTCATGAATTCACTTTGTTGAATCTCAGGGCGCCAAGGACAAGGAAGACTTTAAGCAGGAGGGAACAGCAGTTTCTAGCCATCCAAACCCACATAAAACTGTTACCTCTGTGTTCAATAGCTGTTTGTGTGTGTGCGTGCGTGCGTGCGTGCGTGTGTGTGTGTGTGTGTGTGTGTGTGTGTGTGTGTGTGTGTGTTTGATCACTGGTCACAGTTAAAGCCAAGAAAGAGCGAGAGATTCAACCCATGGCAAAACAGTCCTAAATCTATTCTCACACATTTTCCCGAGAAGACTAGGTCTTTTCCAAAAACTCTAAATAGATACTAGCACTGTGAAATCTGGAACACGGAAATTGAAAATGTATGGTCGATGTGTGAGTGTACAATTATGTTTTTTTTTTATCAATATGCATACTAACCACTAACATGAGGCAGATTGCGTTAGAAAATTACATACTTAAGATAAAAAGTCACTTTATAAATAACTACACAGATTAATCAGTCAACAAAATGCATTTAAAAGATGAGTAAAGGGGGCAAATTCCTCTCATTGGTGACTTAGAAACAGAACTGGTAGTTTAAGGCAGTTGGGAAGGACACAGAATATGAGCTTTACCAATCCATGGAGATGGCACAATCCCAGCATAGGTGGAGGCAGTGAGGAAGTACGGGGCAGAGGAGGGTCCGTTTTGTTGAACAAGCAAAAGAAGCCTAGGCAGATAGGAGCAATGCAAAGCTAAGTCACAAGCTGCTGCTGTTTCTGAAGCCTAGGTACAGATCTAAGTGGCATCCACATCCCTGCTATAAGAAATGGCATAGCCAAGCAGGGAAAGCTGTTGAGCTGTTGAGCTGTTGCTGGACACACTTCCTGCGGCTCTCCTTCCCAAAGTACCCCTGCTCTGCTCTCTTGAAATGTTCTTTAAACAAAAGGGTGACATTTTATCTTTAAAGAGAAGTACTTTATGCCTAGTCTGAAAAAAAATTTTGTTTTGCACTTTGTATAACCAACATCATTTTCCCCCACTTATCTCAAGTTAATTTTTAGACAATACCCTGTAATTCCTGTCTATTGCTTGAACCCTCTCATCCCAACATTAGGATGGGTCCCTTTTCTATTCACTTTGCCTTGCTACTGTGGACACATGATAACAGAATGTCAGTGTGGCAAGGCATGCTGGCCACTGTCCAACTCAAGTCTTACGGACCTTCAGATGGAAGCTCAAAGGTGCTTCCATCCTACCTATCTCTAGCCATGGGCAGACTGAGAGTGGCCTTCCAGCTCACAGCCAGTGTGTGTGCGCCCATGTTCCCGGATGCAAAGTCCTGAGAAGTCAAGGTGCTTGTGAAACACACAATTTTCCTTAGATCTGGACAGAAGAATGAGAATAGCCAGTTGCTGGGATTGTGTCCCAGAATAAGGCAGTCCTAGTGAGTAAGAACTTGGCCAAAGGTGCTATGAGACTCAAGAAGGAGGTATCCGGGCCCTAGATTTTATAAGATGGAGTTCATTAAGGACTTGCTTGACAGCAAGAATGTGGACATCCACAGTTTGGATCAAAGGGTTGGGGCTCAGTGAAAGAAACATGACTTTGTCCACCCCAAAATGCACTTGGCTTAGCACAAGCTAATTAAAAACACTGGACACATTAGGCTCGAGGTTAGCTATGAAGATCTCCCCACCACACTGCCCGGGGTTGTCTATTTATTTACAGTCTTCTGGGAAAACATGCAAGGAAAAGAGAACACTCTGAGTTAGGTGGCATCATAGAGAACTGCCTAATTAAGGTGGCATGGCCGGGGGTATGGGGGGTGGGGCAGAATGGAATACAGTATTGAGTGGGAAGTGGATCAGAAAATATGAGCGCTGAGGCCAAGCAAAACCTTCATGCAGCACGAGACCCATCAAATGTGGAACCAGATCTCGAAGTGTTTTGAACTAGCTTTCCCAGAAGCCTTGCATCCTAATATACAAGTGGAAAGAGACAATCTTTTATGATAGGCAGATGCAGAGATAATGAACAGTAAACTATCACATGAAACATGAACTACACTTGATGGGCTGGTAGGTTGGTTGGTTAAGATATTTTTTTTTCTGGCATGGTCTCCTGTAGACGTGGTTGGCCAGAAACTCACAATACAACTAAAAATGGCCTTGATTTTTGTTTCTGCCTCCAAAGTGCTTAGTCACAAATATCCACCATTGCACCACAGTAAAGTTCAAATATTTTCCTCCTCAAAAGTTAAGGGAAAAGAAAACACCCCACAGTTTTTGGCTAAAAGAATAATTTAATTATAGTTAATGATTACAATTATGATTTAAACTTCACTCATTATCACATACTTCCATAACTCATATCAAGGGTCTAGTGTTTTAATAACACTATACTTTCTCTGGTGAGGCTTCACAGATTACCTGGAGTCTCCTGTTTGTGCAGGGAGGTCTGTATCACCTTCGGTTTTGTACTCCTCCTCAGAACCAAGACCTTTGTAGCAGAGGACAACTTAAGAACTATTTGTTAAATGACTAACTGAAGACAAGTCATGATCTCATTAACCAAGAAATGGGAAGAAAAGAGCACTCGAAAATGAATCTCCCAAGGACTTTTTGCCCTGGCTGTTTGCATGCAAAGAATGAAACGCCAGCATCAGCTCAAAGCCACATTTAAAAATCAAATGAGATGCGGTTTGTATTGGAAGGACTTGGCTATATACAGACCTATGGCTGTATGAAATTTAGCCTATGCCATCATCAGCCAGAGCCAGAGAACATGGGGACAAAGTCCACAATTAGACAAAGTGGGCAGAATGTCGCCTTCTAGATATATGAAGTGCCTTGAACCATTTCTGATTTCAAAGCAAACATCGTCTTTCAGGTTAAAACAAAGGACAGAAGCCCTCCAGCGTTCTCTGTGTGTGCTGTGCATTAAGCTCGTAGTATTACCAGATGCTTCATAAGTTCAGTTTTTATTCATTCTATTATTTGTCATATCGCTGCACTATTTAAAGGTAGCAAATATTTACTTGTGGAGGAATGGCTTGGGTAACAGATATGAAATTCAGTTGGGAAAAAAAATCACACTTAAAACTTAACATTTTCTCTTTGAATGGAAACTGGAAAGAAACAGAGAGAGAGGGGGGGGGAGGAGAGGGAGGGAGGGATTCAGCTAGAGAGCAGGAAGGGGAGGGGAGGAATTAACAAATCTCTGGGAAATAAAGCTGCATAATCTGCTATATTTCAGGCTGCCTTTATCCTCCAAATCCTCCATCTTTGTTTAAGCTATGAACAGACTCTTTAAAAAATCAGTTCATTGGCCTCCCGGCATTGTACACCTCCGTGCACAAAGCAAAGCTCTGACTGAAAAGCTGATAATAAGAAAGAAGAGGAGGAAGAAAGCCCACCATCACCCAATGCATGACAAGCTGCTGGGTTTTTAAAAATGGCTATTGTTTCTAATCCTCTCTTTTCTCTTTGGGAAGTAGATTGTCTTTCTATGGAGTGCACACACTAGCCCCTGTGCTTGTTTTGATTAGGGGTTTTACACCACGCAAAGTGTTTCCTTAACTCCGTGGCAGTGGGCAGCACTGGTGAGATCTTTTCATAGCAGGACAGAGCTGAGACCACCTTACACTGCTCTCAAGGAGGCCTCTGCTCAGTACAACCAGCCTCTGTACCATCAAGAAGCTCAGGGTCTCTTCTGTCTCTTTTGCTTTTGTTTTTTGATGTTGTAATGAATTCATGAACTTCAGAAAGAAACATATCCTCTCTGGCCTCTTGGCGCTGGCACAGTAGGGGGACTCTGAGACACCCAGCCTGCATGCCTCTCATGCTTATAATAAACCACCAGTCAAAAATGAGAACCTCCTTTATATAGCTGTAAGCCCAAAAGTCTCTGCTGTGTGGTAAGCATCATTATCACTAGCAGATACCCCTTAATCTATGTCATCTACTTGGGCAAAAATCACTGTCAATCTTTGATTCCTTCAAGCCTAGTCCATTGATAAAGACTTCTAGCACTTACTGCCTTACATTTTAAAAATCATAACAATAGTAAAAATTACACACAAAGAACTTCACGTATATTTTTCTCATTTATTTCTCTCTCCAAATCTCTAGGTGGCCACTGTCTGTTGCAGCCAAGAAATGCCTAGTGCCGAGAATGGCAACTTCGAGCCTATTGGCTTTCATCTCTCACAGCTGCTCTCCACACTGGGCAAAGAAAGCAGGACAAGTTTGTCAGGAGTCATCCATTGTTCTTGTGCCCAATATCATGTGTTAAGCGCCTGTGACCTCACTGTGAGGCATTCCGCTTAACGAGAGCAGTCACCCTGCTCTGTGAAGTCTCACGTTTGGTAGGAACCCCACTGACTTCACGTGGCTTTTCAGAGGCCATAGAGAGAGAGTCAGAAGCAGGCCCACTTTTAGACTCCGGCCTGGATAAGTTTTCTTTGTGTTTCCTAAAGGGACTTGGAATTTGAGAGGGGGGGAGGGGAAGAAGGGAACAACAAATGAATAACTGATTTTGGTTCACCGGAAGAAGTGTGACAGGAACAGAGGAGGAGGAGGCGCAGGATGAGAAGGGAGGGGGCACAGCCTGGTCACTTGCACACACAGGGGAGGCACTTGCTGAAAGTGGAATGGGATGGCTGGGAAAGGATGAGACAGAGTGGACTGTAAAGCGGTGGGTGACTTACAGTAGAGTGGAAAAGCCTAAAGCAGGGTGGAAAGGGATGGCGCGGTGTGGAAATAACTGGCTTAAAAAGAAAGAAATGGGATGGGCTGGAGTGAAGAGGAACAGAGAAAGGTAGAGTGGAAAGAGTGGGGTGCGGTGGGGTGGAATCGACGGAAGTGGAAGGAATAGTGGAATAGAATGGATTGGAATGAAGCCTGTCAGTCACTTGTCATAGACAGTTCTGTTTCCACATATGTCCTATTTCCAATTATGTTACTCACTGTTATGAGTTAGATGGCGGGCCACTCATGTGGAAGCTCCAAGGTTCCACGTGATATTGGTGATGGTGGGATCTTTTTAATGGGATCATAAAAGACATTGTCCACACATGAATACGAAAGAGACCATGCAAGCACACAGGGAGACGGTAGCCTCCTGCAAGCCAGGAAGAGAGTCCTCATCCTGAATCAAATTAACTAGATGCTTGATCTTAAACTTCTAGATAAATGTCTGTGATTTAAGGCACTTGGTCTGGGGTTCGGTACCCTTGTTCCTTCCTGAAAGCTCTGACCTCCTCTCAATCTGCTTCAGCTTCCAAATCTCTTGGGCTTACCTAAGCTACCTGCAGCCTATAACATGAGAGCAAGTGCCTTCCCAACAGGGTCTGCCTGATTCCATTCAAAAGCAGAGCTTCAGGAGAGCGACACACTGCAAATCCAGGCTACAGAAGCATATCCAAATCCTTTCTCGAACTCCACCCAGCTGGCTTTGAAAAGCTGTAGGAGAAATTCTAAGAAGTCGCAACAGGAATGCAGGGTCCCCGCTATGAAAAGTAGATCCATGCCTTCCATGCTGTTTTGTGTAAAGAATTTCATCCATCAATCTCAATCACTTAGATTCCAGTCTAATTATGTATTTGACCCTGCTGCATATAGAGAAAAGCATTCTCTGTGTGTACGGACTATTGTTTCAAGACACCTGCCTTGTGTTTTCACCCCACCCTTGACTTTTTCATAGGGTTTGGGGCTTGGTGGGAGCTTTCTTGTATAAATGAAAATACAATTATGAGTTATGCATTTTGGCACACCTTAAAATGGTAAAGGACAATGCCATTGCACTCACAGTAACAATTCATTCCCTATTGTCCCCCTGCAGAGATCCAAATGTTTCTTCATTAGTGTGGATTTGATCACAATGCTCTTTGCCACTATAGCTTCTATTCCTGAGCATAAGTAAGCTATGATTTCTGTACACTGTGTGATTATTAACCTACAGCCAGAAAAATCACAGCGAGTTGGTATACTATTTTAAACTAATTTAATCCCTCATTAAGAACCTTAATTATTATGCACTAATAGAATAGGACTTTGTCATATGGATCGCTCAAAATTGCCCTGGCAAATTCATCACCATCCACAGCTATCATTCCATAGAGAAGTCAAACCGGAAACTGTGAGCAACTGACAACGACAAAAGGTTTTATTTTGATGGGTGATAGCTGGGAGCCTGAGATGATTTCTCATCCCTGTATAACATCTGAGGTGCCAGGTAGTAGGAACTAGGGTAGAAGACACTTTATGGGATGCTCGCTTTGCTGAGATGGGGTTCGGCAACATGGCAAAACCAACGTAAGTTAAAAATGAGTACCAAACAGTTAGAAAACCTAGCTGTGCAAATCGACTCACCTTGCACCTAAGGAAATGTTTCCCTGCATTAGCCTAAGTTTAGGGACAGGAGAAAGGGGGGTGAGAGGGGGATGCTGTAGAGATCACTCACTCAGAGGTCACTTGCTGAAGCTGCACAGAGGGGCCAGCCATGGTGGGAACTAATGAGGGGCTGGAGAGATGGCTCAGTGGTTAAGAACATTGCCTGTTCTTCTAAAAGACCCAGGTTCAATTCCCCGCACCCACATAGCAGCTCACAACTGTCTGTAACTCCAAGATCTCACACTCTCACACCAACGCACATAAATTAAAATTAAATAAAATGTCAAAAAAAAAAAAAAAAAAAGGAATGAAACTGTGAGCCAAACAACATCCTGCTCAAGGCCCTTTTCAAACTGAACAGAGTCCAGATTAAAATTCACAGCTCAGCAAAGGATGGAGAGCCAGTTCAAATGAGGCTTCCTGTGCCCTAAGACGCAGCAAAATTTCCTACTTCTAAGACGACTTGACAGGAAAGAATAACTGGTGTCTCACCTGGTCATTCAAAATGGCAAAGTAAACAGGAGGGCTGTAAAAGTCAACACATGCTGTGCATGGTGGCACCATCTTTATTCCCAGCAGAGGCAGGAGGACCGCTGTGAGTTCAAGGCCAGCCTGGTATACATAGGAAGTTCAAGGATAGCCTGGGCTATGTAGAAAGACCCTGCCTTTAAAAAGAAAGTTAACATATGAGGGAGATATGGTAAGTGAAAAGACAGTCTGGAATATTATACCATGCTAGAATAATATAGGCTTGGCACCTGATTTTCATGTAGGTCTGGAAGGTTTTATTTTATTTATTTTAGATTTTAAGGAGATTTCTAAAATTTTATTTGTGTTATGAGAGAAAGAGGTGAGGGGTGCTTATAGAGGCGAGAAGAGAGTATGCTATTCTGTGGAGCTGGAATTATTATAGGGAGGATGAGCTGCCTGACCTGGGTATTAGGAACTGAATTCAGATCTTCTGCAAGAGTCAAACATCCTCTTGACCTCTGAGCTGTTTCTTTTGTCCCTAGAAGCTCTGTGGGCTGAGAAATTCTGTCCATGAATCAGCCTAGCACTTGGGAATCAAGCTATGGATCCAACCACCTCAGAACTGGGTAAAAGATTGAAACTTTAATGCACTGGAGTTTAAGGCGTCTGCCTCAAGAGAAAGCACTGAGGGATGTCATGAGGCAACAGCAGCACTGAACACAGATTGTTTGTCTGGTACCAAGGAATTCAGGCTTGCTCATCTGTGCCACTTATTCATCCAATCAGCACTCCAGTAATTTGGCGGCCCAGTGGTGATGCTGTCTCCCAATGAGATGCTGCATGCCTTCTCTACTAGAGTACACAAATCACTCTAGCCATCAAGCCAATAATTAACTTCATCCTGATGTTCCTAATTACCATGTTTATGTCTAACATTATCACCACATATTGGCTTATTTCTTTAAATATTGTTATTAGTAGTAACAGATATAATGAATGAAAATCTGTGTTTGGGGGGAGATGATGCTAGATAAAGAAGGCACAAACTTTTAGAGGCAGCCTGACCCAAGGAAAAGAATGTGGCATTTGGATGGAGAAGGAAAACAAAAGTCCCAGCTCAGATCTGACTTGCAATTTTCTCATTAGATAAAGGAGGAGAACTGCAGGCCCAGATTAAATGAGAAACATTAGCTAGTGGCCCGAGCTTAGCCTGTGCCCCATGGCAGTTTCTATGTCGGTAGTGACTGTTAAAGGACATCTGATAAAAAATGACCAGGTTAAGATAAAGATTTAGAGCAAGTTTTTGGGAAACCCATACACTAAGGTGAGTCGGTCAACCACCGTCTATTCATTCTTGTTGATTAAGTAAATGAGGAAATGAGAGAATGGATGAATATGATTAAAGGGACATGCCAACATTGTTAATTACGACAAATTTCACAAACTCAATCTCTCATGCCTGGAAGGGTGCCTGGTGCACAGCACTGGTTGGCTGAAAGAAATGGAACTTCATTAAAATTTCCCTTGGGTGGATGGCGCAGGGGAAATGGCTCAGTGGGTAAAGTGCTCACCTTATAAGCAGGATGACCAGAGTTGGAATCCCTGTCAGACAAGTAAGTGCCAGGGGGGAATGGTGACCCACCTGTACTCCCAGCATAGACAGGTAGAAACAGGATCCTGGAAGTAAGCTGCCCAGGCAGCCAAGCCAACGCATTTCCCTCCATACGCAAGACCTTCCTTTGATATATAATATGGAGAGCTACAATGCATGTTCACACATGTACAGACAAATCCATACACATATAACATGCACACACATGTTCATGCGTACACATACTCACACACACACACACACACACACACACACACACACACACACACACACTTCTTAACATTGTCAAATGGAAGATCACTGTTTTGTGGCCCTTCACTTCACTCATTCTATTAGAAAACATGTCACCTTCCTGTGACAGTCTCCTGCCCAACCCCTTCCTTCCCATCAGGGTTCCTCTTCCTCTCACCTCTTTCCCTCTGCCCACCACGCATATATAGATTGTCATTTTCTGTTTACTCTTTCTGTTGAAAGATGAGGAAGACTGGTCCCCATAGGGTTCCCTAAAGGTCTGTGCTGTGAACTGAAATGCTGAGGCTTGGGCACAGAAGGATAGAGAGAGTCCATTCTTATGTGAGAGAGGACATTGAAGAGAAATGCCCATTTGCTCTGGGTCCTCCTAGATATCATTTGCCACCCTGCTCTCCAGAACTCCTCCAGGTTTAGTGGACATGCAGCATGTGGTGCTGATGGATCCTTGAAAAGACAATCTCACGCTGATAACCAAGGTAAAGCAGCTTTTCATCCCTAGGCTGAACTCTCTCCCTCTCTCCCTCCCTCAGTCCCTCCCTCTCTCCCTCCTCTATCTCCCCCTCTGTGTGTGTGTCTGTGTGTAGGTGCATATGCATGAGTGTGTGCATGTGTGTGTAAACTGTGGGTGTCATGCCAAGGACCCTCCAATCTGATTTTCTGAGACAGGCTCTCTCCCTGGCCTGAAGCATGCCAAAGATTAAGCTGGTTAGCCAGTGACCAAGGATCTGCCTGTCTCCCTCCCAATGCTGAGATTACCGACATGTCATTATGCCTGGCTTTTTAAAAATGGGAGCTCTGGGAATAAAACTCAGGTATTCTGAATGACTGATCTATCACCCCTGCCCTTGTCATTTCTTTTAAAAGAGGAATCATCCATGGGGCTGGACCCCTGGGTGGATTCAAGGACCCGAGGAGAACCCTCTGTGTGTCTAGCAGGCAGAGAGACTAGCTCTTCTACCCTCCCATTCACATGCCCTGCTTCCTGCTTCCTGCTTCCTGCTTGTCTAACTCTAGCCACAACCTGCTCTGGCCAGGAAGGGTCCTCGCTGCCTACTGGCTCCCTCTGCTTCCCTTGGCTCCCAGGAGAAGAATTTCTGAAGCTAAAACATGGAGGAGCTTTGAGCTCTGAAAATTGCTTCTCTTCTGCTCTTCTGGGTATGCAGATGCTTTGTCCAAGATTAGAAGCTACCACGTGGCCTTTACGATTTAAACGGTCATTCTTAAATCGATAAAATTAATTTGGATTCTGCTAGACAAAATCCATACCACTTTGCTTCAATTGTAAAGACACTTCTGATTTTCACAAAAGCTATGTGGACTTTTAAGGCTGCCGTAGGTACTCACAGAGGTGGTGAGGAGCCTGTTTCCTATGTAATGTGTACAAGAAGGAGAACATTTGGAAAGTTAATGAACAACTGTTAGCAGCATTCAGTGTAGAAGAAATGAATATGTGAGTGGGTAAAATAACATTTGCAATCTCATATTGAATAAATTCCCAGCTTAGCTTATTTACTTAGGCTTTATGCAAATCTTTGAAATTCTGGTTGGTTGGTGTATCTAGGAATTTGGGGTCTTTTGATAAAGGGGGTTAGTTTTAATTTTTGGGTCTAATTCTCCTACACTTTAGGAAGGAAAATCTCTTGCACGTGGATTATCTGTCTTCTAACCTTTGTGACAAAAGCACAGAAAAAGCATCTGGGGTGGGAAATGGGGGAAGGCAGAAGGAGGCGGAGGGGAGGCAAAGAGGGGGAGAAGAGGGAGGAGCCCACCTTCTAACTCTTCTAGATGGACTTCTTTATAAACAATTTAGCACATGCCAAAATTCTCTTCTTACAAATTCTTGACCCATGTTGGCTTCTAAAACTCATTTTGGCAATTTAACCAGGGTTGTGATTTCATGCTGCAAAGAATTTTTTTGGAGAGATGGACAGCAAATACCAAGTCAGGAAAGAAAAGGGGCATCTTTAGTGGCTTTAAAACAATTGATTTTTAAGGAGGATAATTGAGTTTTATATCTAAATTCAAACTTTGGACTTTAAAATCTATAGTCAGATTGCATCATAAATGCATGCATTTACTTCTTGGGCTAAATAAAGGAGGTTTAAATGTGGAGCAAAACAAAACAAAACAAAAAGAATTTTTAGTAACAGAGTCCAATTCACATGATTAATGGAAAAGAAAAAAAAAATGAAGCTTTGGCACTGGAGATAGGAAGGGAGTTCCCAGAGATGTTACAGTGCAACCTCAAGAAACACGCCTTGGTTTTGTTTTATTAGCAGCATGCCATGGTCTCTTCCATCTTAAAGACATCAGCCGGTTTCGACTCTCTACCTGACAGTTTCTTTCGTTCTCTTCTGGTCGACAGCCAGCTGTTAAATGCAGCTTTCATCTTCTTGCGTTTAGATATATTCCTGACTTTACACTGCCCTGAACGTGCCACTTGCGAGCCCTGGAGGTTTGCTAGGTGTCTATCACAGTGCGTTCTCTGGTAACAGTTGCTTAGCTACATTGCACATCTTTTGTTCCGTGCCATGGATCGATTCCCACCAGGCCTCCACTGGTGTGAGCTGTTCTTTTGATTGTCCCTCTAGTACCCTCTGCTCTTCCTGCTGCTCAACTCAGCATGCCAGGCACTTACCCAGGAACTCTCTACATAGGGCTGGTTGTTGTTTTTTCTCTCTCTCTTATGCTAATATGACACTTGTCTAATATAACTTGTGGACTTCTTGAACATATCCACTCTGGTTGTTCATTCCTGTCGGGGGGACTGTCTCCTGGATGACATTTTCTTCATGAATATGAATATACATTTTCTTCTATATGAAGTGACACAATTATTCTGTCTGTCTTGATGTCGTCCTATATTGTACACACACATTTTCACTGATAGGTTGACAGAATTTCAGCCCTAATGATTACTTGGAATATCTCCTTAATGTAACCCATGTATTTTATTTATGGTTTTTTTTTTAAACCTTATCCCTCTGATGATAAATATAACATTCAGTAATGAGAGCAAAGTGTACAGTAGCACCCAGAATTCAATGGCCCAGAAAAATTACCAGGCAGAATGTGGACATAAGCCAAGCTCTACCTCTCTGAAGCAATCAGGGACATAATTTGGTAATTATGAGTGGTTACAATCAAGTTGGCTGGGTGCTTCTTAGCTGGTAATCCATATATTTATACACAAAATTACAGAATTGTCAGTCTCTGGGGATAGGGAGCTAGTGATCTTTCATGATGTTCTAAGACCATCTCATGTAGGAAATCTCTTCTCTAGAAGGATGTTCCTTTCTGAGTGGATCAGGAAAAGGCCTTGGTGGCCACAGATGCCTGTCTTCACTGCCTTCACGTCTGAAAACTCCTTGGAACTCACATGGTGAAAGACTAGAACTCAACTTAGCAAGTTGTCATTTGATCTCGTGTGTGTGTATGTGTGTGTGTGTGTGTGTATGTGTGTGTGTGTGTGTGTGTTGTAAGTATAATAAAGATAGCCTAAAGCATCACAGACTATTAGCTTGTCACTTCTAGTACTCCCAACTAGCTTTTAGTTATTTAATAGACGCATACAAGCTAAATCACTGTCTATTGGTGATCAAGAGGCAAAAACCACAAAGACATCTCCAAAACCTACACCACAGTAACTATGCAACCAGGAACAATGCGAGACATGTGAGGCATATGACCTGGGTGCTGCCAGATATAGGCAGGCACAGACAGAAGGGGTGGGTTCTTGTAAAGGAAACTAGGGATTCAGGTGAGGTCTGAAGGTTGAAGACTAGAAGGGACAAAGAGAACAAGGCAGACCCTTCCATCCCAGATCAAAGCCCTTCTACCCTCTTGGCCTACACACAGTGAGGCCTCCCTTGCCTTGTCTCACAGTCAAGGCACATTTACCCTCCTAGATGTGCTTTCCAACCCTGTACATCTTCCCAATGTGCTGATCTTTAGGAGCTCCCCCACCATTCTCAACTCTCTCCTGTGGAGACTCGGGGAAATCCCTCCCTGCTTTGCACAGGTGTTGTTCCATATATTTTGCTCATAGCACTTGTCACAAGAATCTATTTACCTACAGGGCCAGGTATGGGTTGGGGGAGTCCAGGTGGACAATTGCTGGCTCATCCAAGGACACGAAGTGGGCAATGACGTGTCTTCGAATCAACAAGATAGCTCCTTGGGTGGGCCGTGGATGTTGGAATGAGGCGATTTGGGGTGATCCTTTCTTTTGGGTACCTCTTAGTAACTGATAATCACCGATTCATTTTTATCTCAGTAACCTTCAAGATTTTAAAATCTGATTGGTCTAGAGGACATGGACAAATAAGCAGACCATTTATTATATAACATAACTGGAGACTGTTATCTACCCAATGTGTAGGAGACAACCCAGACCTCCCTCCTTTACTACCTACACAGTGGCAAGCCTGCACAGAAGGCAGTTTACAAGGCCCTCGGGCCTCTAAAGTTGAAACCCTCTGACGTAAAATGTAGAGAAGAAAAACAAAAAACAAAAAACAAAACAAAACAAAAAAAAACCAGACCTTTCTAAAGTCTGAAGGGTAACCACAAAGGGTGGATTCAGAGTTTTACATAAGAGACTTGGGCTCATCTCCCACTTACTGAGCACATGAGAATGCACGAAGGTGCTCTCAGTGTCTCGGGGCTTCCAGCATGCGTGGTAAAGATTTTACAGGCTCAATGCATATCAGCCTATTTAAGACCTCAGAGAGGGCTGGATAGATGGATGACTTGGAGGTAAAGAGCACAGAAGACCAAGGTTTAGTTCCCAGCATCCACATGTGGTTCAGAACCATTCAAAATCATCCAGTTTCAGAAGATCTATTGCCTTCTGGCCTCTTTAAGTATTGCACGCACAAGGTACAAGTGATACACGCAGAGGAAACAGCCATACATACACACTAAATAAAATGAATAAATCCTGAAACAATTAAGAGCCACAGCAGTTTTGTAAAGGTAAGTTCCAACCAACCAAACCCATTAACCATTTCCCCTAAATATACCCTATGCCTTCCTTGAGAGGCTCTGCTCTGTCCCTGTTCATTGCCCTCACTCACATCTACTGCAGTGTACTTGAATTCTACCCCTCTGCATCTCTTTAGCCTCCTGAGCAGCTTATCTCCCTGGGATTCACAGGACACTTGTGTCTTTTGTGGCTTCTTAGTACTTCATGTGTTATAATACAGTTACACATGTGCCATGCGCATACCTAAGCGACTCTCCAATATTCCCACTGCCAAGGCACACACTCCCACACTTCTTTATCCTTGACAACAGAAGCACTTTGCAACTATGATGATGGCAGCCACACTGTGCCTAAGTTACCTCCTGTAGAGGACAGTTGTTGCTGATGTAATTGAAGTTCCTAATAAATGGTTGGGATTTTAAGGAATGGAGGTGGGGGGGGCGGGGGGAAGAGGACGAGGGACCATTGAGTTGGCCTGTTATAAGCAGGTAAAGTCATAGAATCGAAAGGGGGCATCTCCCCTGCTGGCCTTGAAAGGGAAAACTTCCAAGTTGTATAGAGGACACAAAGTAGAGAGTACAGAGAGGCTTCCAGAGCTTTCAACAGTCCCCCAAGGGAATTCTGTGCCTAACACAGCACCTGGCTGTTGCACTCATGTATCCACGGCAGCTGTGGTTACAAGCACAAGAAGACTGAATGAGTTAAAATTGTTACCATGGAAGAGGGAAGGAATCATGAAGCACCACACCTGCCTGGGCAGTTGGTGGTACAGGGAGTCTTTGTTTTGGATGGGGGCAAGCACTAGCAGTTTACTCATGTCCCATTGGATGATCTCACAGCTATGCACTTATAGATAGCATTAGTTGGACTCTCAGTGAGTTAAAAAAAAAATAGAACCTGAAGTTGAGTGACAGCTGTGTTATTTGTATACAATGCACCCAGAAGCTAAGTCACCTCTGGCTTGTTCACAGCAACCCACCTTGTTAATTCTAGCAGTGAGTTTCACATCCCCATATATACAAGTTGCTATTGCTGTTATAAAACACATGACGCTGGTCATTAAAGACTTGCAAAAAGATATTCTCTGATTTTTTTATTGGAAATAACCTAGAAGAAAGGTGGCTGGTGTGGGTTATATGTTACTGTGCTTTGTCCTTTGACTCATCTTTAAAATGGTTCATAATCAGGTACAATTGGAATCACTAACAGCTTTGGGTTCTGTGATGTGCAGAACACAAGGGGCAACCTATATGATGTCTTTATGTAGCAGGAAGTGTGTGTGTGTGTGTGTGTGTGTGTGTGTGTGTGTGTGTGTGTGTG
>OU015747.1:23720166-23738383 GCA_907169655.1 Acomys percivali | reverse complement strand
GTGTGTGTGTGTGTGTGTGTGTGTGTGTGTGTGTGTGTGTGTGTGTGTTGCTTGTAGGTGCCACTATTCTTGTGCTAGGCAAATATAATTTCCATGGAAAATAGTAAGGCTCAGAGAGAAGAGAGAAAATACAGGATCAGCTTTAAAAAAGCAGCTACATCCGCAAGCCAGGCTTGTAGGATTCACAACCCTGGTACGTTTGCCTTTAAAGTAAAACAGTAAAAGGCTTCCATGGCACATGGCACAAAGTGGACCCTCCTCCTGACTCTACAGCAGAGAGAGCCACAGTGGAGAGCCTACCAGTGCAAATGTTTCCAGGCTGAGACAATGGTGAGGACCCTGAGCCCTGGCAGGGCAGCTGCAGGCATCTGAAAACTCCATGTGCACAGCAGTGAAAAGGAAGTGAACTGAGCACCCTCTTGAGCTTCAGAGCTGTTCTCAGGGTCCATTGGGGGATGAGCATAAATCTCCAAATGTATCTAACGTTGAGTAAATTCACAATGACAAATGTAACAGCTCCTCTAAATTGAAGTTCATCGCTTGGCAGTTTGGGAGGCTTGGAGGAAGTGCCAACAACAAGGACTTGGAAGGAAATAAATCTTCAGATTCCCTGAAAACACAGGGAGTTACTGTGGAAGACATATGGAGGATCCCATACTGCACGGATGAAGAAAGCTTACAAATGTCAGCGTTTGTAGCAGCAGTGTCAGAAGGATTTCAGCAGTCCACACTTAACTGTGAAAAAAAAAAAGGGAAGCTAGGGGTGCTCGTGTGCCATGGAAATCAGATTATTCTTTACCTGTGCTGTTTCTGGGGAAAGTGAGTAAAGAGGGAGAAGGTGTATTTTTTTAGGATCAGTGCAGGGGTCTCTCTGATCTAATCAGGTAACAGGTCGAGAGCTTCTCTGTTCATTGCTGTTCAGTAGTGCAGCGGTAAAGGACCAAGAAGCAGGGGTATAGGGAAGAGATAGACCCCACGTTCCCTAGGAGCTCACTTTCTTCATCACACCAAGTATTAACTACAACACCTGCTTGGGACCGGCAGTGAAAAAGTGTGAGATACCGCCATCCACTCCTGCGCAGCGAATATTAACTGTGGGGGTCTGGTCTGCCACTTAATATGAATTATGGGGTAATGGAGGGGAACAGAACACCATCCTCACCAGCACCCTAATAAGACAGTCCTGATTTGTCAAGGACTATTTCAAACTTCAAGTCATCATTAGCGTGTTTCTCGTTTTAACTCCTTAACTGGGTCCAAAGTTTGGCTTATCCATTCAAAAGGACTACATTACAAATCCACTGAGTGGCCCCCTCCTCCTTAAGATGCCAGCAGTCATGTCCTGAAGGTGCAGTCTTTCTTTAATGGCTTTTCTTCTCCCCTCAAGCCTAAAACTATGCTGAATCCTTTTCTTAATACAGACCTCAACTTTGCCTCATACTGAAACAAAACATCCATTTTCTGATTCTTTTTTATGAAAATGGTAACATCCATGGCTACATTTGCTTTGTTTGAACTGAAGTTAGAATCTATACCAGGGTCTTTTTAGACAAAAACAACTGATCACATGAAGGACCACATATTTTCCTTACTTCCTCAGGAATGGCTCATCTTCCCAACTCCTGAAGGCACTGAACCGAAAGTGCGTATTGAAGGCCAGTGCCATGAATGGGAGGAACACAATGCAAGCGCTCGCTGTCAAGAGATGCAGTGGTACCTTGGGAAAGATGCTGAGCACATCTGATGCCAAACAAAAGACTTCTCAGAACTTCTGCAACTAGTGCCAGTGAGACTATGGCACAGGTCAGACTGGATTTATAAACCTAGAAGCAGTTTCCTCGGCTGGGTATGTTCATCCTGTGCTGGTGGGCCATTTTCTTAACTCAGGCACAGTGCTGGTCTGACATAAGCTTAACCGAATAATTATCAAGTGAAAAATAGCTGCCGTACTACTGGGAACCTGAATAATGACTCGCATAATTACTGATTTGGGGGCTTATATTTTAAAAAAAATAAAACAGAGTTCTAAATACTACAACCTTTGCAGGGTCTTCACGCTGGTACAGTTTCTAAGCATGGAGAATGATTAAAGGTATAATTAGCCTTTTATTTGGATAATTAGTCAAATACTATTTATCATTTCTCTTATAATCCTACTGAAAGATAGTAGATAAGCATGGGATATTTACTTATTTTCAATGCAGACAACCTTGAAAAGTTGATTTAATTGCCTTCAAAGCTTGAGATTAAAACTGTCCTAAATGCCTTAATCGAAAAAAAGTGAGTGTAGTTGGCCATTCACATGTCAGAATGACTTCACATATTTTCATAGAATATTTGTGACAGACAATTGCATCTCTCAGGTAGTTGACTTGAATTTGTGGACTATGTCCGAGCATCTCTTTACTCTGAAAGCACATGCATAGATGGTTGGCATCATGGAAAGAGTATTTCAGGAGGCTGATTTGTATGAGGGACAGGAGAATGACATAGAGATACTATATGGGTCTGTGAGTAGGGAGTGAACATTTCACAGGCTGGGCGGATTCTACCACCAGATGCTGACAGCAGGTATATGTTTTCATCATCAATCCGAACCCACTCTGACATACCAAAATGACATAGCCTTCAAAATGAATCCAAGGATCAAGTTAAGAACAAGATTACTCAAAGGTGGACATAAATAAGGCATATGGCTGTGTAGAAAGGGGAAGGAAAGTGCAATGTTTGGGGGCTCCAGACAACATGGAGAACAGATTCTGGATAAAATTATGTTCTATTTCATAAAATGGAGTGGTTTTTAACGCCATGCCCTAGTGGCCTCTTTCATTCCATTAGATCTTTTAAATGCTTACGTAAATGTTGATTGTTGTCAAATTCATGTCTTCTGGACTTGTAAAGAAAATAAAGATACATTGCGACAATGACATTCCCATGTAAAACTGGATTAAAATGGGGGCAAGGAGGGAATATGAACCATATAAAGTAAACACAGAGCATAATGGTTGTATGAAGCAGATTCTCTTAGAATGGAGGAACAATACAGTAGATTCCTAAATGCAAATACTCTTGTAGGACTTCTGGCATTGACTAGTAAGCCATGAAACCTATCTTGATAGGTAATTTATCATGGGATTGCTACAGTCTTAATGCAATGCACCTGAATACTATTTGCTGATGTCATGGAAGAATGTCGATTTAGCACGACATCAGTGAATGCTTTATTTTACTCCAACCATATACATAAGATGTACTCACCACTTGAAAACATGACACAAACACTTTTACATGAGTGCGTGGTAAAGGGTGTTTCAAATGGACATGCTCACTATGATGCTGAGCATTAAGGAAAAGGTGCATACTAAGAGGCAAGAGGAATCTCCGTGGAAAAGTGTGGATATGGGGGAATACAGCTGTAATCCCAACACTTAGGAGACTGAGGCCTGAGGGCTGGTGAGTTTGAGAGAAGCCTGGGCTACACAGGGAGACTTTGTCTCAAGAAAAAGCTAAGCAAAATAACAATATAAAATAAGGAAATGTTATGGCTAATACTTGCTAAGAGTTCTTTGTTTGTTTGATTTCAAAGTAATAATTTCATTGGTTCTTTAACATCCCCAGAGCACAAGGTTTGGTTTGTTTGTTTGTTTGTTTATTTATTTATTTGTTTCCAGGGCACAGAAAATGACATGTCAACCATCTTTCAGGAAGGTTAAGTAAATAAGTAGGATTTTTGCACTAAAATTATGTCTAATAAGACCCACTCAATAGGAAGATGCCAGCCGCTACTTACCCATTGCTCAGATTACTTGTTTTATACAACTTGATGATTTAATCAGACTTTATTTAGAAGAACAGTGTAGTAGTGCATGCTCCAAAAGATTTAAAGAATTTACCAGACCTAATGCTGTGGGTGTCATTTTGGGTTTGAGTTTAAATTGGAATCGCAACCCCGCATTTGCTCTACAAATTTACAAGTTACTCTATGATTTGTCTTGTATTCTAATGAAAGATGAGTTGCAGCAACTTGAGGTTATGTTAGTGCAAATGTTTTAAAACATGGGTGAAATTATAAGTGCCATACTGTGCTTACAGCTAGATAAGCCCACATGTTGGGTTGCATTTGTATATCCAGTCCATAGCATATATAGAATCCTCATCTTTGCTGACTAGAGATGTAGCTAAGGTATAGAATGCTTGCTTCATTCTTCTTATTGTTGTCCCTGGGTGTTATCCTAACAGCACCAAAAAAAAAAAAAAAAAAAGATACAAATTAAAGCAAGATAACATGATAAAGTATTTATATATAATTAAGGCACATGACATCTTTTGTTATAAAAATACACTGAAACAAAACTCAAGAAAATTAATATAGCCCTATGTTCTGACCTTTGTTTGTTACTGTAGTTTTAAAGGTACCTAAAATTATTATTCTCTGGAAATTTTTAAGACAAAGTAGTGTAACGTTAACAACAGTCATCAGGTTATGCATCAAATAAAATCTGCCTAAGTTCTATTTATTCCTACCTTTGACTATTCTTAATTTTTAATTCATTCCTTGCAGTACCTCCCTTGTCCCACTCTCATAGTACAGTAGTTATACATTAGGATTACTAGTATGTATGTCTATTTACCACACTTGTTAGCTGGCAGGTTCCTTTAAGGCAGACCAGAAACCACACCTATTTTTTATACTCAACTCCTACCCTACTCTCTAACATAGCCACCTGTGGACAGTCTTGGACTATCAACTCAGGCAGAGAGGGATTTCTCAAGTCTGTTGAGGTGCTTCTGGAAAGGGGAACTAACATAGTTAGCTCAACACATGCAGAAGCAGGGCTTCCGTGAATAAAAATACATTTCATATAATGTGCCATGTTGTAGTCCCATTCGGTTGCTCTTAATTTTTATAATTTCATATTTGGTGATGAACTGGAGTCACTCACACAAGGCTGTGATATTTAACAAAGAAAAATAGCAGGATGCAAAGATAATTGTGATCTTCGCATGGACAGAAGAGGATTTTGCAGTATAGTTATTCTTTGCCTTTGTCTTAAGATGGCTTACATAGCATCACAGAGACATAGGTGGTCAGTTTGCATTCTAATTGCTTCCTGGACAAGCTACACAGCAGCCTTTTGCACTAAGCAGTCAGTCCTATGCTCATGAGGAAGAACACCAATTTGCTGTAGTGGATGGTGTTGTCAGGCAATACACTTTTTAGTTGTGATGTTTTCAATGTCTAGTTGGGGTTATCAGGTCACCACTCCTCTGTGAATCAAGAAGCATCTTTATAAGTATAACCCAAGTATTTTATTACTAGACTAACATTTTACCTTCAGGCTAAGAAGTTCATAGTTAGGAAGGTCAGCTTAGGTTTTCCCCCTAAAGTTGTTTATTGTACATAACGTCAATTGTCTACAGACAGGGAACATCTGTCATTGTAGCAATCAGAAAGTTCACCTTGCCTTTCCTATAACTCATTATGGATGGAGTCATTTTGGTTTGAGACTTTTATGGAGGATATAAAAGTAGGAATATACTCGATAAAACCAAAAGACAGCAATGCTTTGTACCAGGATCTCACAGTCACAGAGTCTCCAGAAAACATGTAGTGTTGCTTTTCTCCCTGGTGCCTCATTCAGGCTTCTCAACAAAGATGTTGAAGGCCATCAGAGGTCTGACCTGGTTAAATCTATGAATTTCATAATGTTTGCCCTATGAAGAAAAGATCAAGCCACTGCCTCCAATTCCATGAAAGTTTGATTATTAACATATAGAGGGCAAAGAAAAATTCACCAAACCCCAAAGATCCACCTTAAATATGGGGATAATTATGTCTCCAACTTGTATAGCACTTTAAATTTATCTGGAGCACAATTTTGCTTATTATGTCATGTGACCATAGTGTGGTATTTATTAGAGATGAGAGGGTGGAGTGCCCGTTCCATCTACTGTTACAGCCCTCTGTAACTCCTGATGCCATCACTTTTAAAGCAGGAATGGGAAGAGGCTCACTCCCCGATTTATCCTGCAGTAGGATGTCAGTTTATCTATTACTATGGGCTTTCTCCAAAGTCATTTTTTTAGTGAATAGTCTGAGACTTCCCACGAATGCCACTAGAGTACATTGTCTGAGGTTCTTTATTGACTAAACTGATTTAACATGGGAGTTTTAAATAAGATGATACAAAAAAAAACCCTGAAAATTTTATGATAAACTTGTTTCCTTCCAAAATATGTCCACCATCTTCAGACAAACAGCAGAAGCTCTGGGGGAATGAATGAATGAATGAATGAATGAATGAGTGAATGAATGAACAAAACAATAAGCAAGTAAAGTACCAAACGAACACTGAATGGAAATCTTTGATCCTAACTTAATTTGTTTCAAATCCATCAATGGCTAATGAAATCTACAGTTGAAAAGGATCACTAGTAAAAACCACATTAAAGATCAGAGGACCAAAAACCACTTAGTGCAGCTCATGCTGTCCAGAGCCACCGAGACAATGACATCTGTGTCACTCTGCAGTAGAGATGCCACAGATGCAGACAAGGATGTGTTCCTGTCATTAGCCTTGAAGAGTAGCTCTGAAAGAGGTATTTCTTTCTTCAAAGGTAAAGTTTTATATGCAATCAAAGGCAATTTCCTTCCATTGGCTCCTCGCTAAAGGAAATCTAGAACCACAGGTTGCCCAAACAGTTACTAGCACTTTGTTCTTTGGTTGTTGGTTGGTTGGTTGGTTGGTTGGTTGGTTGGGTTTTTTCCAGCACTTTATTCTCTCAAATTAGGACCTGGACATCACAAGTGCTGATGGGCAGATATCATAACTGTAGGAGTTTGTGGGTTGTTTGGTTATATCTTAGTCTTCCATTGGTATCAGGTTTTTCTCTTAGTTGGCCAACAACTGCCTGGACCAGAAAGTCGGGCTAACTTGAACCACAGATCCTTCTTTCATTCTGTGCCAAGTGGAGGAATAAAGAAGAAAACTCACCTTCATCCTAATTCCAAATGCCCTTAACGGCATAGGATTAAGACATTCATTAACTCATGGAATCCTGTTCGCTGCTTGGTGTTGAACTAAGCACATATGCATCTCAGTGTACTATAAACTGTGGACATGATTAATAGCTGAGGTTAAACACATTCAAGCAGACACAAAATGATTCTCTGTGTATTAAGACCAGGGCATTGATGCTTTAGGGGGAGAAAGACAAATATTCAGAAAATGAAATTTACTTATGGAGGACCAAATCCTTAGGACCTGCAGTCACTGGCCACATGAAATAGCCTTCTAGGTTTCAGGACTTTGTGGAAATGCTATCCATAGAAAAGACATATGCAGATTCTAGCCTTGAATTGTCCTCAACCAGTGTGCCACAGTGCCTGATTTTTCACAAAACTTTAAAACATGGCCACATCCCTGTCACAGTAACTATTAAGTGTGGTCACCAAATGCTTTATGCATAGTATCAAGGAATGATTTTCCCAGAAATAGACTTTTAACTATACAACATCCTATGAGAGAGAGAGAGCGTGGGAGAGGGAGAGAAGAGGGAGAGCGAGGGAGAGAAAGGGAGAGGGAGAGAGAAACATGAAGGCAATGATTTTAGAACTCTTCTACTGCAACCACAATAAACATTCCTTGGGTGAAATGAGCCAATAGCAGCGAGGAGAGAGATCAAGGCTACTTGGACTGCTACTTTGATACCTTAGCGGAAACATGTCTGAATACATAATACATAAAGGCACACATTGCAAGATGAGCCGGAAGAACGTAGTCAGTATTGCAAAGTCATCAGACTTGTCAGAAGAAGAACAGAGATGGGGGGAGAAACTGTAAAAGAGAAGTGGGATGAGTGGCAATTGCTCCACAGAGGGACCAATTCACAGAGGGACCAATTCACAGAGGGACCAATTCATAACACTTCAGGCTACCTAATGAGACCTGGTGACCTTAAAGAATAAAGGCACCTGTGGAGGTAGCAGTCCTACATTGCTTTTTTATTATTATTATTATTATTATTATTATTATTATTATTATTATTTTCTTTTTAGGAAAGTGAAATGTCCTACTAACGGCCACTGAGCAGTGTTTGTTTGCTGTGACCTTAAAGGTAGATCGTTCTTCAAAAAAATTTTTTTATTTTAGATCAGATGTGGGATCAAGATGGAACAGCTTGTGTATAATGGACAGCCACTGGAAACCTTAGCCTAAAATTAACATTATACAGAATAATTAAAGGGACAATCAGAAGGTTGTCCAAATTATCCTGGGTTTTGATCTAGGGGCAGCAATAGCCTCATTGGTTTTCAATCAAATAGCAAAGGCCAAGGCACATGAAATATTTTCACAGGGCTGAAAGTGCTGAGTGTAGCATCTCACTAAACTTGCACATTTCAGTGGAAGCTATTGATGCTTCTAAAATGAGATATTCCAAAGCATGCAGCTGGATTGAGTTCAGGGATCAACCCAAAACTTCCCTTTTCTATGAAGAAGGCCAACAAGATGATGTTGTTTATTTATTTCATGCCATGCCATCCATGCCATGCCATAGATGAAATGTCCTAGAATCTCCACCTCCAAAGGACAGAGCCATGCTTAGGTTTAACCAGCCCTTCTTTTTGTTTCTTCTTCTGGATCATCCTGTAAACACCAGAAGTGGGAGTGACTTTCCTGGGCAATTAAATGCAGAGAAAAATAGAATCTCATCATGGCTGCATATTAGCTAGAACTGTGCAGTGGAGGGGCCTTGTAGGCTTCCACCTGCCCAGGGAGCTTCAGTGAGTAGCTCTATACACTGCCCATGGCAAGTCCCTACCAGAAGGTCTGCTTCTTGAATGTTCAAAAGGCAAATGCTGCTCATTCTTGTCAATCATAGATGCTAGTGAGTGTGCTACAAGTAGTCCTAAGTTCTTCCATTATATTATGTCATTTGGCACAACCCAGGGATGGTAGTATTATGGCCACTCTTCCCATGGGGAACAGAGGGTCTATCATGTGTACCACATGGTCCTCTGGATCTTTTTTTCAACACTACTCCAAAGAAATGTTTCCTGAATGAATTGTGAGACATCATACATAGTTCCTAAAAATGTGGCTGGCTCTGGATAGGTCTGCTAAAAAGGCTCTGAGCAGCATGTCACTCGGATGATTGTGACAGTCATGAGAAGACAGATAAGACAGATAAGACAGCACAGCTCTGTTACCTGTCTAAGAAGAGCAAAGAAAAGCAAGATTCTTAAAGCTGTGGTTGGTCAACCTAACTTACGAATGTTCTCTTGGTGTTAGACAAGGAAGGTACTAACACCCCATCACACTGGATTAGAGTCACAAAGCAGGCATGAAGAAGGCCTAAGGATATGTATCAATGATTTCCTGGGCCCTCTATATTGAATAAAAGCATTTGTAATTCTTTGTGACTTTTATATCTATTACGAAAAAATAGCCATATTGCCCTTAATTATGGGCAATGTAAGGACAGGGTGTGTGTGTGAGAAAGGGGGGAGAGAGAGAGAGAGAGAGAGGGAGAGGGAGAGGGAGAGAGGGGGAGAGAGAAGAAGAAGAAGGAGGAGGATGAGGAGGAAGAGGAGGAGGAGAAAGACAGTAGAGTGGCCAATTGACTATAAGTAGCAGACAGGAAGCCTAGTGACACCCACACCCACTCCCCACCAAGCTGGACTTCCATGCACCTCTCTTTACAAAATCAAAAGATTCTTAGGGCTAAGATGGAGCTTAGTTGGTAAAGTGTCCGAAGCCTCAGGTTTGATTTTCGACACCATATAAAGTAGATGTGGTAGCACAGATCTGTAACCTCAGCAGGCAGGATGCAGTCACTCAGGACTTTCCAGGGACTACAAGGCCAGCCTGGGCTCTCTGAGATGATGTCACAAAACAAAGCAATGACCCACTCCATTTCAGCTCAAAGAGAGAAGCACCTACCTATGGTCTGCTTCCCTCTGGAGAATCTGCTTCATCCAAGGGAGATCCATGCCCCTGGTGAGAGTGCAGCTGCAGAAGGCAAAAGTCATCCACCCCAATTTCTATACTTGTCCACTCTGTAGCTTCCCACACTGAGTGCTGCCACCTTCCCAGGAAGATGCCTGCAGTTTTCACAGGAACCACTTGTTTCAGGCACATCCCACCTGTAGCTCCAACCACCAGGACAGAGTAAGGTTGAGGGATCTGGGTAGGCAGAGCAGCAAGGCCAGGACAGAAGAGCTTTCTGGAAGTAGAGGCCACTGTGCCATCCAAGGCACCAACCCCTTGCAGAATTATTATAGTGCTGTTTTTTCTCTATTAGAGTAGAACCCAATACCTCCCAGAGTATTCGATGAATGGCATCAGAGCACTGACTATGGATCAAGTTCACTTAGTATTGAAAAGTCTAACGAGCTTGGTTAAGGCTTGTTCTGTCACCCATTCCTCTTGATGGGCTTAATTTCCCTAAGTCTCTATTCACTTGATCACTGGAAACACAGAAGGTGACAGGGAGAAAGAGATTGTTCTAGTGAAGGCTATAAATTACCTCAGAATATTTCTTACTGCCAAGCATAGATAACTAGGGACATTGTCCTACAAATAATCTAATAGGTAAATCTTATTTTCCTATCAAAGATAAAATGAATTCTGCTCCATGGGAGTCATCAAGGAAAGACCTCAGCTTTGAGCCCAGGGACAGCCAGACATTTTCCTAGCCTGGCACACTGCGCCTGCCTCCAGAATGGGTTAAGGTGGCAGTGCTTGGGAGTCCCACATAAGCAGCATGTCAGATGTTCTAGGCAAGTTTCATCTTCTCTGTATCCCAGCCCTGGGCTGTCAATCAGCTGTCGCTCGTCCGCACATCAGCCGGGTGCGTGCATCACCAGGCTGTCAGAGAGGCTGCTGATGAGACTCGGCTCCAGCCTATCAATCATCTTTGTTTCCCTTCTCTACTCGGGAAATATTTTGGCTCAGAGAAACAAAGAAGCCTGGGCAATGACGGTTCACAGTCACACGTTTCCTCCTGTGCATGGACATAAGACTTCTCACTAACACAGATCCTGCCTCGCCCCGGGTGATGTCTGGATATCGGGTCAACAGAGGGAAGAGCAAGAGTCTGTTTTGTCGGCACAGGCTTCAAAACTGTAATTCTAGTTAATTCTAGTTCTCTGAGCAGACCCTTATAGAGTCCCCAGCAGGCAAAGCTCAGGAACATAAAATAATGATAACGAAGTTAGCTATGCTATACCTCAGAAAACAAATAACTGAATGAATAAACAAGACAGCTCAGGAAGTGAGGACTGCTTGGGTAGAAATTAGTCACCACTGACTAGGGACCTGAGGAAAGAAGAGCTGCTGGACTGCTGAGTTCATTCATTTGCCTACCTGCGCCTTCCCCAATGCTGTTGTAGAGCCTGTGGTGTATTGCAACACTAACAAAGGAAAAATAGAACTCCCATGAAGAATACCAGTGCTGGCACCAGACACTTCAACAGACCATTGTCTGACCTACTGTCCCTCTCATACAAAATAGCCCAAGATACCAAAATCTAAATAGATGCCCCTGAAACAAGTTAACCGCAGGATAAAAAAACCCATGATGGTTGAATCTCTCCTTTGCTAGCCCACAAAGTCACTATATGCATGTGTTAGCATGATAAACTAATTTGTTGTACTACAGACCCAGCTAGTACTAGATTCTCTAAAACACCCTTATATTAAAAACAAAGACACGCCAGGCAGTGGTGGTGCTCGCCTTTAATGCCAGCACTAGGGAGACAGAAGCAGGCGGATCTCTATTGAGTTCGACACCAGCCTGGTCTACAAAGCAAGCCCAGGACAGGAAGGTTACAAACAGAGAAACCCTGTCTCGAAAAACCAAAAACCAAGAACCAAGAACCAAAAAAACCCCAAAGACACATTTTCCCTGGAAACTTTTGAACATATCCAGCCACTCTCAATGTTTTGAGCAATGTTTATCACGAGCCTATCACCTATGGATTGTCAAGTGCTCTGGGCTGACTGTTTCATGCTGTGTTAGTTCTACCATCATCTCGGAGTTTGTGATGTGGGACTGTTTTCCCCTCTGACAGGTCCTTTCATATGAGCACTGCTGATTCTGATAGCATGTTTTTTCTCTGATCTAAGCGGACATTAATTGCTTCTGTGTTGATGGATCTATGGCTCTTGGTCTGATAGAACAACAAGCAAATCTAATGCCTGACAAGTCGGCTGAACCTAATCAGGACAGATCAGCTGTTACCCAAGATGCCACTCTCTGTAATTTGGGGATCTTTACCGAATTATCACTTGGCAAAAAGACAAGGAACTATAATTCTGTCAACACTAATCCAGAACTGCACATTCAAAGCAGCTGAGGCTTCCCCTGTGCGTGAGAAAAGATAGCACGTGTCAAATAAATACCTGAGATCATGGATAAGTGAGAATTAGAGGATGGGGCTGATAGTGTGATGGTAAGGGATTTTTCTTTAAAAAAGGAAATTTTCACAATCAGAAGCAAATACTCTCAGGGGTAAGAGGAGGTTGCTGACAAGACACATGCAAAACTCTCATCCTTCTGTTACCCACTTCTGATTGGGCAACTTGGTCTGTATCTGTTTCCCTCACTAAATCAGCAAATATCCAAACAGTCTAAGCCTCAGAGGGCACCTCACAGTGGTAACATGGGCTGCCACTCAGTGACAGTGCCTTGGTGGGAAGTAAATGCTTTGTCAGTGGCAGAGGCATTATTGAGGCATATTCTCTTCAGACTCCTGTGGTTTTCTTACAGTCACAGAAATAGGAGGGAACATTCGGAAAATAAACATCTTTCTTACTGTATCGCTTTGGTCCATCTTCCAAACAAAATGAAAGAGTTAATGTGGCATCATCTTCAAAAAATTCAGTGGCAAACGCATCCCACCAGAGGTTGTCACTGTCCTGCAAAGAGACAGGTCATTTATTTAACAGGCAAAGGTTTAAGCAGCAAATATCTCAGAGAAGGCAAAGAAACATGGGAAGTAACCAATAAAACAAACAAAACCCCTCAAACAATGCCTCCTTACTAAGCATTGGTGGGAGTGTGTGTGTGTGTGTGTGTGTGTGTGTCCTGGGAGGAGGTAGGTAGTGCATAGTCACTTTTCAAATTAATTGCTTCAAATGTGGCCCAAATTCCAGTTCACTAGACAAACTAACACCAACCTAACCAACTAAACATTAATTTTGAGGACATATTTGGAGAGATTTTTAAAATGTGCTCTGCAATACAATGGCTGTGTCTTTATGAAGGGTGTTTGCTATGAATACATTCAAGATTGTGGCTTTAATTGTTTTCTTTTGCTTTCTACTGTCTTAAGAGTCCATCAGTGGAAAACACAATGTTACAACCAGGCTAACAATAGTCTTTTTTTAAAAAAAAATGATTTGATCAAATAGATATTCATGATTTTACTTTTTATACATGATATCATGGTAACAGATAGCCATTGTACCACAAACACACACACACACATTTATGCAGAAACAACTGTCTTATACCTATGGAGTTTTGAAGATTATTTTTTTAAGGCAATAACTCGCTTGTCATTAAAACAATTATGAAAAATAGAGTTTAGGAGAACACAGGCCCTCTACCCAGTCTGTTTGTCTTGTGTTGGCTGTTTCTCTTATTTTTCTAGAAAACACTTTAGGAAGAATGCAGCTGAAGGCCACTCAGATCACCACTAATCCTCAAGGGAAGAGGGGACCCACAGCAGAGACTGACGTGGTGTCCTGTTTAAAAAAGAAAGCTAGTGTTCAATCTAACCCCAAATTCTTAAGCAAAATCTTTCTCCAGGGATGTCGGCTCCAGTGCCAGACTGGAGGAAAGATGGCTCCCAGCTGCCTGTCAGATGAGGTGAGGGCAGAGGGAATCGCTACTTACTTTGCTCTTCCCCATAGTCCCCTGAGGCTGGGGCCCTGGTGGAAACACTGTAATCTCTCTGCTGACCATTAAGCTGTTCTGCTTATGACAACATTAAGTTGTTGTCACTGGAAGGCATCAGAAATGAGGCTCCATTCCTTACAAGAACAATTAAGACGCCTGAGAAGATTGATGTCGCCCTCTCCCGCAGAAAGGAAGAAGCTCAGACAAATGAATGCTTCTGTCTCCTTCCTCTGGATTTCACCCAAGAGCCACATTAAGGCCAAAGCTTTGCTTTAGAAAACACAGTAGTAAATACAAAGCCACCCCAGGGTTGCATATGGTCCCTAATCCAAACCACCACGACTCCGCTCTCCTTTCTAAAGCACTTCATTGACCATTTACTATGTAGAGTACCATAGAGCACACATCTGAAGAAGAAATGGGTTCCACCCTCAACGCCCACTAGCAGAACACCAAGTGAGCAGTGTAAAGACAGCCTTGAACATTTCTGAGATGCCACTCCCCCATCACTCAAGATATATGTTTTGGAAGTTTCTAGAACATTTAGAAAAATCCATGAGTTTGGAAGTAGAGAAATAAGTTTGGGAAATAAACACCATTTGCTGAAAAAAGTTACCCCTTAGTGTTATTCAGTGCACGCCAAGTGCTATTCTGACTGCTTTTTCTGTGTTTTCCTGTCTAATCCACAGATCTCTTATTTTTGTTTTTGTCTTGCTTTCTTCTTCAGAACAATGATTAGCTTCCTGGGATCAGGGGCTTCTTTCCCTCGTGCCTCCTCCAGCCCACAGAATGGGGTCCGGTCCATGGTATTCTCAGTAGAAGTTATTCTGTGAATGAATGTACTTACTCATATCATTTCCTGAGTTTTGCAACGGCAAAAACAAGATTCTCGGTGGGAAATGTTCTGTGCCCAGTATGCTTTACCAACAAATGGTGGGGCCGAGACTTGGAATCAGAACACAGGGTGGCTCCGACTTTTCTCTGCCTCTGTATTCCTGCAGCCATCTGACATGGCTCCCTACCAGTTTTAGGGAGGAGGGAATCCAGCATCAGGAAGGAGGAGGGAGCAACAGCAGGAAGATCCTTCCCATTCTTCCTTGGGCTCTCTGCTTTGTAGTGTAGATTCCTTGCCAGTGCTCGTGCCCAACTTGGCTAGGTACTACATCATTGGTGGGATTTGCTTCTGTGAACAATGCTGCCCCTCCTAGCTAGTGGAACTTGGGTGGTTTGGCTGATTTGCTTCTTTGAAAATTGCAAATAACCACAGCTACAAAAGTCATCGAAATAATAGCCACCTGGCCTGATAGCTGTGAGACTGAACAGGGTTAGAGGCTGTCAAGACCCCACAGACATAGAATTTTATGAGGGTGAAGAAAATGCCATTTCTTTGCCTCTGTCCACCACCTCTATATCATTTCTACAGCAGGAGCCACTCCATGTTCAGATGAATTCTACAAAAACAACACACAAATGAATCAAGATGCTTTTCATATTTCACCCCTTAGCAATCCATACACCAGGCTCCACCATCTAGTTAAAGACCAAGTGGAAACTAGAATGCTGCTTTCGCCTGCTCAATCCCTCCAAAGGTGCACAGACTGGATTGTGTCTCCACATCCATTTTCCTGAAATCTGACTCTTGGTCTGTGCAACATCAGCTGCAAAAATGAATGAGTACAAGACAAAAACAAAGGAGAAGCCCTGGCTGACATGAGATTGTTGGGAGAAAAGGACAGGACCGGGCTAACATAAAAGCTGTCTGTGGATAAATAGCTTACACACTCTCAAAAAACCTTCCACAATTCTGAGTGCAGATTGCAACAGGCATATGACCCAAGGAGATGCTACTCGATTCAAACTAACTTCAGAAGAACAGATTTGCAAGAAGTATGGCACATCAGCTGCAGTGCCCTGGAACAATTGGTGGTGTTACCCATCTTCAGTGAACAGCCCAACACAAGTCGGGTTAAAGTATTTGAGTTAATATTGCCAAGCCTATAAAGTACTGGCTTTCTTGCTAACTGGGTTAAAAAAAAATTGTACCTATACCTTATTTTATAATCCAGCTTGGAAATCTCACTGGACAAAGCTATCTGGAGAGCTTCATTATTTGTTGATTCTTTGTTTCTTGGCTGATTTTGAGGAGTCATAAAAACTTCTTGCATCGTTTAAAGCCAGCAAGATAGCCCAGTGGGTAAAGATGTTTGCTATATAAGCTTGCCAACTTATGTTTAATCCTGATACACACAGAGGAAGGAGAGAGCTTACTCCTGACAGTAGCTGTTGGACATCTACATGTATGTCAGAAGATGAACACTACTGTTTTTACATAGGGACCACACATCATCATCATCATCACCATCATCATTTAAAATTCTGTGTTATATTTCAAGTTTGAAAAATACACACATACAATGCTTTCAGATTAATCTTTAGTTATAGGAGTACAAATATTTATGGAAGAAACAGAGCTTGAAAAAAAAACAAATAAAAATTTAAAAAATATTAAGCTGCGTCAGACCTGTCTCGGTCATGCACAAAGGAGGCAGTCTGGGTAAAGCCCACACACTGAGGCCCCTGGGTTAAGAGCAGGACCCATAACCCAGTATTTCTAAGTGTTTTACATGCAATAAACCACCTTGTGTTCACAACTGCCCTAAGTGCCTCCAACAAGTGGAACTCACAGCCTTATGGGAATTTATGTCCTTAACCTCTGTGTCACCCTCACTTGAATATATAAACTCTGTCTCTTAATGGCTTAATGACCTTCACCAATTCACCAGGCCAATCCTCTGCATGTTTGTTTGGTAAGGAATACTAAGCCCAGTGGTCTTTGAGGACTGAGAAGAAAGCTGCATGGTAGTGACTGTTTGATAAGTTCTGTTCTGAATCTTCATTATGATCTCATTCGATGCTTACATCATTTTTAAAGAAGGGACCAAAATTCCAAAAAAAAAAAGTTAAGCTACTCATTAAAACAAAATAACAAGACAGTGGTGAGAAAATTTATATAAAGTCTGTGTAATTCCAAATCCACATGCTCCCTTCTCTCCAAATTCTGCTGAGATGGTAACTTGTTTTTCACCTTGAAATGGATCACAGAAGTTGGAATTTGCCATCAGCTGGCATGAGTTCGAGGGTGCTTATCATAAAGAAGCTTCCTCCTCTAGCCTTTTACAGTTTGAGGGAGCCTACTCCCTTCACACATTTTCAATGTTTTGTTTAAGTGTTGAAATACATTATTCTTCTCTTCTTTAAATTGGGATTTTTGTTTTATTTTTTTATTCTTACATTAATTAATTAATTTACTGTATGTATGTGTGTGGGGAAAGGGCTCACAACTGTCATGTCATATGTGTGGATGCCAGTGTACAACCTGTGGGAGTCAGTTATCTCCTCTCTACCATATGGGTCTCAGGAATTGAACTCATGTCATCAGGCTTGCAAATACCCATTTTGCCTGCTGAGCCATCTTGTTGGGCCCATAACTTTAAGTAAGTGTTTTATTTGTTCACTTAGCTTATTTGGCTATGCTGGGGATTGTAACTGGGGCTTTGTGCATGCTTGATCAAGTGCTCATGACTGAGCTATATGCCCAGCCCTCAACTGTCTGTTTAGAGACCCATCCATTTTATTGAGAGGGGCTCTTATTTTCTTAGGTAAGCCATGCACCAATATATGAAATGAATGTATTAAAATTTTCCACTAACAGTCTCAAACATCATCCTATCATGACCGACAGAGCTGCAGTGAAAACCTATGTGGCACCCTTTCTGTAAGTGTGTAGGAATTTCTCGGGCAGAGATCTGAAGTGGTCGGTGCTTAGGGAATGTGCTGGGCTTTTCTTTGGTTCTTTGATTAGGAAGACCATGGACTTGCTTATTAAAGACTTCTAGTGTGATGGATGGATGCACAGGTAGAGATGAAACAAAGAGACGCTCTAAGTGATGTGTTTCCAAGTGGGATCAATAGGGAGAGCAGGTAATTACAAAAGCAGAGACTGGCTCTGCCAGGAAGAGGAGCTTCTACATCTATGTGTCCAAGAAGAAGCAACAATGTAATGGAACAATGAATGATAATGTAAAAAAAAGTCAGTCTGTCCTTGACTCAAAGGAGAAGGGGGTATTAAGAGCTTTGTTACCCAAAAGGTGGGACACTTCTTGGCACTGACATAAGGAAGAAAGGACAAGTTCATCAAGGCCCAGAAAAAAGGAGCCCTGAGTTTCCAGCATCTTGATTCACATGCAGATCTAGCTGTGCACATGTCACACACACACACACACACACACACACACACACACACACACAC
>OU015747.1:23685026-23695038 GCA_907169655.1 Acomys percivali | reverse complement strand
ACACACACACACACACACACACACACACACACACACACACACACACAGGGATGGGAAACAGAATTCACATTTCTGAAAACACAAATCTAATCATGTCATCTGTCCTTCCCATGAACACTGTCCCCCAGAATTTGCAAGTGTAGCTTGGATAAGGCTGTTCCAGGCTATTTTCTACCCAAGCTTTTGACTGGTCCAGGTATGTTCCTCCTTCTCTTTAAGTGCCTACCAGAGGTCTCTTTTTAAATGACTATTCACCTGATGGGCTCCCGTTAGGCTCTAAGGCTTTTCTCTCCTTGTGTTGCAATCTCTGCTTGTTCGTAGCCTACATTAGCCTGCACTTGGTGAGGGTAAGACAAAAATTGCCTTTGATTTATTTCCTTATGTATTAATTCCCAGCTCCAAACAGAAGGTGTGGCACAAGATATTATAGTGAAACTCAAAAGTACTGCCTGAGTAAATGAAATTGGAAGTATACGAAGCCAACTCAAGTGCCAGAGGGGAAGATGTTCATTCCCAGACTAAGGAACACACTGAATGCACTGCCTTTAAAAACCCAAAAGCAACAACAAAAACAAAAGCAAAAAATAACTCATCGCAGGACAGGCCACTAAGCTACCAGCTGCCCCAAGAACCAACTCAGTATCCTAAGGTTTCCTTTGAGGAACTACATAGACCTAGTCTAACTTCTTTTCCATCACTCATCCTATAAAGTTGAACTATAAAATTGGATTAATCCATCTAGAACTGCGTAGTGTTTCTTTAAAATATACATACAAGTTCCACATTTCAGAGGTAGAAAAAACATGTTTTGAGTCCCACCTACTTAGCCACAACCTGGAGAGAAGGCAATTGATGCTGAAAAACTGCTGTGAGGAGAGAGGCCCGTTCAGGATCCTCCCCTAATGCTTACCCCACCTCTAACCTCAAGCCCACTTAATAGCTCCCAATGGAGGTCTAGGATCCTGTGTGAGGCCTCATGATTTCCCGAAAGGCAGCCTGATTTTCTTCTCTCTCTCTCTCTCTCTCTCTCTCTCTCTCTCTCTCTCTCTCTCTCAAAAGTGCTCACTGCAGAGTCTGTGGTTTCCATTTGAGAACATCGTTGGCTGCGTGGTGGTGGCACACAGGTGAATTAGTTGGATGGTGTTGACGGAAGAGGTCAGAATCTCAGCAAGCATTAGGGATGGATGGTTCATAGCTATTTCTACTGCCCCCCACCCATCTCAGCAGGGCGGTGAGCATAAGCCTTCTGGCCAGGATTCTTCTTTGTGGATAAAGTGGGCTAAAGTGAAGTAAGTGTGCAGACTCTCCCCTTCCTGTCTTCCCCCCACCCCCCCTTCCCCCGACAAAACCCAATGGCTCCAAACAGACAGCAGCAGCCAAAGCTGTATGCCTGCCTTTCTATTGTTCAGTGCTATTTCCTGTGCCTCATGAAAACCAATGAAACTTGCTAGCAGAATCCCAGGGGGGGAAAAAAGACAGAAAAGCCTGGCTGGAGTAGGCGAGGTTCTTTCTGAGAGTGGTGCGTTCACGGAGTGGGTGTGGCTACAAGTGGGGGTGCCACAGATAAAGCTGGGGCACACGCTTCTTGAAGAGCTGCTTCCTGTTGCTGTAAAATGTTCACTTCTCAGGAAACAAGTCAGATCTGTTTAAAGAGATATACTCAGGTACTACAAGAGTGCCAAAAGTAAACACAGAATTCCAGGCCCTAAAATATATTCCAGGCTTACAAAGGGGTGTACCCTGAGCAGGATGTGCTAAATACCCCCCTCCTCGGCCCCACCCGCACCTTTTATTTCTCACAGAGAACTGGAGGTGGCAGTGTGGGTTCCCCAAGGTCTTATGACAAAACTGTGGCAGCAATAGAATTCAACTCCAGATCAAATGTCCCAGCAAAACTGGATGTATATGTTTAGAAATACGTTGCGAGGCCTTGCATTTCTACTGTCTTCTCTCCCCCCTGGTACACTGAAGTAAACCAAAAACCCAAGGAAGTTTCCCCGAGCCACACAGCCAGGAAATGATTGGCAGGTTTGAAGAAAAGTAAACCTGGTACCCACTACCAGTTCTGCATCAGTGTCTGACATCAACACTGGGGTTTGTGCAATGTGCCCCAACAGCCAGTTACTAGCTCCTGACCAATTGAGACACCAGCATCTCCATGAAGAACACTGCTAATATTAATGAAAGCAAAGTGGGTGTTTTATCCAGCTCAATGCCCTTCATCACGGGCTCCGGAAACAAACCATTTCTTAGAACAAAGACTTGAGAAGGCTGTCCTCTTGGGGACATTTTCTGAAGCCCACCCTAAAGACTCTGTTGGACTATGTCAGCCACAGTTTGAGCTGACCGTGCTTTGGATAGATATATGTTATTGTTTCGTATTGGTTCAGTCATCATTACCCCTCGCTGGTTGTGTTCATCCACCATTTGCTCTTATCGTAGCCCCTTTCAGCTTGAGACACTCCCCCTCCCAGACCAACATACCAAGCTTTGGACTCAAACTACCCAATGCCACTTCTCTCTAGGCTAGTTGCAATTTTATACAACTCTTTTAAAGGGTATTTCTTTGGGAGTCGGGGCAAACAAGTGCAGATGTATATTATTTAAGAAAAATGAGAAGGCATCACAATCGACAGTTGCTGAGAGTGAGAAAGCCCGTTTTCTTTACGAGCATAGTCCCTGGTTGGTTAGCCACACACCAGCAGAGGGTCATACACCCAGGAATATATGGATAGAACAGATTAGATGTGGTGGGCTTTAGAATAATAAAATTTTTAAAAGGATACAAAATAGATGGGGTGGTCTGGGAGGAGCTGGGGGAGGGGTGACTATGATCAAAGTCCATTGTGTGAAATCCTCAAAGAATTACATTATTATTTTTTTTAATCAGATAAAATAAAACAAGCTACCAAAAGACAAAGGAGTCAGAGTTCAACTTCTCCAGGGGGATTTAACCACAGACCAGAGTTCACTTTTAATTTAAATTAAAACAGGGGCCAGGAAGATGGTTCAGTGGAAGGAAAGCACTTGCCACACAACCATGAGGACTTGAGTTTGAATTCCCAAGTCCCATAGAAAAGCCCAAAGTACCGTGCAGATGCCTGTAGTCCCAGTATTTCTATGGTGCGATGGGAGGTGGAGCCAAACGTCTCTTGATGCCCACATGCCCCTAGCCTGGCATATTCAGTGGAAAAAACAATAAATAAACCATGTCTCAGGAAAATGGAAGGCTAGGCCCTCTCTCTGAAGGATTGTCTTCTGACTTCCAAGTAGGCATGCACACTCATTTACACAGAGGAACGGGAACACAGATGCAGTGTGTACACATGGGAGAAAACTATAAAACTGAAGCACTGATTTTTTTTTAGGTGTCTGAACCAATCAAGTTGCTACTGAAGACAACATGTACTTTAGCCTCACAGGTCAGCAATGATTTCTCAGTACCATGAAGGGGAAAATTTTTGAACAAGTCCTGGGCTGGAAGAGGAAAAGCTGGGCTACTGTTTTCTGCTTTCTTATCACTGCTTGGCCTTGTTCATCTCAGTTCCTTTGTCTGAAGAAGGAAAAAAAACAATGAGCATCCTGAGCAAAACTGAATGCAGCACAATACCAAACCCAGGAAACAGCTAGTGGTACTCTGGGATTGTTGCTATGATTTTGATATGGAGTCTCTGTCTCTCAAGACTAAGTATTAGAACACTGCTCCTCTGTTTGGGGATAAGTTCTGTGATCCCTTGAAGGGGACAGAGTGAGGCATGGTCCTTATGTCAGTAAGAGCATGGCTTGGATGGGATCTATAGTGCTATCATGACACTGTTCTCCCTCTACTTGTTGTGATATATTCTCTCTCTCTCTCTCTCTCTCTCTCTCTCTCTCTCTCTCTCTCTCTCACACACACACACACACACACACAAACATATACACACACAAATACACACTTCTTCCATCTTCCATGGGACAGCAGGGTGTTCTTGCTGGAGCCAGCACCATGCTGTATGGACTTTTAACATTCAAAACTACAAGCTAAATAAAGCTGTTCTCGTATCTTCCTCAGCCTCAGGTAGTTAGTATAACTGCAGAACAGGGGCTATTGCATTTGTTGTTCTTAGATTTCTTGAAATAAAGTATACAATATGTACAGTATATTTTCAGTCTGAGCTATCTTCCAAATAAGCTAGGTTTCAATAGGAAAAAAAATACAGTTCCTGGGGCTTTCTCTCCCTTTAAGAATTACTGTTGAAGTTATGTAAGTCAGATTCCAGAACACTGAACTGATTTTATCGTTCAATTGAGTACTCTTAGAATAGGATTACTGATTGACTTTTGAAGATGGTTTGTTAGCTGGTGTGTTCAAATGTGTAAATCAAAAATATACAGAGATATAAATTTTATACAATGAGATTTTATGTACTGTGTGTGTGTATAAGTATATACACATAGATAGAGAAGATAGAGTGAGGACAAATAACAACAACAACAACAACAACAACAACAACAACAACAACAAACAATCCAAGAACAGACTATTGAAAAGCACCCCTTCCAGAGGTAAAAAAAAAAAAAAAAAAAAAAAGCAAACTGACAAGTAAAATGGTGTTAACTCCCTTAGGCTGCCCTAAGTACCCCACTGCTGACAGCTTTAAGAGTGATTGCTAACATGCTGTTGCTATTGTGTTTGGGTCACACAATCCAAGCAGTGGTTTGTCATCAATGGAGGTACCATCTCCACCCAGAAAGGATGACTGTACACCAAAACTAAAAAGTCATGACTACACTCACCTTTCAGAAAACAGAGAGAGAGAGAGAGAGAGAGAGAGAGAGAGAGAGAGAGAGAGAGAGAGAGAGAGAGAGAGAGCTTTATCAAATGCTTATGCATGGTCCAGCTTCTCCTGGATGAAATGGGTAGAGAACAGTGCTGAGACTCCTGACCTTGACTGGAGTGAACTGAAGATTCAGGTCATGCGGAGAGGTGAGAGAAGAGATAGTCTGTTTGGGACATGGAGGTTTGAAACTTGTGATCAATTTGATTCTAGCTGATTCAAGAGGCAACGGGGAGCCACTCTTGGTATGAAGGATGCCAGGGTGGCAATTGCTGCAGGGGAAAAAACGATTCCTCTGGCTGTTTGTGGAAATGTACAGTGGGAAAAGCCATCGCAGGGAACAGGAAAGGTAATCAGTTGCCAGCCTGTTTTCTGGGGACGCTGCCAGGGAGGGAATTGTTCTGTGACTTTGCATTTGCTGGTTCATGGCGTGAGAGTTTTTGGCCCTCAGTTCTCAGGCACTTAGCCACTCTTCTTTGTCTGACAACCTGCCATGATGCTGTCATGAAGTCTCACAGCCCCCAGGAAGCTGTCAGGATGGTTATTAGTGTTATCATTACATTTACTAAACCCATACTCTGAGATTAGTTTCATAGGGAGATGCCTCATGAAATTGCTGAGTGAGATGAAAGCAGGAGGGGTCCTCTTCATTGTCCAGGACTCAGAACTAAGCCACAGTGAAGAAACATAGCTTTTCCCAGCACCTCTGAGGTACCAGTTGACCCAAATGACTTCAGCCCACATCTGTTTTCATTGGGTCCCTCCCTTCCCTGGGCTCATTGGAGCAATGCACTAAAGCTCCCTCTGAAAGCCTTGCAATGAGTGGATCTTGATCATGTAATACGCCCCCCCCCTTGAGACTGTGATCTCATTGAGGACAGTGGTCAGGGAGGAGGGTATGTTCATCTCTATCATCTCCATGTGCCCAACACAGAGACACATGAATAGGCAAAGAAATGTCCATTGGGCTGGGTTGAGTTCTATGTAACATGAACAGCTGGCTGGACCCAAAGAGTGAGGCAGGCCTGCTTTTTAGTGGGCAGCCAGTGGGAGATACATACTGCCTTGTGATCTTATCTTTACTTATTGTCAGCCTTCCATACCTGTGAGTTCACCATGCTTAAATTTTGTCAATTGTGGTTCAAAAATACTTGGGAGCAAGTGTACTCAACACGTATGTATTCTGTGTAGCTAATCCACCAAGAGTATTGTACCAAAAAAAAAAAAAATCTTCACAGTGTACACACTCTCTTTAGTATTCTTGGTAATCAGAGGTACATGTGGGAAGCCATAAGTAGGTTATATACAAATAGTGTGAATTGGCAGACAAGGAGAGCGAGCATCTTCTCATTCTGGTATATATGGGGAAGGCAGAGAACCATTCACCTGGGCACTCACTAGGATTCAGGAGAGAGACCCTGTGGGTTCCGATTCTATACCTTCCATCCTCAAGGCCATGCGCAACTTGGAAACTCTTGCCTAACCTAACCTTTGTGGTGTGGCAAACATCTTACATGGAGACTGTGAGTCTGTGCTCTGCAGACAGACAGGCTGGGTTACCTTCCTAGGCCCTCCCTGACTTTTCAACTGTGCTCCCAAGTGAAGACTACTTCCCCTCCCCTCCGCCCTCGGATTCTCATCTATAACATCGTGTCAATCACAGGGTCTCTCTTGTGGGATTTCTGTACATGTTCACTAAAGGAATGAATAGTGTTTAGTGAAATACTGTGGAGAAGTTAGCTATTGGTGCTTTTCTTTTTGCACTACTGAAGACTGAAATATATTAGTATTTTTATATTTCAGATATCCCTCTGACAAAAGCCACAGATAGAGCTTTTTCAATATTGTTTTAAGGCCTGGGTCAGGCCTGTCCTGGAACTAGATTGAAAAGTCCCCTCTGACTTGTTGTTGTAGCCCAGAAATACAAGCCTAATGTACGTGTAAAATTTCCTTACCCCATCAAAAGAATGGGCTGTAAATTCCTGCCTTGTGTATTTTGCAAGGTTAAAGCAGAACGTGATCTCACATTGAAAATGTAAACAGTTATGGTGTTATAATTACCATTATTATAGCCACACATAGAATATTTTAAGAGCCATATGGCTTTAATTAATCATGATAATAACTGAAGTCATCCTTCTAACCAGGAGTAACGCTAGGTGCTAAAAATAGTTAAAGACCAGGCTAGAACACAATGACAAATGCTCTGTTCCTCGTGTCCTGCAGAGCTGCCCCTTCCTTGGACCCAGGAAGCCGGCCTGCACTCACTCTTTCTTTGCTTTCTACTCTCCTTTCTTCTTACTTCAGTGGCTGCCTTGCATGGCTTACATTTCCCTGAGGAACTGTTGCTGTTGACCAATCAGGAATGATTATGGGCTGCTTAGAGCTAATGAACTCCTTCATTTGCTGCACTACAGAAAACTCCGGCCAGACTTTGTTGTGATTCTTGGGAGAGAGTGAGACACAATCTGCCTACCTCCGTCCCCCAACACTGAATACTCTGTGAATCTTGTATGTGGAGGACTGAGGTGGCTAAGGGACCTGCCACCACCATCAGCTTCCTCTTCCATGCGCCCCGTCTTGATTTGCTTGTTTTCTCCCAGGTCCCCACGTCTCTGTCACGTATGGTGCAGGAGAAACTGCCAGAGACTCTTAAACACTGAATCCCAAGAGCAGCTTGGGGCCACCACAGCGTCAGGAACTGTATTCAGGGATTGCAACGTTAGAAAACTTGAGAGCCACTGCCCTAGAGACTACATGGGAAATGTATCCTCTACTGAGGGGAACTCTTTCTGTCTGAATTTAAATAATTAATTTCACATAAGAAAGTTGAAGTTAGTCTATTTACAAAGCATTTTGCTTTCCCAGTCTGTGTCAGAGGAGTCTGACTGAAGACAAGCAAGCGCATGCATATTCATTCATTCACACACAAAGAAAAAAATACACTTTTAAACAATCAACAGTGCTGCACTGAATCATTAAAAAGTCATTAAAAGAAGCAAGCAGAGAGAAAGAAAAGTAGAAAAAGAAAGAAAATCAGGAAACACAACCAGGTACATTTGGAGGCATTTCTTGCTTTGGAAAACTCTAGAATCTTTAATTACAGCAAAATGCCAGGCCCAATTCCTCTTGTGAAACTCAAATGTGCCTCTAGACTGCACTTCTCAAGTGAGTGATAGGTAGGCTGTATTGGTTTCAGCAGAACACAGATGTGGCTACTGAGCGAACACCTCTGTAAGGGTTTGAGGTCCTGGAAATGAAAGGAGCTGCAGGCAGATTTTATTAGGGATCCGTGAGCGAAGCCCAGAGCTCATAGTAAAGATTAGCCGCCTCCTTCTAGGCATCTATTTTTCTTCTATGAGAACAAACTGGGATGGTTATAAACCCTTTAATCTTCCACCCTACCTTAAAACTTCGTAACTGCTATAGAAAGCAGGTTTTGGGGGAGGGATGTAAGACACAATGTTCATACTAAAAGCGGAAGTTCATGAAGTCCAGAGAAACAAAGGTTTTCAACATCGTGTAGCATCCGAGAGGGATAGTGGCAAGACAAAAACCTGGTCATAGTCTGCTAACTTGGGGAATGGGGACTGTCAGCTCATTCTCTAGCTACTCTGCACCCCACAACCATACGAGCTTCCAACCTGCACCCCAGACACTGGGTCCTGCAGCCTGAGGCAGGTCCTAATGGCATCTATGCCAGTTGTATGCTCTCTCAGGTGAAAAACTGTGTTCCTCAGAGCAAAAGGGGGTTGGCACTCGGGTAAAGTTGTCCACTTAAAGAAACAGTGTTAAAAAGGTTCTGATTTTTTTAAGACCCTGGACCAAGTTGTCGCCAGAAGAACAGAAGCCTAAAAGATGTGTGTATATTTATTTCCAAGTCACACGTTTTCTCCTGTCCTCCGTCCCTCTTCTCCTCGCTTCTTCCTCAGGCTGAAAGTCTAGGATCACTGAGACCCTAGACTACAGCAGAGCTCCAAGTGGGAGGAGCATGAGCCACTGTGGAGGAAAGTCAGGGTTCCAGAAGAAATGGGATGACCAGGCCTTGCATGGCAGATATGGGCACCACTGTGGGTCATGGTATAGCTCATTGTAACACAGGAGTTTCATAGGTCAACATAGCTTAAAACCAAACAAAAATAATAAGCCCAGGATACCTGGCTAACACACAAACACACACGCATGCACACACGCACACATTCACACACACACACAAGCTCTGCTGCTAAGCCTGGCCAGCAATAGAGTGAGTGCTGGCCTGGAAAGGGACAGAAAGCTTTCTCAGAAGCGAAGATGAATGGAACACAGAGCAAGCCCTGGTGGAAGCAGCGACTCTTGGCTTCAGTGTTTCACTTAAGTGCCTGCCGTTGTCCACCACTTAAATGAGTGGCTCTCCACCTTCCTCCAGGATTTGCACAGATTCTTTCAGCAAAGCACTTTAATCACGGTTACAGCCACCAGGCTCGGTGGCTGCATGTCCTATACCTAAGCCATGTTGGTTCTTGGCTTTGGGAAATGGTCTTAAGCCTCTGATGGCCTGTACCCCCAACAAATAAATAAATAAAAGACTACATGGGAAAGGCTGAGAAACTGGTATTGATTTTCACAGATCACCCTTGTCAAAAGGATTTACCGAGGTGTCGATGCATGTTGTCAAGAGGATCATAGCGCGATGGCTTGAAGGATTTATAAGAAATCTACAGGCTTTAATACACTCGGCGGTAAATAACTAACAAGTACGGCCCATATTGATTCTTGTCATGTGGTCAATGCAATCTTTAGCCCACTAATTGTCAGTATTGACAAACAGTTCATGATCTAAATGAGCTGCTGGACATCCACTCGGCATGGAGCACTGGCAGGGTGTTCTCCCTGCTGCTCTCAGTCTGCAGCTTATGGGGCAGCCTTATAGGACAGGTGCAGAGAGGAGCCTGGGGTAGTTAGCTCTTCCTTGTTGTCTGCTATTGCCATCATGAGAGGAGAAGGAACTGGGCAAGCCCAACACCCAGCTCCATTACACACTCAGAGGAATCTCCTCCAGTGAAGTAGATCATAAATATCTCTCCCTAGAAGAGACCCCCCAAGTCATGGCACCCCTGGGGGTTGCTACCACCTGGGTTCTATAGTCTCTCTCTCTCTCTCTCTCTCTCTCTCTCTCTCTCTCTCTCTCTCTCTCTCTCTCTCTCTCTCTC
>OU015747.1:23670929-23685016 GCA_907169655.1 Acomys percivali | reverse complement strand
CTCTCTCTCTCTCTCTCTCTCTCTCTCTCTCTCTCTCTCTCTCTCTCCCTCCCTGGTTTTTTGAGACAGGGTTTCTCTGTGTAACCTTGGCTGTCCTGGACTTGATTTGTAGACCAGGCTGGCCCTGAACTCACAGAGATCCACCTGCCTTTGCCTCCCTGAGTGCTGGGATTACAGGAATGAGCTACAGCTCTGAGCCTCTACGGATACTCTCTAGACCACCTGGGCTCGAGAAACACTCTCTAGACTAGCCTAGTCCTTCCTTATCCATTGTGAGTGGAGATGACAAGTTGACTTGTTATGTATTGTATTTGACATGATGAAAAACACTGATGTGGATGAATGGCCTAGTGGTGTAGTATTTTCCTAGCATGAAAAAAGTCCTGGGCTTGATTCTCAATACAGGAAAGGGGGAGAAGAGAAAAGAGGAGAGGGGAGGGGAGAAAACAAAGGGGATAAAAGTTTTACTTTCTTCTTCTCTGAGGAGAAAGAGAAGGGAGAATGGGGGAAGGGGGCATATGAAGTGGAAGGCGGGCTGATAGGAGAAGAAGGGGCAGCAATCTGGATATAAAGTGAATAAATAAATAAAGCTTTTTAAAAAAGCTTTGCATGGTTTTTAGGAACAATACAACAGAATGTGTAGGTAGCCCATGAACACTCTCCTATCCCAATGAAGTTTCAGCCCTGTCTCTCTCAGCTGTGAGAACCCAGGTGGACCCTTCCTGACAACCCATTCTTGGTACAAAAGTTACTGCACAGATTTGGTTGAATCGTTTAGTGAGTTCACCATAGCCCTAGCATCTGTTGTAAGAAAGTCACAATCATCTGGAGTCTGTGAGTTCATTTCTTTCCTGCAGTCTGCAAACACTTACGGAGCCCTGCTGAGGAGTCAAGTGTGGTCCATGGTTATCTTTCCTTGTTGATCTGTCTCTAACCACCAAGCTAAGTGCCTCACCACAGCTGTCCAGCTAATGTTTCTGAAAGGATTGATTGGGGTCCTCTCTGCCCAGTGGAGTACCCTTTAGATCAATCTATTATATTGTTTTCATAGAGCATCCAAATATTATTATTGGCTACTCTATTAGTCTCAATGGAATGTCCATTAAATCTGAAATAAATCATTAGATATTTATCTGCATGTACCTGAGCAGGTTTTATACAGTGGTCATTCAAAATCTGTCATCGTCTGGAACCATGTCACATTTGGCTACCCTCTTTATTGGCATAAATGTATACTGTCTCTCCTCCTAAGTGGTCTAGTTGAATTTAACAGAATAACTGTGAGTTCTTATCACAGGGACACATCAACCTGTTACCCGTGTCTAATGTTTCCATAAAGCCTTCTGTTCTCAGCTGGGGAGGGGAATGGTACAAATCAATTTCTAAGTGTTGCTAGGAGGAGTAAGGGCTGAACTTAGCTTTGAAAACATCTCAAAGTTGGAAGCCACACTATAGAGATACAAAGACAGTCTCACTCACTTAGGAGAAGTTCTTCACAGGCTACTGAAAATCACTCTAAATATTTTTAGGAATGTCTTTTCTTCTGGGGCTCCAGGCCTGCTCCATAACACCTTAATTTTTCTCTTGCTAACATGGTACCTTCAGAATTATCACAAGCCATCTTAAGCTCTGTCTTCTGGATGAAGGCTTCAGTCCCATCTTTTATAACTTCTCACCATCTTTCCTGATAATTGAGGTTTAGCACACTGACATTAGTGAAGCACCAGCCTGGGTGTCTGGAGACTGTGACTGACACTCTGTTGTCAGAGTTGTGGCTTCTCTCAGAAGTGACACTCTGTCTGATCTTACAAATGCCTCCAATGTTCAATTATCACCAGGCATTTGGGTGAGTGACAAGCTATCAAGAGGAAATTCTTTCCAGACCACTTTCTTTCCTCTTCTTTCCTTTCTCTCTTAGTGCTGCATTTTCTCTACCATGGAGGTAGCTAACATTTTAACACAGGATTGCTTGGTTTGTTCCCCTAAATCCCATCTGATCTTCTATCTACTTGGGGAACTGCTCTCTTCTTTGATGGCGTGTTTAATCACTTTGGACATTGTGGTACATGTTCATGTGTGTGCATGAATCCTAATGGCAGGAGTACATCTTGCTTGTTTTTATAGGAGTTAGCCAAGTTCATTTTTGTCTCTAACATAATATCTAACCAGAACCCGGTACTCACTGATTCAGGTAGGCTGGCTGACTACTAGGCTTTATGTATCTTCTTTTTTATGTCTCCCTAGTGCTGGCCTTACAGGCGTATGCTGCCAGGTCCAGTCTTTATTTGGGATGCTGGGATTTGAACTCAGGTCCTCCTGCTTTGTACAGCAAGCATTTTACCTTACCAACTGAGCTATCTCTCCAGCCCCAGGGCTTAATCTCTTGCAAACCTACATTACTAACCTTAAAGGGGAAAACAAGAGTGAAACTTGACATTGGAATCAATAAATGTGATAGATAATTAGATAATAGTAAATACAAATACTGTATAAAATAGACTGTCATTTCAATTAAAGAAGTAACAACTGCTCTAAAGACTAGCTTAGATAAATAAGTTTATTGCAAGCTAGGCTTGGAAAGAGTAATTAAAGAGAAAAGAGGATAAAAATAGTGTATCCCATTAATATGAAAATGCAGCACCATAATTGTATTTACCAGAAGCTTTCTTTCCAATATTGTGCCAACATTTCTTCATTAATCTTGATAGTTTTGCAAGAAAGCAAAGAAGAAAAAAAAGAATGTTTAAATATCGCCAATGGGTCCTCTTAAAAAAAATCTGCCTCCAAGTTTGAAGGTTAATTCCAATGATGGCCTGGTCCTGGGTCAATTGTTTTAAAAAGAAACACAATGCTTGCTATTACAATTTTCAATGTATGTGTTAAGAATTTTGTATAAACCAAAATGTTTGTGCTCTGATCCTCAATCAAAAAAAAAATCTCACTTATGAAAGAAAACATCATCAATGGGGTACACAATATGGAGAATGCTGTTAATGACAGGTGTATCTAATGCCTTTCTGTATCTCAGTTTACTTATGCATATGATAGAAATACATGTAGCAATAAAGGTGTAGGGTTGCTGTAAGAATTATACCAGTTAGAACTAGAAACAGCCTTCAATGAAGCCCAGTGCACAGAGACCACTCAGAAAAACGGGATGATACGACTCTCAGGATGATGGTGGTTGCCATCAGTATACATTGTGATGGGAGTAAGTGTCCTTCCCATCTCATCTGGCATCTCAACACTTCAAGGGAGGGGCCTTTCAAGCTCCAAACACCTGCACAGAGGCGCTTCAAAATCACCCACTGCCTGGAAAAGACTACTCTGAACTCATCATGTACACAGCACTATATGTTTACCCAGAACCATTTCTTTCCAAAGCGTGGCTGTGTATGTTATCTTCTATAAGCTCTCTAACCCCCTGGGGAGGCCTAGAACTTAGGGTTTGTACAGCCACTGGGATGGCTTAACAGGTACATGTATTTACTGCCCAGCCTGAGGACCTGAGTTTAGTCCCTGGAGCCCACATGTCAGGAGACAACAGACTCCAGCAAGTGATCTTCTGAACTTGACACACACATAGTAAATAAATGTATCCATGTAAAAACATGAAGTTGTCAAGTTGAGTAATTGAGTGGTGAATGAATAGAAGGCCAAAGAGAATAAATGATTTACCTAAGATCACCAGCAAATTAGACACCAAGAAAATTTAATTTCTTCCTATTTGCAATGTTCTGTCTTCACCTTTTTTTTAAAGGTAGGCTTGAATAATTTTACTCTATTCTACTGAATACCCATATCCAATAGCACTCTTTTCATTCTGAAATCCTACCTGCTATACAGAACATGCCAGGTGGGTGGGAGGGTCCACCAAGCCATTTGTGGAAGATAGAACCTGTGGGCTACTCTTCCAGGTCTTCTCTTGTGTCTACACAGCCTACATTCGTAGAATAACCCAGACAACCAGACTCAGACAGTAGAACTCCTTCTCTAACAGCTTGGAATATTAACTAGCAAGGACCAACTTGGAAGGGAGGAAGGAAGCAATGCTTTCCATCCAGTGTCTGCATTCAAATGAGTCATGTCTGCAGCTAATACCACCCCAACCCCCATCCCCTCCAGACTGAGTCCTCATCTTCCCTGCCAGTTCTCCCAGCAACTCCCGGAGCTCTCCAACAACTCACTGACTTGCCTAACTTACATTCTCTTTTTTGCTGTGCAGAAGCCCAGGCTGAGGCAGCACTGTTGTGAGTCCTTCCTTAGCTTTCAATATAATCAAGGCTAAAAACAAAACAAAACGAAAACAGTCAAAAATCTTTAAGAAATGATGAAGTGCTACTATCCAGAGTCCAGTCCAGGGATATGATGGAGCACTAGATGAAAAATGGGCAGTCTCTGGGACCTGAAAAATCGAGCACAATCATGCAACCCATTTCACACATTCACAGACTATAACAATAGAATAAAAAAACCCAAGGCTTTATCCAGGAGCAAAAGCAAATTGATTTGAAGAAGCGATGTTCATTTAGTGGAAGAGAATTTGGAGCAACATCATCTATATATTTAAATTGTTTAAATATGTCACTCACCCTCCACTCACGTGAACCCTCACGGAGCAGGAGAGCATGCGCTCTAACAAGCACTTGCAGTCTGGCAAAACACAATAGTGTTTTTACTGGAGTTGTTAGGTTTATTATCAGAATGGCTGTGTAAAGTCTCCCTGGGTTTAGAAGAGGATATTCTAGCCGAGAGTTGGACTACTGTGCTGCTCGGCCCTCTTTGGAGATTGCAAACCCTCCTCCACACTGCCTGTGTGATGACTGATATTAGATGAGATGAGGGAGTGAGGAGAAGGGCGGGACTCTGGGGGAGGGGGGACTCAGTAAGTTCCCCTCACTCTACCTCACACAATTCAGAAAAGGCCAGTGGAGCGCTCTGAGGTCTTACAGAAGCCACATAGAATACATTCAAAACATATCTAAGGTTATATGGCCTCTAAAGAAATCCAATACCCTTCCCAACGGAATAGCCATTTTCTCAGTGGCCTGTTTTGTAAGAGTCTGTTATCACTGGGCTTTCTCCAGTGGAAAGTCCCTGCCTTTTCTCGTTGTTCTCTTCTTGTTCAGGTAACTCATTCTTCAAGAATTAAGCCAGGAGCACCACAGCGAGAGTGAAGCCACTGCGGAAGCTCTCACTATTGAACCCAAGCTGCCTGTCCTATAGGTCCCTTCGCTTTTCCTTTATAACATTGCAATACTGTGATTATCAGTTGGAATAATTATTTGGTAAATGATTATTGTTCCAGTTGGGAAAAAAAAGGGTTTTTTTAGAAGAACTGTGAGCGGGTAGCAATTGCTCTGCATTACCTACCTTGAGTAAAAATAAAAGAATAAAGCCGATTTCTAATATCTTTGCTATTAAAATCTTATTACTTCCAATGGCTGTGCAAAGGTTGGATCACATATAGGTAACAATAATATTAATGCATTTTACATGTTAATACATCACACACACACACATACACACACTTTAACTATTAACTCATTTTTCCCCAAGTTCAAACACGCCTTTAACATGGGTCATCTTTCTTCAATTATAGCATGATATTTAGCTCTCGTTCTTTAGCCATTTCCATTTCTGGCTTTCATATCAAGGCAGCACAACCAAACATGGGTTTCAAATACACAAAATATGGAGCAGGAGAGATGGGTCAGCCATTACATCATTTGCTGCTCTTCTATAGGATGACAGTTTGGCTCTCAACATCCATCCTGGGTGGCTCACCACCACCTGTAACTCCATCTTGAGGGGATCTGATGCCAAGTGCACATGTGTGTACATACAGACACACACACACACACACACACACACACACACACACACACACACGTCCAATAAGAAATAAATCTTCAAATAAATACCTAATATATGTAGATTTTGTGGAATTTTCTTATATACGTAGTCTCAACATTCTTGGGGTTTTTTTTCATTGTTCACACGACCATTGTTATACACAATATGCTTAGTATAAAAAAAGCAAAAGTAATGCAGTTGTATAAAATCTATATACATTGCAATAATGTCAATTCTTGTACCTAGAGCTTATGCGATTTTTATTGTTTTCCATGTATACTGCCACCAAGATTGTGTGCTCCAGTTAAGGAGGAATAGGCCTATTTGTCTAGGGGGTCCCCATTTTTGAACATGTAACAAACTCAGTAAATATTGGTCAAAATGAAAAGCTTAAAAAAAATCTTATGGTGGAAGAGAACTGGCATATTCATGGCTCCAATCTAGATCTTGAACTTGACTGCATTTCATCTTACTGTTTCATTTCCGACTCGGCTCACCTCCCTACTCGCTGCTGATGGAGAGATGCAATCCTTGTTGTCCCCTGTCCCCTATATGATTTAATGCCACCGATATGATTAATGTCCTACTCAACCTCCTGCCTGTATCACTAATCACAGTGTTAAAGGAGAGTGGACTTGCTACTAAATGCCACTCCAGCAAATGGCATGTCTCTCTGTCCTTGTTTGTAATTCTTTATGTCTTTTAGGACCCGTGGCGACATTCCAATTCAAGATAACTTTGCAAGGCAGATTTGAAAAGACCAGACGATGTAAGATGTAGCCCTGCTCCTAGTCCTAGACCTTAAAGTCATAATTTATGACAGTAAACAAAGATATATATATATTTCCTTGCTTTGAAACTGCACCCAATAGCTCCTTCTGCACATAACAGTCCCCTCTAAGTACTCTCTGTATGCCTGCACTGATTCTGCCAGTTTAAAATCCTAGAAGTAACCACAGGAGCTGGTAATGGTTATTATCAACCCCTTTACCTTGGAGTGAAGGTACCACAAAGAGCTTAAGCAACTAGCCTAAGGATTCAACTGAAGTGGTTTTCACCAAAGAGTCTCTCCTTTGCCTTTAGGTATCCATTTACATAAACTGTGGGTAGCAATTAAAGCTCTCTGGCTATCTGCAGTTGCATTTTTAAGCTACCCCAAAACACATCACCATGAAGGCCAGCCTTGCACTGGGACTGTGTGCTAATGGCTTGGCTGAACAAGCTTCCGCTCCCACGAAGCACAGCCATGTTCAGCTGACCACCAGGAGGTGGTCACCTACACATACATTAAAATATTATTAAAAACACAATTTAAAGATAAAGAAAGGCAGAGGAAGTAGGATCTCAAGGACTCTGTGGGAGCATTTTGACTCTGGTGTCAAGGAGGGGTTCTCAGTGCTGGGACGGGTTTACTGTGGTGAGGAAGGAAGCCCTTCCACAGACAAGGAAGGGACCCAGGCTGAGACAGACGGAGTTTCCTTAGGACAAATTGCGCTCAGTCCTAAGAGGAAGTTTGTATAATTTTTTTTTTCCTCCTTGACTAAACTGCAGTTTCTGCTTCTATTTTACAGAGAAGTCAAGCAGAATGGAGACATCACTAAGTTAACGAGCACAGGCAATTCCCAGACAGTTACTTCCCCCTTGCCATCAGTCCCTGGGGATGCTTAATTTGCTGAAACAATGGCCGCTGTACTGCAGTAAAGGAACCTCTGAAGAAGGGCAATGTGAACTGAGACCTGATTGGCCGGAAGGAGTGGGGGGGGGGCAGGTCAAGCTCCGCCTCTCTGTGCCTTTGACTCCTTGTCTTGCAACTGGGGCCAGATTGGTGTTCTTCAAATCAACTGACAAGGACATGATTGACACTTTGGAACACAGCAGGACAAGATAGCCAGTGGAGTGCCTCTCGTGAAAAAGGGCATAGCTTTCTATGGCTCCTTCATCTCAGACGTGGTCTCTGTACATTTGCATGTGTGCACACACATATGGGCCTGTGCAAGGAATATTATAGAGTGCATATCTTCACAGTGTCAGAGAAAAAAAGCCACTGAGCGAGATGACTTTATATTTTTCCCAAGCCAAAGGGATGGCTTCTGTAACAAGCTTATATAAAACAGTGCTTCAAGCATGACCCTGAAGGTGTATTGATCATATTGTATCAGGCACAATTAACTATTCATGGGAGACATTTGGTGCTTTCAGGTAAGTTTGGTAAAACAAAAATCTTCCTTGACCCTCAAATTCCTGCCTTCAAAGGAAAAGAATCCGCCAGAAAATGTCCTCACAACTCAGTTCAGGAGTTCTGTATTAATTTCAAGTAGTATTTTTAAATGAAATTTTACTGCCTTGAAAGCATTATGACCAGTCTTCCAATTTGGCATGAAACATGAACAATTCATATTTTATTAAAACTAATGATGTCTAGAAATTAAGTGTCAAGAGCATATTTTAAAACACAGATGTGAGCAGTATCCTATCAGCATGGAATGACTCCACAGAATGCCATCTGAAAAACTAAAGATGCCACTGAGGAGTCAAGTCTGGGGACTAGATGTGGTGATGGAATCGGGAGCTTCTTTTGCAGTTTCCGGTTCTGCAGCACGGACTAAGCATTTGGAAGTACTGAGTCCACATGACTTGTGGATGACCTTGCTTCTCTGATCCTCCAGAGTCTGATCAGGATTGGGGCCACATCATTTTCTATTTCAGGAAGAAAGACATAGATATAGATGTGTATATAAATATATACATATATGTATATATGAATCTGTACATATGTATACATACGTGGACATATATATGCATTTTCTTTTTGTTGGCTGAATGCATGGCAAGGGATACATATTATGTTATTATATATATATATATAGTGTGTGTGTGTGTGTGTGTATACATTCAGGAAACAGAAAGAATCTCTCCCCACTTCTTCCCTACCTACCGCAACACCTAAGTCTCATGCAGTTCAGGCTGGTTTCATCTTCCTCTGTAAGTATGCATAGGTGAGAGTGAGTCTAAACTTCTGAAGCTCTTGATTCCACCCACATGCTGAATTATGGACTGTTGCACCACACCCAGTCTTATGCATTGCTCTTATTAGAGCTCTGTTTCTACAGAGCTTCGAGCATGCCAGCAAGCACTTTATTAAGTAAACTGCATCCTCAGCTCCAAGAAGATATATCTCTATATTCTAAATGCAGAGGTACCTTATGTAAAATAGATCAATTTCCTAAATGTTTATAAATTAGTACTTGAATAAACAGCACATAAAGAATAAGATTTTTAAAAATGAAGCTTTGGGGATACTGCATTATCATCTCAAAGTATTAGAAATACAGTAATCACATTCTATCTTGTAGCTTTTAAAGCTTTTCTGACTGTAATTTGAGTACAGCCAGGGAGACTCCTTAGCATTTTAAAACCTTTTTTTTTTTTTTTTCTTTTCTTTTTAAGAAAGCCAGGAATTAAGATACCAGTCTGTTGGCCCATTGCTGTGGAAATAGAGGCACGGGGCTCAAGAGGTGAAGGCCATTCATCTTTGGCTACATATAGACTTTCAGGGCTAGCCTGGGCTATATGTGACCTGAAGAAAAGGACTATTGATTATATTGTAGCAGGCATAATTATTGGCCATAGATACTGTTCCCAAAGCGATAATATTAACAATGATAGTAATGAATTAAAGCAGTAGTGTGTGGAAGGGGAGTAGAAGTTGAACTTAGGGTCTCACATGCTAGACAAGTGCTCTACCACTGAGCTATGTCCCCAGCCCTAAAAACAAGTTTTAATGATTCATTAATATAAAGATACTTATTGGCTGCCTGCTTTGTGCCGGACACTGATGGAGGCTATGGTGAGGTAGACAAGGTTCCCTGGCGTTTACAGTTTTGTCCGAAAGGAAACAAACAAAGAAACAGAGCCTGCTGCGCATTGTGATAAGTGCCTCGAAGGGGAAAAAACAGTCCGGGGTGACTTCAGTGGCACAGGTCGAGGGGACCTCTGAGGAAATGACATTTGAGCTGAGATCTGAATGGCAGGAAGGAGTCAGCCTGTGCAAGCCTGCAGGCTGAGCTTTTCCTGCAGGGAACCTGGAGGGCAGAGATCTCCAGAGGAAACCGGCTGGCATGTTGTGCAGCAGCAGCGGGAAGACACGGAAGGGGGCCTCCACATCTCTGCCAGCCCCTCCTGTGAATCGTGCTGCATTTAACAGCTTGGGCCTCATCCTTCTCATCCTCTTCCTATGGGATTAACATTTTAAGAAAAATGAAAAGGATAGTGGGAGAAAAAAATATACTTACATACTTTCTGCATGGCATGAACTCAAATTTCTGGATACTTGTTGCCCTTTAATTTTATTTATTTATTTATTTATTTATTTATTTATTTATTTATTTATTTCCTGACATGTGTGTGTATACTGTTCATGTGTGCAAGCGTGCATGAAAGTGGAGGCCAGGGCTCTACTTGAAAACTCTTTCACCATGGTTCCTACCTTATCATTTTGAAATGAACCCAGATCTCACTGATTGTCTAGACTGACTTGCAAGCAAGTGCTGGGACCCCCGTCCCCTCCAAATCCTAGAGTTATAAGCTTGAGCAACTGATCCCTTCTTTTACTTCATGGGTGCCATGGATCTAAGCACAGGTTCTCATTCTGTGTAATGGGATCTTTACTCACTGACCTATCTCCTCTGCCCTTAATTGTGATTATTAAAGGTACAGGTCAAACTGCTAGCATCTGGTTATTGAAGTGATTTCGTATTCAATCCCTCCAAGGAGTTTGATTTCTCTGAATGCAGACTCCGCCATCTTCAGTGAACTTGTCACATGCTAAATATTTACTGGCATTTGCTTTCACTTCTTTGTCACTGTGAGATCATTTTCAACGTGCACACTGATCACCAAGTGCGCTTTACAGCTGTAAAAGGAAAATTCACACTTCTGTCAGCCAGGAATGTGCAAAATGGAGATTGGGAGCCAAACAACTCACTTTCTCTTCACCTTCCTGTGCTTTCCACTCCGCCAGAGGCACCTATTGTGAAGACACTGTAGGTTGGAGTCCACTACAGAAGAGGGGTTTGATTTAACTATTCTGAAGGGCTCAGGGAAATGTTTCCATACCACAAGGGCTGGTTTTCTCTTCCCTTTCAAAAAGACTAGAAAGAGATTGCAGTCTTTAAAGCCATTGGTCTTTCTTGTGGAATATTTGAACTTTACCCTTGGTACCTAAACGAGTAAACCAGTCCCACATTTAAAAATATATATGACGTGGACAGAGTGTCAGTCCATGGTAGATTACATGCCCCGCAAGCAGGAGGGCCTGCGCTCCATCCTCAGCACCAAAACAAGGGGGGAAAACAAAAACAGACCAGCATTTCTAAGGGAAAACACTGGGCAGTGTTATGACCTTCATTTTCTTCAGGGAAAGCTGTGGCCTCTGTGACTACTGGTGGAACACAGAGCTCACGGGGAAGAATTCTGCAGTTCTTCTCTATTTCAAGGCATGAATGCACTGTTCCTTCAGTTTAGCATGTCAGCCACGTGTTTCACCTGAGCAACATCTAATGACCTTTCAGAAAAGTTGCCATTGGCTTCAGAAGGACCACACTAAGCTTAGCACTGTTACTTATTAACCGATGACTTTGAGGTCTCCTTTGTAGAGTGAGCATCCCAGGGTCTGTGAGTACCATAAGGAAGGTTAAACTGTGTGGCGTATACCTGTCTATGCACAGTGGAGCTTCTGTGTCCTGAATTCTAATGCTTAGTTTTACAAGATATCCCTGATCTGCGGTGAGCAGGTTAACAATGATTAAAGTACATGGAGCATAATCTATTGGCTGTGAACTTTGTGCAGTCATCAATACAAAAAAACAAAAACAAAACAAAAACAAAACAAACAATGAGCCAGGGTGACCCAGGCACAGTGGCTCATGCCTGTAATCCCAGCACTTGGCGAGGCAGAGGCAGGAGGATCTCTGTGAGTTCGAGGCCAGCCTGGTCTTCAAAGCTAATCCAGACAGCCAAGGCTACACAGAGAAACCTTATCTTGAAACAAAACAAAACAATCTAGGAAAGGATTCATGTCATCTGGTTACTGGGAGAACACTTTAATTGAGAGACATCCTCAAAGAGCTTTCAGGACTTTCTTTTAGGTCTCAGGGTAAATATTTTCTCTCAGGAGTCTGGTCTTCCTGTGTCTTCTATATAACCTTGTTCTGTCTAGTCTACACTCACATATTATTAAACAAAAAAATTTTAAAATACATGCTATATGCCAGGCAACAGCCAAGACATGTCACATGTTAGTTCATTTCATCTTCACAGCTGCCCAATCATTCAGGTGATGATGTTTTTCTCCACATCACACAGCTAATGGTGTCAGAAATGGCCAAGATTTCCAGTTAGTCTAGTGGCCTGCAAACAGAACCCTGGAGCTCTGCCCTGAGCTATCGTGTCCTGCACTGTCTCTACCAGGACTCAACACACTCATCTCAAGCCCTTGTCACCAGTCTTCCCTGAGCTTCACTGGGTGAGGACCATCCTCCAGTACCATCATCACTATCTTTCTGATGTCTCTGCCAATTACCAGAGTCTGTCACATGCAAGTGGATAATGTATTTGCTAAGGACTATTGTAATGGAAGTTTTGGTGTCTATAAAAACTCAGTTATGTTATGGAAACATGTTTGTGTTTTAATCCCAGGTGTGGGATATGAGGCTGCTCCAGATTATCCACAGCAGCTCTCGTGCAGGCTCGGAGAGGAGTACAAGCTTTGGCAGCTGCAGGTAGTTTAATTCTGAGGACTCTGAGAGGGTACAAATGCCCGACCACTGCAAGGAAAAGGAGTCCAAGGAGGAGGAAGGTTGCTGGCTGGTTTATCCTGCTGTTGCATTTGCTGTTTGCTGTTTGCTGGGCAACTGGACTTCTGGATCTACTAATTATGAATTAGTTCCTTGGAATTGCCCCAAGGAACTAAGTCTAAAGAAGCATACACCCATTTCCTTTCCATCCTTCTTTCTCTCCTACCTAGTGCTGGGGGGTTGGATGGGAGGTAGAGGTATAAGACAGATTAAAAAGTGCACCTCAGACTATTCCCAAGCCTTCATTTTACAAGTCAGAAACAGGAGGCAAGGTTTAGGGACCAGCCCAGTGGTCAATGCTAATAAGTCTGTAGATGTCTTTTTTGTGCATACTCAAGCTTTTCTCAGTGTTTGTTTTATTGCTTACCATTTTGCTCCTTCATTAACACCTCCCTGAAATCATAATCCCTGAACCCCCAGGCAAGTCTTATTTTTTTTTTCCTGAGCTGATTTAAGTCTTCAATAAGAGAAAAGTTTTAAATACATAATGAAAGGGAAAAAGTTAGGAAGGAAGGAAGGAAGGAAGGAAGGAAGGAAAAGAAACAAAGAGGAGGAAGAAGGGAAGAGAGAGAGAGAGAGAGAGAGAGAAGAAAGAAAGAAGGAAAGAAAGAAGGAAGGAAAGAAGGAAGGAAAGAAAGGACTAAATATGAATCACCTATCCAGAAAGTCAAACCTAGAAGCCCAGACACAGCGAGTTGCTATCCACACCAGAGATGAAGCCTGCCCCAGTCTTCATAATTACCTTTCTGACTGAGATACCGCAGAGTCACACCTTTGAACTAAACAAGAAAAAAACAAATAAATAAATAAGCCTCTCTGCTGATTAGCAAGGTATCTCCGCCGCTGTGAAAGCCTCTCCTGCTGAACTTCCTGTCCTATCATCATTCCTGATGTTTATTTTTTCCTCCAGCCGAGATGAAGAGAAAACTGAATTGTGCTTCTAGTGTACAATCTTACCTAATTATGCCAGCTGATCACTTAAAAGTAATGTTTGCACACAGACAGGGAAGATGCTTACAAGAACCAGCTGCTTGATAAAGGCTATAAGCAAGGATTTGATTCCTTTTGAAAGAAGTGTTAACTATTTACATCTATTTTTAAACACGGCGCAGCACAACATGAGTGACTGCAAAGAGATCCCACCATGCTCTAGTGTCACAGGGGCAGGTGTATTTGGAAATAACAGTGTATTTCCACATGTAGAAAGAACTTCACTGCCTTTCACTGCTCTGGGTGATCTTTCTATCCCTTGGTTTTAGTCATAAAGGAAAGAAGAGCTCAGCTAGTAGAGAGATTATATTGATTGTAGTTATATCTGGATGTGGTTGGAGTGTGTGTGTGTGTGTGTGTGTGTGTGTGTGTGTGTGTGTGTGTGTG
>OU015747.1:23651648-23670919 GCA_907169655.1 Acomys percivali | reverse complement strand
GTGTGTGTGTGTGTGTGTGTGTGTGTGTGTGTGTGTGTGTGTGTGTGTCCATGTGCCCACAAGTGTTTTTCTATACAGCAGAATGGTCCAAGTAGAACATAATTAGCTTTTAGATTTGGGATATTTAGTGTGCCAATGCTCCACCAAGTCACATGCATTAACCAAGTAATGTCCTGGGTGGGACGGCTGACATGGAGTACTTGGTAGGGTACTTGGCAGGGTCTAGAATCACCAGAAGAGAAACCTGTGAGCACATCTTTGAAAATGTTTCTAGATGGGATTAACTAAGGTAAGAATACCCACCCTGATGACAGACAGCACCCTCCCATGGTAGGTGTGGGGGTGGCCCTAGACTGAACAAACATGGAAAAAAAGCCAAGAATGCATGAGCACTCGTCTTTATCTCTTCCTGACTATAGATGCAACGTCACCAGCTGCCTCAAGCTCCAACCACCATGATGGACCAGTGAGCCAGCAAACAAGCAAGACTTTGCTTCTCTGAGCCGCTTTTGTCAGGCATTTTGTCCTGGTAATGAGGAAAGTAAGCAATGTGCTGGGCTACCAGGCTGAACGAATGAGATGATGCTCGTACAAGTTGAGAACATACTTCACACAACTCAGATAAGCTGTGAACAATGAGTGACAAACACTCAGTGATACCAGATGCTCAACTGTACCCCAATATTGTCTGATTAAAAACACACTACACTAAGTTTAAATGGCATAATTTTTACTGTTATACCTAACAGCATTAAGGTTCTCTGTTCAAGGGGTAAATGCTAGGAATGTTTTGAAAGCCATGTAATCTCAATTTTGCCAGAGCCCCCAAAGTAAGTGAATCACCTTTCCTTTCCCTCCCCACTTATTCTATGGCAAAGTTTAAGTATCTTTCACTCGTTTGATTTCTGAGGCATTTATCCACAGAACAGGTCCTCATCTGTGCATGTAAAACCAGCCAGGGGATTTAATTGAATATTTGACAAATGAGTGCCAACTATGTCTAGGCATGAATCTGGGCACTTAGGAAGTGCTTCTGTCTGCTTAGGCAGCATGGAAGATAGAGAAAGAAAAGAAACAGCCTATCTTGGTGTCATACATACTACTGGCACAAAAGAGGACTTGGCATATAGTAAGTATTATGTGTGGGTATGTGGAAGACAAATAAGCGAATGCTGTGCTCCTGATTGCATCTATGAACTTCAGAGAAGACAGGTTTCCTGGAAGAGATGGTTGTAGTAAAATTCTTTAAAAATGTATAACTTAACTGGCAGATGATTCAGGAAGGACACTAGAAGAGAAAAGCAGACATCTGTTTCACAGTACAGAGAGACGTTTTAAGGACAGAGAAAACAACTACAATGATTTTTCTGAAATGTGCGCCCTCACTAGGCATGTATGTTTAAAGAGACTTAGGCATATACCAAGTGAGAAGATAAACCAAGATAACAGCAGAAATGGTAACTTTGGAACACAAATACAGTTTTATAGACTAGTAGCCCAGGGCATGATGGTCCAAGTGGCAGGCCTTTTGCAAAACTTTGAATTTCCAAAGAAAACATGGAAGCAGGAACATCTATTAACTATATTCAATTTGTGATTCATGTAGGTCTGTGAGTGAATGTGTGCTACCCCAAGCCACCCGCAATATCCTTCCTGTGGAATACAAAGATTGTGTGTTCTTCAGGTTTGATTCTGTACCCATAGTGAGGGGCAAGATCAAAGTGTACCACGTGTAAGAGTGGCAACAACACTGCAACGTCTGGATTGACATGTATTCATCAGTGCATCCACCGATACTTTCCAAGTACACAAAATATTGGTTATGTTTTAAGTGATCAAGAATCAGGTGGGCTATGACTGCATTTATTGCTATACTTTTCTTTATTGAGTTCAGGGTAACAATGTTTGTGGCAGCCAAACTAGTCAGCAAGAAGAACCCCGTTGTGGCAAGCCTGTAATCCCAGCTAGTTAGGCGTCTGACGCAAGAAGAATGCATTTTGAGATGTCTATATAGCAAGATCCTGTTTCAGAATAAAAATATATATATAATTAGTTGGAGATGTAGTTTCTTGGTAGATTGCTGCTCTGGCGTATGCAAAATCCTGAGGTCAGTCCTGGGCTGGACAGCTCTGGGCAATGGACTTCCCCATCAGTGCTTAGTCTCCTCACACCTACCTTCATGGGAAGTAAGCTGTTAGATGTAGGCAACTGCACCCTGTGGAGTTTACTAACAAACGATGACTTTTCCACTTGCTCTAAAATGTCCAAACACAGCCAAAACATCCCAAATTGTTATTAATCACTTACAAAAATCACTGCACATGTGAAATTCCATTCACACACACAGAAAAGATCACCACGTACCACTCCATGTGTATGCAAATCACTAATAATGGTTTAACCCTAGTGTTATATTAGTCTATCTAATCTACATTCTAGATTACAACCTACATTATAAGACTAAACATAGAAACACACAGCTAGAAGATAGAGATAGATACAGATAGTTCTAACATTAAGGATTAAAAAAAACAAAACAAAACAGAAGAGCTAGGTTGCTCAGTGGTTAAGAGCTTGTACTGCTCTTGTGGAGGCCCCAAGCTAGGTTCATCCCAACCTCTAAGGGGTCTGATACCCTCTTCCGTTCTCTGCAGATACTTACACTACTGTGCACATACCCACATTTTCATAGATAGATAGGTATATACATACATACATGTGCATGTACGTAATTTTAAAAGAAGCATAAAACCTTTGAAATCTAAAACAACATTGAGAGCATAATATGAAAGATTGCTTTTAAGTCACACACTTATCCCTGAACTGAAAGACGTCTGACTCCATTCAGCTGTCCCAGTCGCTGGTCCCCAACCTCGCAGGTGGCCTTTATTTCAGTGTAAGTAAAAGCCAAAGAACAAAAATGCAATTGGGCTTCCATGCTGCTGCGTCTGTCCAAGAACGATGTCAATAGTCTTCTTCCCAGAGGCTTATCTGCATTTCTCATTTCCACAAGTTCATAAATACAGAAACTCTACCCCCACAATATGAATATTCACCAGTAAGCAGAAGAATTAGATTGTTATGCAAAAGACATTGTCTCCCTGGTGCATGGAAAGTCCCTCTGCCTCACTCTGGTGAGCAAGGCTCCTCTTGCCTCAGGGTTCTGCAAGACAGAATGCCTCAACATTGGTTTTTAACGACCACTAAGCCTTAATGCTCCTATTCATTGTGAAAAGGGCAAATTAGCTTCCTAAGCCTACGGTTTTGATTTATAATTTATTATATTAGTCATTCTCTGAATACTCAGAAAAAAAAATCTGCTGTCTTCAACACGTTTAAAATTTTTAGCCAAGAAAGAAAGAAAACAAGAGGGCATAGAGAAGGGAAGAGAGTGGAAAGGGAGAGGAGAAAAGGAGAGGTGAAGAGAAGAGGGGTGGGAGGCGAAGGGTGGGGCAGGGCAGAACAAAGGAAACGGAATTTTCAGTGCAGGTGGACATTGTCTAGAGAGGCATCAAGACTGACAGCTGAGCTGCAACTTCAAGGTAGGCAATTCAAGACTGGCTAAAGCCCAATTCAAGTCCATTCGTCCTTATACTCTGCCATACTTTAAGGAAAGGTCAGAAAGCAAGCTGCCTTCCCACAGGCACCAGCACCAGAAAGCAAGGGTCCGGATCAGCTGTATTCCTCAATGCTCTCCCAGCAGCCTCTGCCATTCCTCAGGAGAGGCTCCCAGTGCAGGTAACTGCTAGGTGGTGTCTGAATGCCAGGCAAGTCAGAGTGGCTGGCAACAGGGTAAGAGTATTAAAGGAAAGTTGGGATTGGGAAACGTGTTGAAAAGATGCTGTTTAGGTTTTGCTCTGAGACCTAATCAGAATTATCCTCCCATCTTTGGAAAGACAAACAAAATTCTAACAACAAACAACTTTCCCCGCCACCCTCCACCCCTGCTGCAAATTTCTCCAGGATCTATGTGGAAGAGGTGGTGGAAAGATTCTAAGAGCCAGAGGTGGTGGCTGCTCCAAGGAAACAGTGTTTTGCAGTCACAACAGGACTGTTACATTCATGGACTCAACAGAGACTATGACATCATGAAAAGAACTGCACAGGTTCAAACCAGACAAAAGGCCAGCAATGAGACAGGGAATTGGCCACAATGACCCACCTCTACACAAGAAGCTGTCTGCCAGGGATGCTTGCTGGGAAAAGAGAGAAATCAGTTTTCCTCAATGAAGTGATATTGGGCATAGTTACCAAAAGCAGTCAGCTTAGTTGATAAGTTCTCCAGGGTGGGCTGGAGACACGGTTCAGTGGTTAGCAGTGGACGCTGCTTCTCTGATCTCAGTTTGGTTTCCAGCACCTGCATTGGGCGGCTCACCATTGTTTGTAACTCCTGCACCATTAGTATGCAATGCCTCCATAGGCACCTTCAGGTACATGCGCATGCACATAGCCACACACAAACAGATACACCACATTCATATAATTAACTGAAATGGATATTTTAAAAAAGATTTGCCCTGCAGATCAATGTCAAAGGGGCCTTATTTGTGAAAACAAAAATAAGATCAAACATCCCCATATGCGTGTATACATATTTGGGATGTGAGTGGATCATAAAAGATACCTGCTCATGATTGGCTATCCACATTTTTGTCTGAAATGAAAATCAACATTGTCTTATTTTTCTTATTTCAAAGTTTGGTACATATATCTGGCTTTGACAATAAGCACTGGGCAGGGGAGGGGTTTTACGGAAGCACAAAGAGTCATGGAAAAGTCCCAAACTTGTCAGCATTTGGGTCCCTGGCCAAATGGCATGCCCTGGCTGTGCCAGATCTGGAGACCCTTTAGTGATTTTCCAAGCTGTTATTCGTGATCAACACCAGCATTGGCCATCTAGGACAGGCACAGCTGTTCTCTTCTCTTGAGTTGTTGACATTTTTGTGTTTCCTGACTCTTCCTGCATATTTCTCTTGCTGTGCCAGCTACTTCCCTAAGCAATTTTACTTCCTCCCTATGTGAAACTATTTCCTTTCTTTCCCCTGGATGCTTCCCTCAGTTCCTTGTCTCCAATCCTCTCTTCCCAGGAGTTCGACCTCAATTCTTCCAGGGGTTTGGTTGGTTGGTTTTAGTTTTCGAGACAGGGTTTCACTCTGTAGCCCTGGCTGTCCTGGAACTCAGTCTGCAGACCAGGCTGGCCTCAAACTCACAGAGACCTATCTGCCTCCACCTCTCAAGTGCTGGGATTAAAGGTGTGTGCCACCATTGCCCTATTAATTCTCCCACTGTTTACAACTTCCGTTCCAAACTTCTAATCAAGGTTTCCATCTACCTACTGTCCTGCAGTATTTTCACATCCACATTTCCTTTACTGAAGAAACCAGAGTGTGGAACACATTTTTTTAAAAAGTCCCCACTCTTCTCTGCCAGGGATTTGCTCACACTCTTTGTTAGAGAGGTCCACGCCCCTCCTGCTTCTTTTCTGCGCCTGTGTGTGCAGTCTGGGTAGGAAGGCTCACTTTTTCCACTTGGCATCTATAACTTCCCCTCTGAGATGTGTGGCGTACGCCTGCATTAGAGGCCGAGTCCTGGTCTCACTGCCACTGTACTATAACTCACGTGAGAAGCAAAATGCTTTGTCTCTTTTTAGGCTTCTCCCAGAGCTTGGATAGCACTGCACACATGATAGCTAGTGAGAGGTAATGCAGTAGGAGGTGGGAAAGTGAAGTCTACAAACACCTGTTCTAGATCTCTGGTGGGATATCTTGAACTTTTGAGTTTCTTGGTTGTTTTCTTTTTCTCTGTTTTTGACATAGGGTCCCATGTAGTCCAAGCTGACTTCAGGTACACTATGTAGCTAAGGACAACTTTGAACTTCTACTTCTAGCCCCCACATACTGAGGTAACCAAACCCAGCTTTATGTGGTACAAGGAATCAAAGCCAGGGCTCCATACATGCTAGGTGAGCACTCTACCCACTGGGTCATATTTTCCCACTCACTTGCTCTTTTAAAATGCAATTTGGATGCACAGGGAAGTCACAGAAAAAGGTACAACTTAAAGGATCAGAGGGAAGTGATGAAATGAGTGTAACCCTTAACAGAAGTTTGGAAAAATAAAAACACAATCAAGAGGTATCGACAATGTTATTAAATGAGGAGAGGTCAAGAACTCCTCAGCTGAAAGACAAGGCCACCAAGAAGAAGCAAGCCAGCTCCCTACAGGGACTTTCTCAGACCATGAGGAAGTGGCCAATGAAGTGGGAGACATATGAAGCCGGACACAGGTGTTCCAGTGACAGGGTCTCTTGTGGTGGGGTTCCTGACCATTTCCTCCTCCCTCCCTACAACCTCAGCTGCCTCCTGATCATAGGAGGCACACCAAGCAGGGAATTGGGAAGCTCGTCAGGATAAATCAATAGGACATGGGACACAAAGGCTTTAGAAACTATCCTGTAGGTCACCTCAGTGAAAGAACATGGTAGCTGACTATGAAACCATCGATGACAAAAATTGCCACTTGTGTGGAGCAGCCTAAAGACTGCACACTTATGGTGAACAATACATCATGCTTATGGATTCTTGGAGTCCAATGATTCCCAGATTTGTGTGAGCTTTTCAAAACAGCACAAGAGATAAACACAAATAGACAAAGGGGCAAACAGATGAAAGAGATGGTAAAGGAGGAAGAAGAAAAACAAACATTTTCTTTAAAAAGAAGCACCATTTAATTTTAGAAGTCATGTCTATATGTGTTTTGATAAAAATAAGTTAATATTGAAAGCACTGTGATTCTTGGTGGTATAATAGAGTTGCACTTGAAATATTATTCTTATGGTTAAAATCTATGTGTGATGTTGGGAAGTAATTAAATGATGCTGACCTCGGCTTTTCAACTGTGAAATTGCCATGGTACTATACTAACTCACAGACTTGTTTTGAGAATTAAAAAGAGATGATGTAACACAGTGTATATATTCTGTGCTAAATGAATGATTTGAAAAGGCTTCTTTTTTATTACAAGTTGTTCATGACATTTTGGAAAATGAAAGCTTGGCATATATCCTTTCTCTAGAAAAATAAGTACATATACATACATATGTACAGAGACAATATCTTATATTCTATTCCAAAGGAAACTTCACTCTCTGCCAAACAAATGCTTCCCAAAGTTAAACATCTGAACTGCAAGGAAAAGCCTTTAATGATGAGCCTTCCCCTTTTCACTTCTTTTGAGTGACCAAGAATGCTCAGGTGGCAAGGGAGTTGGGGCGGGAAGCAGGGAGTGAGCCACTGATGGGGTAAGGACTGCATGTAGCCTGTGGTACCAAACAGAGATGATTCTGTGGGAACAGATGCATAAATGCTACCTGATCTGAGGGGTCCAATGTTGACTCACAGACAGGGTTCCTCTATTGGGTCTGTGAAAGGATGATCCTATTAACCTGAGCTGACCTCAGGTTTATAATAGCTTGGCTTTCCATGGCTACAGAACTTGGGGCAAGGCCTTCTGGCAGTTCCCTACAAAGGAAGAACCTAGAGGCCATCGTTGCCTCCTGTGAAGGGCATGCAGGTCTTCTGCAAAGTCTAAACAGCTTTCCTTAGGGCAAACTGGCTTCTTGCATCCTTTCTATTGCTGGGCACCCAAGCATTCATTAAACATTTAATTAATGGGGCTGAAGGAATACGGAAGCTGCAGTTAGCTTGACCTGGATCTCAGATCACTGCCTTGATCAGTTGATCTCCAACCCCGCCCCCCAACTGCAGGATTGTCTTCTCTTTATTATGTGCTCACACAATGTGAGGAAAGACTTTTTCCATGATAATGTAGGACAAGGACTCACTAGTTGGCTCTGTTGATAAAAGTTGGGCTGGAGATGGCTCAGCGATTAAGAGCACTGTCTGCTCTTCCAGAGGTCCTGAGTTTAATTCCCTGCGACCACATGGTGGCTCACAACCATCTATAATATGATCTGTTGCTCTCTTCTGATTTGCTAGTACATATGCAGGCATAATATTGTATTCATAATAAATAAACCTGTTTTTAAAAAGTTGAGTAAACCTGAGGACCTGAGTTCAGATCCCAACATCCATATGAAAGTCTGGGTACAGGTCAGTGTGTTCCTTTAGTTCTCATGACAGCAAGGTCTCTGAGACAGGTGGATTCTTGCAGCTTGCTGTCAAGCCAGACTAGCCAAACTGGTGAGCTTAGCAAAGGACCTTTGGACAAACACTGAAGGTAAGAGCAATGGAGAAAAGTTACTAATGTTGACATCTAGCCTCTTTCTAATACATGCTTGCACACACACACACACACACACACACACACACACACACACACACACACACTGTAGGACTAGCATTGAGGAGAAAGAAAATACTGGAGAATTTTAACAAAAGCAGCCTACAGATCAAATCAGTCTTAGGACTGAGCCAGAGCACACAGATCTCACAGGGCATAGCAAAGTTTTAGGTTTTCTTTTGAATAATAAAAGTCATTAGAAAGATGGAAAGAGAGTAGAGAACCTAGTCTACAAATCTACATTTGGACAAGTTTGCTCTGGCAGTGGGGTAGAAAACTCTAGAAGCAAAAGTAGGAAGTCCCATGAGGGACAGCTTCAGTTCCTGGGACACTACAAGAAGGATTGGACAACCAATCAAGGGATGGTATGTCTCTTAGTCACTGTTCTGTTGCCATAAGGAGACACCATGATCAAGGCAACTCTTACAAAAGAAAATATTTAACTGGAGGCTTGCTTACAGTTTCATAGGTTTTGTTCAGTATTATTCTATCATGAAGTATGGCAGCGTTCAGACAGGCACTGGAGCAATAGCTAAGAGCTTCATCCTGATCCATAAGGAGAGAAAGAAGAGGGAGGAGGGGGGACTAAGGGAGGGAGGGAGAGAGAGAGAGAGAGAGAGAGAGAGAGATTGGGTCTGGCCTGGGCATTTGAAACCTCAAAGCCAACCCCACATGACACACTTCCTCCAACAAGGCCACACCTACTCCATCAAGGCCACACCTCCTAACTCTTCTAATTCTTTCAAATAGTGCCACACCCTAGTGACTAAGCATTCAAATATATGAGCATATGGGAACCATTCTCATTCAAACCACCACAGTGCTGGTAGAAAGAGCCAGATTCAGCATAATCAGGGTTCATTTCTAAACGGTGTGAGATGAGAAAAATACAGAGAAACCCGAGTGTCTGAGCCAGGCTCATAAAACAGCATAGCCTTGGCCCTAACAAATGTGATACAGTCAAATGTGCTTCTTTCCTCCTCTTTACCAGTATCAGGCTCTCAAATTGTAATTGACTACACACACACACACACACACACACACATACACACACACACATACACACCACTATGTATTCTAGTCTCTTAAAAGGTAAGTATGACCACATGACCAGGTTCTAGCCAGTGGGGTATCAGTAAGTGCAGTGTATACAGACACTAACAAGTCTCAGAAGAGTCTGACCATTCCCCAGGGATGTACGCACTACTTTTGCTCACATTCAATTTGGATGCATGATAATACAAGTTTGCCCCAAGCAAGATCAACAGCAATCTTAGACTCTAGGGCAGAACTCACATATTGAGACTGAAACAATTAGACAGAACCTTTTGCCTTCTTTGAGCCTGATGCTCCCCCTTTGAACCCAGACCAGACATTCCCAGAAGATTTCATAATGAACTGTCAATTTGTCCAGAAGGATAGTAGTTTGTTACTCACAGCTGAATCCAATTCTGGGGTCAAAGGATAATACAAATAATAAATATTGAAACAGTTATTAAAGGTTTGATATGATCTGGGAAGTGCAGAGAAATCTTTACACATTTCATGTCCTTTAGTCATAGCAACCTCAAGATAGTGTTGTTATTATAACCACGGACTACATATAAAGTAAAGCTGGTATAGGGAAGGGTCAAGTGATTTGGTCACTATCACTTGTCTGGCTTATAATTGGCAGGGTTGGAGTAGCTAGAATTTGCCTATGAAGACACACTAATGAGACACAAGGTAGGGCACACTGATGAAATTATAGGGAAGGCAGAATAACTTTGGCCTTCTAATATGGTAGTATTCTATTTTTACCTTTTAGGGTGATATTGATATAAAGGGGTTATATCAGATTCCTTAAACTGAGCCTATTAAGGTCCAACTTCCTTAGAAAACCTATTTGTGAATTTTGTGTATGCCAAGCACAGTGACACTAACTCTGCATTTGCAATGTAACTTCCAATTTTATAATGAAATAAAATTATACAGCCTAAGTCTTGAAAGTGATTAGAATAAAGATCAGTGTGCAGACTGAGTTTGGGAGCTGCATTTTAACACCGTATGATCAATGTTCTGGGAAGGCTACTCTCTATGATCAGGCTCTGGGGACCCAGATAGATACCAGCACCATTGTCGGTAAATGGTGAGATAAATGGCACAGAAGTCAGCTGGAAGTGAGCTGGGAAGGCACTGCCAAGTAGAAAGCAAACCTTAGGAGCATATGAACAATTTGGAAAACAGGTGTAAATTCGGGGACTCACAAAATGTCACTGTTCGTTAAATTGTGTGAGAGTTAATCTTCATCATTAACTTAAGAGGACTAAAAATCATTTGGGGGGAACTGGGAGGACAGTTCAGTTCAGTCAGGAGTACAGGCATGGGAACCTGAGCTCAAGCCCCAGAATTCCAAATCAAAAGAAACAAAAACAAAAACAAAAAAAACAAGGCATGGTCATAAAAGCTTCTAATTTCCGTGGTGGGGGTATAGAGATGGTCAGATCACTGGAGTATGCTGGCTGGTTAGCATCGCTTAAGAGTGATGAGATGAAAAGAAAAGAAAAAAAGTAGACAATGCTACCTATGGAACAATGCCCAAAGTAATTCTGTGGCTTCCATATGTATGCACATATATTCATATACACCAGCGTGTGCGCACACGCGCGCACGCACACACACACAAAGAGGAGAAGGAACACAATAGGAAAGGAAGAGAAGCACGAAGGGAAAGAAGAAAGACCACCCAAGGCATTAGATTAGTGAGTGTGTCTGCAAGCGCATTTCCAGCTAGAAGAACCACTCTAAATATGGGTGGCACTTTCTGCTGGGCTAGAGGCCTGGACTGGATTAAGGATGGAAAAGGAGAGTTGAATGCCGGCAATTCCTTCGCCTCCCTCCCTGGCCTGCCCAGATGTGAGCAAGCAACTTCAGCTTCACACCTCTGCCACAGCACCTGCTAGATGCTCCCACCACCATGCCTTCCCCTAAGTGCTTCCTGGGAGGAGGATTTGGTCACAGGGAATAGAAATGTAACTAAGACATGTGTTTAGCACATGATCACATAGGTTCAGTGGCATTCCTATTTTACTCAAATGGAGACTGAAATGTTGATAGGGAAACCAGACCTGAACTCTTCCTTATTCTTATGACCTGCTGTTGGATAAAATATATTTGAGGGATTAAAAACATACTTTTATACTAATCTCAAGACATAACAATCTGAAAACAAATAACTAGGCATGCTCTGTAAATTGTAATCAGAAAAGTTAAATACATGTAATGTTCAGTCAATAAGACATTCCAGAAAATTCCCTGGAAATCATACAAGGTTTCTAGTTAGTCAATGAACGACCTTAGAATGGAGCCTTATTATCAATATCGTTGTTACTATTTGGGATTTTTTGAGACATTCTTATATTTGAAAATCATTTACTTCTCATTGGTGGTATCACCGAGAAATATGCAGTAATATAAGTACACAGAACAGAATTACACATCACTTTTGCTTTTCTTTTGACCTTTAGTCATTCCTTCTACTTGTGTTATTGAGCACCTGTCGGCATCTGGTGACTTTACCTACAATGGACCCTTTAACGTGACTGGTGTCATCTTGTCTTACCCCTCACTTTCTACCACCTTTCCTTGTTTTCAAGTCTTTGGCATCTCTCTAGTCCCTGGGCCCTACCAGCCTCTCTTGTGTATCCCCTTCTAACCTCACCCAAGTCCTTCTATTTTCTCTACTCACATCTGAGTCTCCTCCCCCCGCCCCGCCCACCCCCACCTCCTGTTGTAGATCTCACTTACTGGTCCAGCATCATGCCTGCCTGCTTGCTGCCATATTTCCTACCATAATGATCATGGACTAACCCTCTGAAACTATTACCCAAACCCCTAATTAAATGATTTCTTATATATAAGTTGTTTTGGTCATGGTATCCTTTCATAGCAATAGAACAGTAACTAAGATAGCTTTGTAGCTTTCAGAATAGTGCCACAAACTAGAGATCAGTTGCTCAAAGGAGGAACCAATAAAGGACATCCCAGAATGAAACCAGAAGAGAACCTGGAAGTTCATAGGATTTTTTAACGTGACAACTTTACTCCTTCCATCTGGGTATCAAAGCCCTTCAAACTTGGCCTTTATCTTGCCTAACCATTGCCATAAACTGGCGATCCTCACCCAGGGTAATCTCTATAGTCAGACCTCTTCTCTGCTCTATGTAAATATAGGTTCTCATTGTCTGAGATAAGCTCTCTTTACTGTCTTCCCCTCTGAGCCTTACAGGACTGTTACTTAATGAGTTCCTCCTGGACGGCTATGCTATGCTCGGAGTTTAATGCATGGAATTATTACTATATTTAATCCTTAGGACAAGACTCTCATTTGGAGGATGACATCACTGCAGCTCATAAAACTTAAATAATCAAGCAGTAGCTATAGTACTGGTAGAATTTGAAGTCGTCACTTTTTATAGCTGAAGTTTAGATGCTTTTACTTCCATAGGAAGGTCCAGAACTCTCAAGAACTCACTGGGATGTTAGCTCCATGTTGGTTCATCTTTTATAGTCTGAGCTGTTACAGAAGCATTGCCTGTCTCATGCAACCCCTAGTGCATTTCCTAAAGGGTTTCTAGACCAGACCCATAGCAAGGCAAAGATGATAATTGGTTTCTGGATTTCTTCAGCTTAGTGTTAAAATCTTGGCCATTTATTCCCAGTATGAGTTTAAGCAATTTAAGTAACTTCAGAATATTTCAAGTACTAATATCCACCTTGGGAGCCTATCATGCATAGTTAATAAAATAACACACATGAAGTGCCAAGCCCCATGCTAAGCACACAGTATGTCCTAAGGAAGTTGCGTGAATGACTAAGAGTTCTACTCAATGGTAGGGTACTTGCCTAGCATGTGCAAGATATTAAGATTTGTTCTTAGCCCCATATGCACACACAAAGTAAAATAAATGGTAACTGTTTTTATTTAAGTCAAAGCCTGTGGTCGACTGATACAGTAATTGCCCCCAATAAATCACACCTTCCTTATTCATGCCTGAGACCAGTCTCTCTGTGTTGACTCGGAGTTTGACTACATGGTTTGTTTTGGGCTATAGAACAGTAGGAAGCAAGATTAAGGTAGAAACTTGAAAAGCTGTTTGCAAGCTAATATTGCTTTTTTTAGAATTCTACTTCTGCATGGACTAGGCTGATAGAGTTATATGACCCAACACACACTTAATACTAAGACCCAGCCATGGGCCTGAGATTAGCTCCCTCATGCAGCCCCTAATGCAGCAGTCATCTCAGTGACATTTGACAAGAACAGAAGGGCTGACTGACTCAGGACACCCAGAAGTGTTAAGGACTATGAGCAAATATAACAGCTCTTATTCCAAGTTCCCACACTTTGGGGTGATCCATTAGGCAGGTATGTGTAGCTCTCCTTTTAACTTCTACTGCTAAGCACATGGGTTCATTAAGATGATGCACATGTGCATGATTTCTGGAAAGTGGAGATAATGTGGGAGTGCTGGGGAGACCTCAAAAGGCTTCTCACCACCACAGCATCTTAGAATGTCTAGCCTAGTCGTGGAAGCTGACTCACTTTGCCCTTAAGGAACAGCAAAGTTTTGTCATGTGAAGAGCTAAAACACTTAGGCATCCTCTCCGACTGCAGGCACTCTCCCAGCTTGTCACTTTTTTCCAACATGAAACTATATGATCTACACTTTTTAGGAGGGGGAGGCACATTCCATCTCTGATGCTGGGAGGGGTTGACCATCTAGAGATGGAGATAAGCCAGGGGCAGATGCAGACTCCTACCACTGTGCTGGGCTCCAGCCTCAAGTCTTCCACATGCAGCCCTGAGCCATATTGACACTTTGTAGCTCCACCTCTGGAAAAGCCACTATTAAACTTCATTTCACAAGCAACCGTGTGGCTTCCTTTTGGGATTTAAAGACAAAGACACACTTTTGTGAAAACTACAGTGAAGGGCATTGGAAGAAGGTCTAAGAAGTCCTGTTGGGATGGTGGTACACATATTGTTGTATACTCAAGACACCTAAAGTGCATGGTCACCTCCTGGGGAACACCCAGGGCACACTGAGGTTATAAACCTGTCTTTCTGCCAGGCAAAGCACACAGCTCTAGTGTGGGCAAAAGGACATTAATCTGTTTTCCATTAATGCTAATAAATGATTCAGTCTTCCACATGGAGTGGAAAATAAATAGCCCTAGCATACTTCATGCATCTTGGAAGCATTTTCAATAAAAGCACCTCTCAGTGCCTGCATCTCTGGAGGAGCATCTCTTTTCCTTTCCAGCCCTCTCCCCTGCATCTAAAGGAAGGTGGGTTTTGCTCTGTCTTAGATAGAAATTCTCACAAGCAATCAATATCACTTTCCTTACACGTGTCCTTCCAAAAGGGACTCCAAACACTCCATGCCACCAAAGGACTAGGAATTCCACACAAGAAGGGGCCAGAGTGTTTCGGAACATCTTCTGTTCTGGCACTTGATGTACGAGCTTTGATTTAAGTAGAATCATGACCCACTTTGGTGAGAATTAGCTTCATTATGTACAAGGAAACTGAGGCTGAGAAAGCTAAATAAGTTTCCCAAGGTAACGAATAGCTCGCAATTGGAGGTAAGCAATTTGTCATGATGAGCCCAGGTGAGAGGTGAACATCTACTTAATGTAGAACACAAGTCCAAACCAAGCCAGCTGTGTGAGAAATCTTAAACTAAAGAGATGGACTCCTCAAAGCTCTAGCTTTCCATGTGCCCAGCACAATGCTGTGAGAGCACATCCATTTCCTTAATTAAATGATGAGGGTTTTACACCCTCAGTATACAGACCAGGAAGCTGCTCTATCTGGATATGATCACAGCTCTTTTTGTACGGGTCTGTGAAACTTGCACTCAAACATACTCACACACATACTCCCACACTCACACCAACACTCACTCATACTACCAGAAAAAAAAAATGCTGTGATAATTCCCAGATGAGTGGCTGAGGATCTGGGAAGTTTAGGATCTCACATCCCAAATCAGACAACAGCAGAGCCAAGCATGAGTCAAACTGTCCAGACTAAAGATAACACTGTTACCTAGGTCAGAAGAAGGTTACATGGAAATTACTTTAAATGACAACATATGATAGGAACTTATACATAACTACTATGATCACAAGTATGTAAACCTTTACAAGTGAGCCTGAATACAAAGAGATAGATGCAGCCAGTGATGGCAGCTCATGCCTGCAACTCCACGATTTGGTCAGGAGGATCAAGACTTTAGGGTTATATTTGGCCACATACTGATTTCAAGGCCAGCCTGGGCTTGTGAGACTCTGCCCCCAAACAAACTAACAAACAAACTATATATAGTCAATACTTTCTGTCTCATCTTGCCTAGCCACTGATCCTCTATTTCGGAAGTGATGATGAAAAACAGATATGTTCAGCACTAGGAGAGAGGAGGAGAGAGAGGGAAGCCACACCCATCCTGTAGTTTTGGTAGTTCACTTACAACACTGAGGATACCTGGGACTATGTGGCACTAGAACAGTAGAGGTGTTTGAGCATAGATGCCCCCTTAGGTCAAGCATACTTAGGTTCAAATCCTGCCTCTGTCCTGTGTCAACAAGTTGTGTAGCTTAAGTTATTCAGCCTATCTCAGTCTCAGGAAAGAACTCCACTCACCAAGACTACAGAGTGCATTACAGTGCCTGGCAATGTGGGGAACACTTATGTGTGAAGAAAACAACAATTCTTGGCATGGAAGACAAAAACGCCATCTTGTCTGTGTGTGAACAGGGACCTCCTTCTCCAGTGGCAGCATCTGAGGTGCTTTCCTGATGCTGGCTCCAGGGAGGAGGCCCTATGAGGATGACATGGGCACCAGCAACACAGTCTGGATCAGTGGAGCATCTGCGGGTATTTGGTTTCAGCGACATTTCCCTGTTTCTGCATGCATGCTCAAACCCGGGATACAGGAGATAGCCAGCATCTCATGCAAACTCAGAACCTGTGAAATTGTGTTTTGATTGGGTACACCACATATGCCTGGCCTTATCTACCCAAGTCTCTAAGGAAAATTATAGAATGCCAATTTTTTTCTTAGCTCCTGCAGAAAAAGATTCAGTTATTACAGTTTTTAAAATTCAGGGCAGGCATGACCATAGCTAGCCCTGACATTTCTGAACAGACCTGCATTTCCAGGGAAAGCATACTAACACAGCTAGTGCACTAAGGTCTGTTTTAGCACATAGGAAATGCGAGTGGTTTCACAATATCCCAGAACAATCAGTGTTTCTCCTTGAATATCCAAAGCAGAAAAAGCACATATTTAAATTAGATGATGACATGCCTTATTCAAATCCTCCCACCTGGTGAAACAACTCATTGAATGGCATTATCTGTCATGTATATACTGTCTTAACAGGTGTTTGAAAATCCTGGAGAAGTTGTCACATGTGAATAAGATTCTAATCCTCACATAGTTACCTCTGAATGAGAGCATTACTTTTCCTTGCAAAAGCAACTAACCTAGGGAGAAAAAAAAACAAAACAAAAAAAAAACCAGATGTGTTATGCATTATGTATTCTCACCTAAACTGAATAGGGACTTTTTTTTTCTCTCTTTAACCTTCTTTAAGACCGGATGGAATGGTGGATAAATGTTTTGTAAACTCTAAAGTCCTCCACAAATATCACTTGTGCTGGAAAATGAGCTTTGCGTTTACCCTCCACTCAAGCAAACTACAAAAACTTCAACATGGAAGGAAGTCAGCGGGTCACAGGGCCCAACTTCCCATTTTCAAGTAGGCCCCTCTCAATGAGTGAAAACCAGGTGACATTTCAAATAGACCACTTTCAAATTAAATGTCAACTGCATAGGATCCAACCTACAACATCATAAAGTCTTAGAACCCAAGGCTTCTCCAAGACACCATCAGGACCAAAGCGGAAGTCCAGTACTCATTTGCTAGTCAATAAATGTGCATTGCTAGGCACCTCTTAGGGGACTAGTCTCTTTCTATGCCTTTGGTAAATATATTTTAGGCTATAATCCTTCCACACGCTTTTAAGTCATCTTTGTAATTCCACTCCACGTGTTATTTTTGACTTGTAGTCAACAGATACAGAGTATAATAGAGCAATCAAAGCCTGAATCCCAACTGCTGAGTGGGAACTTGAGCCTTTGCCTGACAAATATCACCAAAGTTCAAAATACAGTTTCTGTACCGTGCAGGGCTCATTGCATGATAGACGCAGCTAAGAATGTCAAAGAAGAAAGAAGAAAAAGAGCAAGGCCAAGTCAACGCAGCAAAAAAAAAACTAATTGAAAACGCAGACCTAATCTGGTACAGTTTCTATTAAAAAAAAAAAATCATGGCCTAGACAGTTGTTTAAAATATATGCATGCTAGCTAATTTATACGCATATTGTTTAAAATTGTGCTAAAAATATACACCTCTTGACCAATATTTTAAATATACATAAATAAATAGCCAGAGGTCAATCTGGATGAATGTCTAGAAATTTCAAGACCTTTCCATGACGGTGGCTTTCACTAAGATCTCTACCTTGAGAACAAGGCATTACCTCTTGAGCCTACAGGTTGCTGCTTTGTAGTCCTGCTCTCACAGCCAGGCCACCCTCTAAAGGCTCAACATGGCAAAGAAACAAGGCACTCTGGAACAAAAATTTCCAACCTTGAATCCAAGCTCTGCACCATGATGGATGCGTCTTACCAACAACACAGATATGGTAAAGATGACATGAGAAGAGCCTAATCCAAAGTAAGTCTACTGAGTAGGAAAATTCTTGTTAGACTGAACCTGAAAGAAAATATTATAAAGGGAAAATTAAGGTTCACCATGATCTTACCACACAATCATAATCTATCATCTATCTATCTATTAGCTATCTATCATCTATTAATATATATATATCATCTATTTATCTAAAATGTCAATCATCTATGTATATCTATACTTATATCTATCTATGTATATATCATTATCATCCATCTATATAATTAGTCATCTAGATAGTTGCCTATCACGTATCAATTTTTATCTTGCAGTGGTTTGTTCCCAATTGCAGAGCCAATAACAACATTATAATAAATGATTTTGAGAATTTAGTATTGTCCAATTACTGCATTATTTCCTAAGAAGGCATTTTCTCTACATATACTTCTTAAGGGCAGGAACTGGGTCTATTTGCTTAAAAAAATATAGTATACTATCCTTCCACACATTACTTCAGTTATTACCTAGTGGCATACAGATGATGCTACATTACTGTGTTTATTTTCTTTTGAAAAAAAAAAAACACTTTGTTTCCCTATTGAGAGTGATCAGTGGCACATCAACAAGTGACAGGTACAGAAGACAAAAGTGACTAGTTTGCTTCCCCCAATACCTCTTTGGTATTCTTTGGTAATGATGTCCTGTCATTCAATATGATGGCTTGTCATTAAAAAAAAAGTCTTTTCTTTTTTGTTTTGCTTTGTTTTGTTTTTTTCAAGACATCGTTTCATCAACACTTTATTTACATTCTACAACTCCAAAAAGAAACACTGAAACACAGGCAGTCTGTGGCTACTCCAAGTCTCCATACAATAAAAATACTAAGCCCCTTTCAATAACTTTCCTGCTAAGGCTCTGCCACCAGGACAAACACGCCACCACTCACTCAACTACATCCTCGGACCGGCCCCTAATTTCCCTGTTTCATAATTGGTAGGTCCTTGAAGTGCAGATACGTTTAATTTTTAAGAAATAGTATTGATTGAGTCTGGATGCAAGAAAACACTTCCCACACCTTTTCTCAAGTTATTCCTTACCGCTCTCCGCCCTCTCTTAAGCTGTTATTCAAAGTGCTCCTTCCCACTGTGGCTGCTGGATATTCTTATGACATTAGCGCATCTTTCAGAGCACCACTTTCTCCTAACCTGTACCACCTAATGTTCCTT
>OU015747.1:23628206-23641601 GCA_907169655.1 Acomys percivali | reverse complement strand
AGAGGGTCCTAAGCAGGAGCTGCAGAATGTGCGAAACAGGTAGTGGCTTGTTTCATGCCATATCATTTAGTTGACAGAATAAGTAGCGAGTTAGCCACCCACAAGTGTATTTGGTGAAATCATGAACCAAACACAACAAGGAAAACACCCAGAGGTTTCTTCCCAATGATGGACTTTGAAGGTTGAGAAAGTTACACTATAGAAACTTCATATTTCCTTCTGAGAACATGGCAGCTTCTCAACTCTTAAAGACTTTTCTAATGAGATTGATGGTGAGGCTAATGAATGTGGGGGGGGGGTGTTTTGTTTTGTTGCTATTTCATAATGAAATGTGTCAAATTTGGAAAATATACAAAACACAGTGAACCATTATTTTCCAAATAACCAGTGCTTGATATTACACATTCATGAAAGGATAAAATAGCTATTCAAAGTGTAAGACAGACAAACGTACTTACTAATATAGTACACAACCTCCCTGATGTATTTTCAGATTCCACCGTGAACCCAACCTTTAATGAAGTATTTATAGAGTTGCTGCAGGAACACACATGGATGTGTGTAATTACCTCAAGAGATTGTCAGTGTGTCCTCACACTTTTCAACCACATGTTTGTTTTTCCCCAAAAACAGCATGGCAACAGATTGAACGTAGAAATTAATATGTGAATCCATCTATTCCCCACTAAAAAAATATTGACAGTATGTTCACAGAAGCAAAACAATCTCAAACAACAGGCCTTTGGGTCCTCAAACCTTTAAAAGGAATGTTGGGGGATCTCTGGAATCCTCATTAAATATATGGAAGTTAAATTTAGACAACTTTTTTAAAAAATCCATCAACTTGGATAAGCTTTTCAAAATTAGTATTAGTGTGCATTGGTGGCAACTCTGAAAGTGGACTTTCTCCTGCTTCAAATACTTAAGGGAACATAATTTGGTACGGACACTCTAAAGTACAACAAAGCTGTGTCCTTTTGTAGGGGAAAAGTTGGGGGTGGGGGTACTAGAAATTGCATCTACAAACTCCCACACACTACACAGAAGTTCTACCACTGAGCTACACTCCCAACCCATATGTTATCTACTCCACTATCAACATCTTGAGGCTGTCTTTTACAGGACTTAGCTCATTGCTTTGCAAGGAAGAACCAGATGGTAAACAGTATTTCTATAGTCATGGTAGTTTCAGTTCCCTATGGTCACTCAAGCTCCAAACATATTGAATAGAAAGTTTTAGAAAAGAAAACTATGTAGTTGAAGACGATGCCCTTCAACTCATCCTCCAGTCTCCACCTCCTAGGGCCTGGGATTCCAGGCGTGTGCCACCATGCACTGTTTATGAGGTGCAGAGGGTCAAACCTACTTGGGTTTGTGCATGTTAGCCAAGTACTCTACCAACAAAGTTATCGCCCAGCCCAATTGAAGATTTGATTTGTGTACCATTCTGAGCAGTGTGGTGATGAGATCTCATCTAGTTCTGGAGAGGACATGAGTCATCTCCCTGTATAATCTATCTCCCCCCACTCCTAACCTGTATATTCTTCAAGTTCCTTTAACATTTAGTAGGAGTCTCAGTTATCAGATCTAGTGCCACAGTATCACAGCGCTTGTGTTCAAGTGGCCTTAATCTTATGAAAAATGGCCCCAAAGCACAGGGTAGCAATGTTGACAATTTTGTAGTTATAATCACTCTATGTATTACTATGATTTATTATTATCAATCCCTTGCTTTGTCTAATTTACAAATAAAAACTTGGGTTTAGTACTATCCAAGGCTCAAGTATTCACTCCCCCTTGAGTAAGGGGTCACATGCCCTCTGTAACTACTCAATTCTGCCACTGGAACACAATGACAGCCACATAGGAGGTATAAATGCACTGGAATTGGCTATACTCCAGGAAAAGTTTGCCTATATTTAACTTATATATATTTTGTGAATAAAAGTGGACTTGCTATGTTAATTTCAATTAAATAAAGAAAGAAAGCTAGAAGTCATAAAAGAGAGAGATCATGCATGCATGTATAATGACAAGACTCATTGCAAGATACTTAGCAAGAAACACAACTTTGCACAAAGGCTGCTATAATACAGTCAGAAAAAAAGAAAAGAAAAAACAAACAAACAAACAAACAAAACAAAAACAGAAGGGCATATGCCCAGAAACTAATGGTTTAATCTTACAGCCAATGAATGTGTCTCCCATGGTATTTGAAATTTTAACCTTTAAAAACCCTTGGCTTCCTGAGCCTGGGTTTCCCATGGTGCTGAGGTTCTGAGTTGTATGGTGCTCAATCCAAAACACATCCGTTTTGGAGAACTTCTCTCTTCTGTTAGTCTCTGTTAGACCCCTCTAGGCATCTAATAACTTCCTCACTTATGTAGCTGGGGAACTCCTCTGAAATAGATGCTCTGGATAAATGCTCACATGTGTCCAGTGTTCTGATCACTACCTTAATCCACTATCTCCTTAGTCCTTGGTGGTAAATATTATGGGTTTCCTTTCTTTATAGGTGAAGAAACTGAAGTCAGAGAGGTTGAGTAGCTCAGCCATGGTCACACAACTAACGCACAACATTCCCTGTAGCATTGTTTTATGTAGCACAATCCCAGAAATGATGCAAATGTTAGGAGACATTACACCCTACACTTGAGTTGGTTGATGTCTCTATAAAGAGGCCTCACAATGAGCCCCTGCTTTCATCTTTGCCTATTCAAAACATTCAGACATTTTTAAAAGGAAGCTTCTCTTTCTCCAAACCTTTTGTTGACTGTGTTGGCCTAGGATGGTCTCTCTTCTTTTTAACCTTATAGAACATCATCATTGTAATTGGGACTTTTTATGAATCTATGTCAAGAGAACGCATGCTGTAGAACTTGGGATGTGGGAGGTCTTAAGAGTTTCCTGCTTTGTCTTCTGTCCTTGTAGATCAGAAGGTACTTAGGAATTGGGCACCAACAGATCCTTTTACAATTTTACTCAGCACACGGCTCTTTCTGCCAGCTCCATCATTACTGCTCCCTTCCGGTCCTCAGACCGATGTTAATGAACCTACTTTTGCCAACTTACAATATGTCTTCCCAAAGGTGTCTAGAGCAAGCTGACATGGTTCCCTCTGCCCTGGTACACCGAGGTCCTTTCAATTCTCCATGACAAAGAAACTTCTAATGGCTCTTCTTCCCTCTGCCAGGGCACCACACTCATTCTCTGACCTCTCTGGCCAAATGTCTCTCACAGGTAAGGCACACACACACACACACACAAACACACACACACACACACACACACACACACACACACACACACACAATCTGTCTTCCTATACTCAAATGTGCCTCCTTCTGTCACTTCCCACACTCCTTCTATACGTTACTTGTCTACCATCTCTTTCCACTCTGCCTAGCCTAATATGATGCTCAAGATGAGGCTGTTCAGTAAATACAGTGATGCAGTCTTAGTTCTTTCAGATCTCTACTAATAAAATCTGCTCTTGAGTACTGATATACAGCAAACACTATTCAGGACTATTCGGGATGTGGCTGGCTAAACACCTGACCAGCATGTTCTCATCCAAGCCTCACAACAGTCCATGAGATGTGTGTGTAAGATCAATATGCACCATGGAAAAATGAGGAAACTGAGGCACTGGGTTGGTAGGTCCTACTTGCTCAAGTTCGAGGCTCTATGGGAGGTTGTGTGGAGTTCAGTCAAGACCAGGACTTGCCATTTGAGCTTCATGGGCTTTTTTTTTTTTTTTTTTTTTTTTTTTATGAGCATACACAATGAAGGTGCAAAGCTCTTTGATGGCCCACGGATTGCTATTTGCAATTAGTAATATGTACTGCTCCCGTGATGCACCACATACCAGGCAATAACTGACCCCACAATGGATGCCCAGAAGAACCAAATCTCTTTTAAGCAGTTGGAGAAACAATTCGGGTAGAAAGAGAAATTTGTGCCCACATGGGACTTTCCTTAAACACAGCTTGGAAGGCCGATTGCTATGTCCACTTTCTGATCCGATAACAGTTTGACACTAATTCTTCTATTTTCCGTGGGCACCAAAGCCAGCCATGGATGTTATCGCCCATCAGTTATCTATGTCGCCTGAAGGAACTCAGACAAGGTACAGGAAAAAGGTGGGGGTATTGTTGTAGCTTCCTGCTGGCCTGCATACTGGCCTATTGTTGCCGGGTGTTTTGTTTTGTTTTGTTTTTTTGTTTTTTGTTTTAAGCTATCACATCACAATTATTTTGGCAACATCCTCTTTCCATCCTGCATCCAATACAGTATTTATCAAACTACACAAACTGCGTCAGTGTGCACTTCTTTCCGGATGATTGCATATCATTGCATATTCTTAAGGATTTGTTTCTACTAAATCAACTAAAAGATTTTGCTAATTGTAAAACTATTTCTGGAGCAAATTTAACAGCTGCCCTCTGCCTTATTCATGTAATAAATGATTGATTATTAAAACAATATTTTGCTAATTGTTGCATGACCAGCCAACTGCTACAGCTTGAACTCAAATGGAAACTTGTTGAAGCACTATAGTTAGTAAAAAGTTATCTCATAGGATATTATTAAGCCCAGAATTCTGTTATGGTTTGTTAAAGCATTACCATGGCTTCTGGCTTCTAGTGTTCCCATTTTACAGACAAGGAAACTGGGCTTAGCATACTCCAGGTTAATGGTGAGTGTTAGATGCTCACTCTGTTCTCAGACGTCCCGCTCCAGCCATCTGACTATACTACAGGAAATGCCAAGGCCTTCAGGACATTTTGCCACTTGACCTTCTGTCTCAGCTGAATTTTGTGAGTGATGCATACACAGGGCAAGAACTCCACAGAGGCCTTGGAGTTATTATGGACAACACTGACAATGCCAAAGCCGCCACAGAATCTCGGTCCTACTCTCCCCTCCTCAGTATCTATGTGCAATGACAGGAGTGGCATGGGAAGGGTTGTTTTCAGCCTCATGAGCTGCCAGGACCCTTCCTTGCACTCTCGCTTTGGAGACTGTAACTATGATGTGTGCAGTATCACACACTCAGAGCCTTGCCACTGAGAAACTGAACACCCTGGAAGGGTCATTGTACTGGACACATGAGAACCACAGAGGAAAAGGTCTTTCCCTAAGCTACACAATTAGTTGGTGGCAAAAGAATTACTCAAAAGTCAAAGGGAAGTAGAATTGTATTGAGAACCTGATCACATTTCATAAAGAGATGCTGGAGATGTTGGCTATAAAACAGTAGAATAATTGACATTATCTAAGCTCTTGAATTTGTTAGACACTGTGTCAAATGTTTAATGCAGCATTTTAATAACAGTTTGTTTGTCCCCTGCTTCCTGACAGGTTCTTACCTCATTGTCAGAGGAGGAGTCTTCTCAGAGGCTAAGTGAGATAGGCCTATCCAGCCCTAGAGCACTTGCTTAACTTCAGACAGATGGAATGCACCAGAATGTAATTCTCTAAAGACAAAGTACCTTTGTAACTGTGCCCGTCTCCTGAGGCAAACACTGAGGAAGATGGATGAATTTTGGTGCCCTGGTGAGGAATCTTAACCCCCAGCCTCAAGAACATTTCCTGCTACTCTTCTGTACTTCCTCATAGCAATTGCTCCCATGGAGACCTCTAAGAGATGTATCACAGAAACATGTTTGGCCCGATTCAGAGCCGCACGTGGTCTTCTAGGGAATAGTAGCATCACTGGTCACAAAGAACACTGAGTGGCTCCCATGGCTGATCTCATAGGCTCTCTGATTGTCTGTGTTACATTCAGAAGCCTTTGTATAACTGATCCATCTAGCCAAATGGAGGGGAAAAGGACCTTGTCATCTCTGAATGCTAATCCCCAGCATGATGCAGTAGTGTCTTCTGAAAAGTCCATACTCATAAACTAGGCCGAAGGTTGCCACCCCATCAGCTGTGTGTCATGAGCAATTCAACATCTGCATTGCTAGTTAGTTCCTATATGGAAGCACAGAGGAGCTGACCAAAAATAGGGGTTTTTCTCCCATTACAAACTCTATGATTCCTCCATAATGTGACCTTGGTGCCCTACGGCATGATCTCATGAGTCCATATCTGCCCAGTAAAAATCCTAGATATCCAGCCAGGTGTCGTGGCGCACGTCTCTAATCTCAGCATTCAGGAAGTAGAGGCAGGTGGATCTCTGTGAGTTCTAGGCCAGCCTGGTCTACAAAACGAGTCCTGGACAGCCAAGGCTACACAGAGAAACCCGGCCTCAAAAAACAAAAACAAAAAAAAACTGGATACCCAAGTAACATTGCTACAGTTATGGAAAAATGAACTTCAAGTTATTTTCTAGGACTCTTTATACAAGGATGCTTTCACCTACTACCAGAGACATGGTAAAGTAAAGGTCTTCCCACAAAGCAAGTGGCTTTGTTAGGATGAGGAGCCTTCTTCCCAGCTAGACTATGAAGAACATGGAATGTTTATAAAAATCTTCCTCCTAGCTCTATATTCTTTTTATTGTTTTATTTCATCACCTGTACAGATGAAGAAAATTGAATACAGTGCACAAAAGTATCAACAGAGGTGGAAAAAGAATATGGGGACTGACTGCCAGTCAGAGTTCAGCCAGCAGCACTTTTAGTCATTAAAGATGGGTCTCTCCACCTCAGTACCATAAACATGGATGGGTTAATTGACGGCTGAAGTACCGTCCTATATACTGCCTGATGCCTATCAGCATCTCTAGCTTCTACTCACTAGATGCCCATAGCTATTCCTCTAGCTAAAAGCGAGTAGAGAACTAAGTTGATTCTCTGATTAGTTGGTCCAAGCCTCGACTTTGGTCAAGTTACTCTATCACTTTAGACCTTAACTTCCTTCCTCCTCTGAAAGATGGCAGAGTGGTAGCCCTTGCACAGTTGTTGCTGTAAGAAAGAAAGGACACGAAGAGTCTTCTATAAAGGGAGCTCCCAGTGGCAACTTCTTTCATCTCTCTACTCATACCAATCCAAGGAAATCATTCTTAAGAACGAGTTCACTCCTTGAGCTATAATATCTTCGTGTATTTGTTAGATAGAAATAGAACTAAAATCCTTCAAGACTTGAGTAATCCTTCAAGTCCTGAGTAATGTTCTATTTTTTTTTTTTTTCCATTTTTGGCTTTTAGATTTCTCTCCTAAATATTTGGAACCTAAGGTTGATCTCACTGTAACTATAGAAACAGCCTATCTTGTATGAATCCAAGAGCCCACTGGCTCTGGCTCTGGCCCTTGTGCGATCTCTCCAACAGCCCTATCAGCAGCCCACACTGTTTGTATCTACCAGCGGTTTCTGAAAGACTTCCAGTTTCCCACGGGAATATAAGGAAATTAGAATTATTAAGCCAACGATAAAAGAAATGGGCACAAAGCCACCATCTCCTGCCCCTGACGTCCAGCAAATTGGATATTCTTTGTGTAAGATGCAGAAAGATGCCAAGCCCTACAGAAGTTGCTCATCAGGAAAAGGAAGAGGACGTGGAAAGGGAAGAGCTCACAGAAGGACACTGACAGCCCAGCAAAGCTACGCCCACCCTGCCCCCACCCCCATGCTTCGAGGCTGCTTACAAGGGCCCAGTCACAGAGGTTACTGGCTCACCCAGCCAAGGACGGATGAGCAAAAGCAACCAAGGCTTGGCTTTATTAGCAAAGTGAACAGACTCCTTAAGAGTATTGATGTATTGACTAATGAGGCTGACATCCAGCGTGAGGAGCGCTTACATGCTTAAAGGGCAAGCGTTACAAGTCAACAAGGTATTAATTTAATTCCTCTTTGAAAAGGTGCCAAAGGTAGCAATGGCAGAATGTGAGGAGTATTTGTCGTGCTTGTTTCAGTCTCCTTTCATCCTGGACTCACTCACTCGACTGCAGATCTCTAAACAGCGGTGAACAGAAGGTCAAGGCTGGAGGCCTTGACAAAGAGCAGAGTGTCCTGCTCTGTGCTTGGTTTTCTGGTATGGCCTAGGTTTGTGCCTTTTTGCTGTTTACACCCATCAGTTGAAAGGCTGCTGGGAAGCCAACTACCTTGGGCTATAGTTGGTATCTGTCTTTCTAACTTGACACCTGCTCCTAGCCTACACTGCGCATGTCTTCCGATTGGAGGTACAGTCTCATGACTATGTTCTGTGTCATGGGAGGTGAACACAATGGATGCCCCTTCTAAGCCCTCTTGCATCCTCTTCAAGTGTCTTCTGGTAGTTGGCTGCTTGGATACAGAGGCCAAGGCTACCCTGGGTCAGTGCACCTGGAACAAAACTCTTCCAATGCAGGATCTGGTCACTGGTCCCAACAGCCCATTTCCAAAGAAGTGAGAGAAAGAAGGAAAAGATTCTGGGATTTTTGTTGAGGCAGTAGGATTCCAAGGTTTGTCTTGCAATGACTGCTCTAACCTGGCAAATACACGTTACTCTTTCCCATTCTACCAGTCTATTAGACAGTCATACTAAAAAGGCAGGGTAAATTCTGTAAAAGCCAAACCAGACAACCAACACAGGGGGAAATCAAAGAGTGACTCATTATATCAAAATCCATTTCTGCCTTCCTATACAGTAATGAGGACTCCATTGGTCAAAACCTGCTACTTAGGCTTCTCTTACACACCCAAAATAAAACTTTAGATCTCTACTTTTGTTGGTGCTAAATTATCTACATGGGTCAGATTTGAACTAAATATTAAAGACTTCAGTGAGCCTATTATTTCTAGAGGAGTAAAGCATTTTCCCAAGGTACCAGGAATAAATAGAAAGAAATGTGTAAGCCAGACACGAGAACTGTAGACATCTCACCAGCAGTGGCCCATCCTCAGGCTTTGTTTGGTTGCCTAGAGATGTCCCTGGGGCTCCGAGAACATCAGAACTCAGAAGTTGTCTCTGTTAGCCCTTAAATACTGAAAGCTTGTGCATCCTTCCGGGGACCCTGAGATACACTCAAAACTCCCTCTGTCACTGACCTGAATTACACGGACTCTGGGTAGGTCTGATGACAGGTCCAACATCACAGCACGGAGTTTCCTGATCCCACTCCTGTGAGAAGTCACAGCCTCCTTGAGAAGGGGTTTCTATCTGGGATGCATGTCCTTCATACATCGAGGGAAAGGAAATATCTCCATTCTATCCTTAAACTAAATCAGCCTCACATCATAGGGGGAAAAAAGGTGCTGCAAAGAACATTCAGTCTCCACTCCACCAGGCATTCTGGGCATGATCCTGTTTCACATTGGAGAAGACATAGCCATTTCCTGGAGTAGAATCTTCTAGCCAATGTTTCATTCATTCTGGTGTCCCCACTGCACCAAGGATACTCCTGGTGCATCTTCCCTTGTGCTTTCTCCAGCTAGGGCATCCTTTGACAGACCTCTGTGTGACATCTTGCCTCACTGCAGGTCTCTGTTCCACTGGCTTCCTAAATCAGGAACTGTCTAGTGCCTCTCCAAGCCATTTAATTTTTCTTCAAAGACCTTATCTGGGCATGGAAGTACAGCAATTGCTCTAGCCTAACCCGATAGCTCCGATCTGATAAGGGCTGGAGATCCAGAGAAAGAGAAAGCTATTGTGTAGAGTTCTTCCTAAGGGGCCATTTGAAAGCAATCAGTAAATAAAAAGGTATCAATCTAGAAAACAAACACAGCATACAGCTCCTGTGTAGGTTCACAAAAATGTAGGTCACAGGCCCAAGAAGATGGCTGGCTCAGTGGGTAAAGCATTTGCCACACAAGTACAAGGATTGGGGTTTGGAACCCCAGAACCCATGGAAATGCTAGATCATCATGGAAGCCCTCCTGCAATTCTAGGTATCAGGAGGCAGAGGTGGGATTCCCTAAGCAAACTGGCTTGCTACCCACCTTATGGGCAAGTTCCAGGCTCAGTTGAAGAACCAGGCCCAGTGAATAAGATGAGGAGCATTTGAAGATCTCTACATGCAGGTTCATATACGAGCATGTGCATGCATACACATTAGTGTCCATACTTACACTGAGGACACATGAACACACACACACACACATGCACACACATGTGCATGCTTGCACACATATACACATTATTAAAATGTAAGTCACCAAGCACCCTTCACTTGCAACCTTATTGGGAAATATTTGGGTAAAGCAAACAAATAATGAATTTGAGAATACAATTATAGTAGTTCTTTGCTTTCCAAAGCCCTATGCACTACTTCAGATTACTTTATTCGTATTAAGAATACACTTAATAAGGAAAAATAAATATGAAACACATGATCAATTAAATCAAATGATTTTGTAATAAGTTGGAAGGTGACAGAAGACAGCTGGTCTGATATTCTCATTTGTCGCATGAAGGACAGGCCTCAATGAGGAGTGAGTTACTCAAGGACATGTTCAAGGTCAGGCAATGGAGAAACAAAGAAGCAGAACTTGAGCCCAGGCTCCTGCTTTCCTAGGCACAGTTGTATAATCAGCCAGAGTGAGAAAGGCACAAAGGGATGGGGTTGGATGGGGGAGACAAATCTTCACTGATGACCCAATTAGTACACTATGCCAAGTGACATCAGGGTTGTCATGTGTGTTCCTGTATCAATCACCCCAAATTACTTGAAGCAGAAATGCATGTAGTTTGTAGAGTGGCATAAGCCATCCAGAGAGGGTCACACTAATATGCAAATTACCATATTTGCTTTTCGGACCTGGCAATACAGATATTCTTGTGGAAAGGTGTGAATCTGTTTTATCTTCCAGTATCTAGGTGAAAGAGGTTTTTGTTTGTTTGTTTTTTATTATCTTACCAAATCAAAACTAACAGAGGTGACACCTGAGGGCCAAGACAGATCAGAGGGTAAAGGCACTTGACACAGAACCTGACTAATCCAAGTACAAACCCTGAGACCTGTGTTAGAATGGGAGAATCAACCAATTACTGCACGTTTTGCAAGTCGTCCTCTGACCTCCTCTCACAAGCTCCTCCCATCTTTCCCTGCCCAAGAGGTGGAAGATACAGATAAAGCCTTAAAAGGCAATATGGCTTCTGCTAGATATATTTTCTATTAGATGCTTGGTGCCCTAGGAACAGAGCCACCATGTTGTGAGGAAGATCAGAGCCCAAAGAGGAGTTGTGCTGTTGTTCTGGCCAATGGGCAGCCTGCTCAGATGCTGCCAATGATTCCTATTCTTTGGCAGTCACAGGAGTGAACAAGCTTTCATCCCATTTAGTTCATCTAATTCCACTTCGCAAACTTTGAAAACCACCTTATTATCACTGAGCTGTGACTGCAAAGTCCTAGCTAATCACAGAGTCATAAGCAAACCAAAGGCTGTTGCTCTTTGTATTAAAGAATGGAACTAAAGAAACTAGGGGAGCAGCCAGGAGAGGAGGGGGTGCGCACAGAAGTGCTGGGTTTTGTTGTTGTTGTTGTTGTTGTTGTTGTTTGTTTGTTTGTTTGTTTTTCTGGGTAAAGAAGGACTACTGGAGTGATGAGAAACTGATACTCATGGGAATAGAAAAATATGCACTCATAACTCACTTGCAGAAGATTCTGGTAACACTAAGACTTCAAGATGTTTGTGAAAGGATGATAAGGTAATCAGTAAGACATTTTGATACAATATTGTCCTAAGATAGAACACCTGCCTCAGGCACTCCTATGTACAGGACAGATATCAGTAGCCAGTGACTGTATTTTATCCCCTTATTAGTCTGACAGCTTTAAGAACAATTCACTAGTGTTCATTAGAGTTGTTACCTGAAGTGAAATCCACTCACCATCACTCAAGTTATCAACACAATGAAAGATTTTTCATCCTAAATTCCCCAAGGTACACACGGATTTCCCTCTTTCCTCTTAGCCACATTAGAACCAGTGATATTAATGATTTGAATGGACCTTAACTGACTGTCTTATCTAATTCTACCTTCAAGGTAATAGTCGCTTCATTTCATTTGGGGTTAATTTGAGGCCAAGTAAACACAACAGATTCGACTAGCATCTCCGAGTTTTAATACGTTAGAAATAACAGGAACCAAACCTCTACACTCAGGGCATTCCGACAGTGATACTATATCATTACTCAAAAGCAGTAATTGTTTAAAAAATCAGATTCTCAGCTTTCAGGGGCACCATTTAAGATGCTGGAATTCAAATCAATACATGTCTAACTGAGTAAATTTTGCTGATTAAAATGCACAGAAAACACTACTATCTGTAAAGAGGGTTACAAGAGCCAGTGCTGTTCAACACTTTTGCCTCTTCAGTAAAGGGCCCAACTCTGGGCTAAAGCAAGCTGGCGGAGTCTTCCATCAAAGCAAACCCAGTATGATGGTTAATTTTCCTTACTAGTCTGGCTACATTCAGACTCCTAGAAGATTTGGAAAACATATGTCTGGGTATGTCTATTGAGACTCTACCAAGAATGATCTGATCATGGGTGCTCTGGTCTAATGAGGCCCACTGATGATTAACCCACGGATGATTCACAATCTCTATACTAGGGTGTGATTATAGGGACTTATTAGAGGAACTGGGTTCAATTTTGTTTTAGTTTTAGGTATTTCTTCTTGCATGCATGTGTGTGTGTGTTTGCGTGTGTATATGTTTGTGTGTGTATGTGTGTGTGTGTACCTCCATGAATTATGTTCACTAAATATGTGAAGGTGTCTTGCAGAGGCCAGAAAAAGGTATAGATCCCATGCAACTAGAGTTATAGGGTTGTGAGTCACCCAATGTGGATTCTCAGAATAAAACCAAGGTCTTCTACAGGAGCAGCAGGATCTCTTAACCGCTGAGTCATGTCTTTGGTCTGGAGATGTGGATTTGAAGGTTATACCTGGGTCCTGGCATCCTCTTAATCCTCCCTGACTTATCCATTATGAGATAGGCAGGTAGAGTTCAGTATATGTACTTTGTTATGATGCTTCCTCTTACCACAGACTCATACTAAAATGACCAAGTGGGCACAGATTGAAACTTCTGAAATTGTAAGTCAAGATAAAAATCTTTCCTCCCTTGTTTTTCTCAGACATCTGTCTTAGCAACAAAAAGACTAACACAGTGATGAGATTGATCTTCATGACAAAGAAACAGGTGATGCTAGTGGGGGTGATGATTATGGTGGTGCTGATGTTGAAGACAGTGATATTATTGATGATGGTGATGATAATGACATCACTGATCATACTGAATATCACAGCTGGTGCTCCCATTTGTCATAAGTGCCTCTGTGCTTCAGAAAGATTGCTTCATTTCGTTCTGAACCATACTATTAGATAGGCATAGTTACTTCTATGGTTGCTATGGTTATCATCCCTGACATCAGGTAAAGAAGTTAAGACCCAGAGAGCTTAAATAACTTTCCTTAAACACACAAGTAGTACAATATTTTTAAATTGAAATTAAGTAAATA
>OU015747.1:23616028-23628106 GCA_907169655.1 Acomys percivali | reverse complement strand
GAGAGAGAGAGAGAGAGAGAGAGAGAGAGAGAGAGAGAGAGAGAGGGCGCAAAACAACAAAGCAAAACCAAAAAGCCTTCTTCAGGCAGGGCATGGTGGTGCATGCCTTTAATCCCAGCACTTGGGAGGCAGAGGCAGGTGGATCTCTGTGAGTTTCAAGCTAGGCTGGTCTACAAAAAGAGTTCCAGGACAGCCAAGGCTATTACACAGAGAAACCTTGTCTTGAAAAACCAAACCAAACCAAACCAAAACACAAACACAAAAACCAACAAACCAAAAACCTTCTTCAGAAAGGAGTGTGGTCTAAGAGAAAAGGGAATCAGAGGTGTGGTGGTACTTTTAACCACTATTCCAACAGTATTTATTCATCAGTTTCCAAGAATGCTTGGGCAAGGCTGGTTTTGTTACTATCTATCACATCGTGTTTCAAGATGAAGAAACCAACTCATGCTCACTCAGTGACTGTGCTGAGAAATGGCTGTCCTGAAATCAAGCACAGTCCAGGATGAGGGCCTGAATGTTTAACCACTAGAGTAATGGATGTTTTTGACAATGATGGCTTTAGTTGAGTTTTGCATCCATGCCTGGCAGAGGAGGACCACTCAACTGAGAGGTGAAGCTAGGAGGTACCAAAGACTCAGTGAACTCACCATATCTTAAAGAGAGACCCCTGTCTTTCCAGTGTGAAGGAAACCCAAGAAAAGTGTGGGTTAGCCATGGAGACAGAGTCCTCAGGCAGCTGAACCCTCTGCATCCACTACACAAAAAGATTTAAAGTCTTACTTAAATTCCAAGATTGTCAAAATTGGAAATTTAAGCATCACATCCATCCAACTTCCACATCTTAGAGAAAGTGATGCTCAAGAAGGCAAGAAAACTGATTAGGGGCTCAACAACTCTGATGAGAGGAGCACAGGAGAATTGGAGGTGACCTCATCTAGATTTGCCTTGACTCCCTCCAAGCTACCACTGCACCACATGCAGAGACTGTTCATTATCTGCCAGCACCCCCTCAGGCCCCCCACCCTGAGTCCACCGACTGTGCAGCCCCACCTGAGGCCTTGACAATGTCCTGTGCTGGTAGTCTCTCCCCTTGAGTGTCTGCCTGCTGTACTGAGGTGGAATTCTTTCCCATCAGCTCTGTCACTGTTAAACTTTAGGACATTTTCTGAGGCAATTGCCAACTAACAAATTCTATTGAGAACAAAGTTAGTAAGTAGTCAAAATTCCCCAGGTGTGTTGGTAGGGTTTACTGCACATATACTTGGAACGCTCTACAACTGTGTACATCTCTTTCCCAATGCCACATTCTGTGAAATCAAGTTGACAGCTTGAGCTGGGCAAAGTAGGAATAGAGAAAGTTCCCCAGTGAAGTCTTGACTTAGGATGTTACAGTTTTATGATGGCATGAAAACAGTACGCATTTGAGAGAAATTGGAATTCAGATCTCACAGGCTTGTAGTATACAGTTTCATGCTCTTGTGATGCACATGGTGCAGAGACACAGCTTCAGGTCAGCCTCGAGACCACTAGATGAAGCAGAGCACTGTCCAGTGTATCATGAGGCTGGCCACATTGTTGTGTGAAGAAGTTCGGGCGAGTTTCACCTGTTCTCTCTTTCAGTATAGTGCAACTGGAGATACATTTGTAGAGCTGTAACTCCATCAGAAATCAAGATGCCCCTATGCTCATACGACAGAAATTGGTATTTGTTGTTTAGATCTGGCTTTGCTGATTTTGGGGGTTTTAAAGAATGCGTAATGGAAAGTGTTAATACCTCAGATTAAGTAGAACAAATGCAAGGTATCATGAGCCATTCCATTGTGAAGAGCAGAAGACTTGACAGAACACTCTTCTGGCACTTGAGAACTATAACCCACTGCAGAATAGCAGTAACTTTTGTCATTGATGAATGAATGGGCTTAAGAAATTCACCTTTGCAGCTTTAGCTTTTTCTCCCTTGCTCATTAATGTAAGAGAAACTATTAGCCAGTATTCCTGTCAGATCTATGCTTATTAATCAATTAAAATTAGTATTTGGCTATGACTACTGAAGTTAAGCAAAAATCAATGAAAGCATGTGGGGAGAATTACCTGACTACATAACATGTTTAATAAAGAGTAGCTTAGCTGGGTGCAGTAGCACACACCTGCAATCCCAGCACTCAGGGAGGGAGAGGTAGGGGCAATCGCTGTGAGTTCAAGGCCAGTCTGGTCTACAAAGTGAATGCAGGACAGCCAAGGTACACAGAAAAACCCTGTCTCCAAAAACAAAACACAAAACAGTACCAAGTACCATACATTTTATTATTACTCCTAAGCTGTAATTTGCATTTTGTTATCAGTAAAATCCATACAGTAAAGTTAAATATGCATATTAATGTATCTTGTTGTTGCTGTTGTTGTTGCTGTTGTTGTTGTTGTTGTTTTATCTACCAGGACATTAGAGGTGACCCTTCTCAACTTTACACCATGTAGCCAATCAGGGCATCTCTGACCCCATTGTTTAAAATCAGAACCATCCTAGCTTTGGTCCCTGACCTCACTTTCTTTTTCTTCACAGTTGTTTTAATTTTTAATCTTTTTTTTTTTACACTGGAAGAACCAATGTGTAATCTTTTGAAGCAGACATCTTGGATTAGTATGCTTGTGAAGTAATAACAACCAATATCTATTCCTATCTATGGATTCTTTAGTACAGACACATTAAATATGAACAATGTTCATCAAATAAAAAACTTGGGGAACTTTTTGCTTTTGACAGTTATAAGCAGCGAGAACTTCATCTTAAACCATTAACTTTCATGACCCAGACAGAGCCATGTAAAAACCAAGATCTTTTACAAAAAAAAATATTTATAATGAAATTATATCACAAGACAAAAAGGTATTGATTATATATATCATTATATATATATATATATATACATACATACATATATATGCTGAAGAGTGTTTAGACTTTAAAGTCACATTTTAAATCGCACTTAGTAAAAATGCTTAGAATACATTTTAGGAAAGAAAGGTGATGAGAGAGCAGAGTTCTGTAAAATGCCTATGTATAATTTTACTACTTCTAAAATATGCTCTCCCCACTATTAATCTAATACCTAAAAGTTTCCCATACAACCGCATTTTGATTCACCTTCTCTGCCAAGGCATCATGGCCATTATACATACACAAATGTTAAAAACCAAAGCATGGTAAGTGGCTTGGGAGAAAGAGGGAGGCAGAGATGGATCACTCTTTGACGTCTCAGAATCAAACAGTTAAGGTTAGGAGTCAGGGAAAATGAGCATCCAGCAAGATACATTACGTTGCTGAAGATGGAATTGAATATTAACCAAGGACTGCATAATGCAGGACCTGCTCATAGCCCAGAAGCAACCATAGATGCCTTGAAAAATAGTATCTCATCAATGCTTGTGATAGTGCACAGGTTATACTGCTTGGAAAATTCTGGATAAACCTGAGTCAAAAAATAATTTTGTATATGATAAATCTTGGGGGTGTTTAGGCTACTTGTTCTATTTATAGTCATGTGTATGAATGCATGAGAATGACTTAGATGAAAAATGTTTCTAGCTAAGTCTAAAATGGTGCTTTCAGAGTGTAAAGCAAAAATCCTATGTGGTAAGAAAAGATGACAGGAACATCAGAGTACAAGCTGGTGGGAGAGACCACCATGGCTGCTGGACAGGCAAAAATAACCAAATGGAAGTACAGACCATAAAGCAAGTACATTTAAAGTTGCCAAGAAATGGCCACTGGAAAGGAAAGCCTAGAAAAACAGCTGAAGGTAACATGGGAAAGATTTAACACCGAGAAATCACTAAATACAGTCCCATTAAGGGGTGGTGATCAGTACGTAGCTTCTGGCCTTCAGCATGTTGATCTAAGTATAACCAGATAATGTAATTTTATTGCTAACACTATATAAAAATTAATTGATTGACATCAGACCAATTTTAATTGCCATGGTTACTAGATAATAAGCAGAGAGCTTCCTGCAGCCTTTCTGACTCAGAGAGTTTAGAGCAAACCCAAGTAATACCAGATAGTATTAAAGTGTGTGATGAGAAAAAAAAAAGAACTTAGGGTTGATTTTACTTTAAATTATTATTTTTTAAGTCTACCATGTTTTTTGCATGAGTCATATGTTTAGTCACTAGCAGAATCTCTTCCAATTTTATAAAGGAGAATTATGTTCCATTGCAGAGGCTTTATATGCAGTCATCTGATATGGACTGATCTGGAGGAGGAAGAAGAGTGTTGCTATGGATGACTCAGAACCCTGCACCAGAGGGAAGGGGTGGGTCTAAGGAGCCAGCACACTGCCAAGAACTGCCTGCCCAGCCCTGACAAATCAAAGTCAGAGCTTAATGATTGGAGATGATGCTTGCCCCAAGAAAGTAGCATACACCACTTTAATGGCACTGTCCCCTTAGAGAGGGTTATACCTACAATGTGCTCAGCATCCTCCTTTTTGTCCCATATGATTCAAGAAGACAGGGTCAGTTCTTAGATCGTTCAGCCTCAGGCAACAGGCACATCAACACAAGCCACAAAGCCAACAGAGACACCAGGGGCAAAATGTTGGTGGGCTGGGGATCTGCCCTACATATGTAGGACTTCAGTCTTGCTATATTTCCATGTGTCCTTCCCCAACCAACTCAGAGTCCCCAAATCATTTTAGATGGACTGAAAGTTTGTATAAAGATTCTGTGGCCCCACTGACATTGTTCTTAAGTACCCTAAGTGTGAATTTCATGAACAATTAGTATCTGGATCTGTTTCTTTCCTGAAACCTACCAAGGTGACTGTTAACTTACAGGGCAGTGGTGTTGTGCTGTACAGAGTCTGGGGGAATACACTTCTGCCCTAACACTCTCTAATGTTTTTCTACTTCATCTTTCTTTTAAAAAGCCTAAACTTTGAATAAACACTGGAGTTTTGGCAGATGAAACCTAAAGTGTAAAAGATAAAATGTTGCTATAGCCACACAAACAAATCCATATTGCACCTGTTCTATATGGAATTTTTTCCCTACTAATCGACGATTAAATATAAATCCTAATGTACATTACATTTTACATGCAATATGGGCTAGTTACAGTTGCTATGGAAACCTCCACTTTTGCATTTACTGATTTTAATTCTGTGACATTTGCTGACTTTAGTACAATCTAAAGTTTATAAATATAACATACAGGTTTCTAGAGCTTTTCTTAAGAACTCAATTTGCATAGCTAATTCCATCACAAATCTCTAGGTATATTAGAGGGAACAGGATTAGACTGATCTAACCAATGATAATCAGTAAACAATAGACTGTTTCCAGAAACAATGATTTCCATTGATCTTCAGAAAGCACCTTTCACTAAACCAATGTTCCATCCATTGTATCAACTTTTTCAGCCATTGAGTCAGTGACTGTTTCTCAATGCAACTCCATTGTCTACCTTTAGATTTCGCATCAACCTGGTGAGAGAAGCAGGCCAGACGTGGCTAAGAGAAAGCACAGTGCCATGCTTTCAAAACTACTTCCAACCCAGGGTGATCATTTGGCTTTGGGCAGGAGTTCCTGGTAGCTTCTTGTAAACTAACATCTTCCTCATTCTCATTCCCAGATCCAGCTGTCCTTGCACTTTTAGAATCTAGCACAGTCCCTGGGCATGAGATAAACACAGACTCTCTAACTACCATAAACCCCCTTTCTACTCCTGGCTTATTGAGATACAGAAACTGTGCAAGCCATTTGAAGTCATCTGCCAATATCTGTTGTAGATGTTTTTAAGTTCTTTTTTCCTGTGGAGAAGGGGTGCACATGCTCCGACACACTCGTGGAAGTCAGAAGACCACTTGTGGGAATCAAGTCTCTTCCTCTACAATGTGTGTTTCAGGAATCAGACTCAAGTTCATCAGGTTTAGTAACCAGCACCTTTACCTGCTGAGCCCTCATCCATCAACTTAAAAGTAACTACATCATTAAGAGCTTCCTGACAGACAACGATAAAAATGCACATCAGCATCATAGATTCCCAAAAGAAATCAATGGTTGTGAGTCTTCTGTGAGGAAATCCAGGTTCAAATAACCCTAAACATAGATACAAGGATATAGAAAAAGAAAGCATGTATAAGAGCATTCTAAGTGATGGCATGAAAGCCTGTGCAGCCAATAAGAAGGAAAGGTTTATCCAACATTGGTTAAGTCTGTTCATTGTGCCAGACAGTGCGTAGCAATCTTGGAGCAGTAAAGTGTCCACTATTATATCTGAAGATGAAGATAGCAGATAAAAGGAAACTCAAATGCCACACTTAAGGCTTCTAGAGAAAAGCAAGACAAGCTAGCAAAGTGGCAGCAGGCTTAAGAAAATTGTAAGGGCTCTTCAACAAGAAGAAGTACTAGAGCCTCCAATAACTCAGGAGAAATAATGAGACAGAAAATAGCAAAGAAAATAAACACTTTATTTTTGCTTCACTAAACAACAACAACAACAATAACAAGAACAGATGATGAACAAATTGGTTAGTGAAGGAGATGGTGTCTAAGGTAAAGCTAAGGAGGAATAAGGATGAGCAAGAGGATGGGTAACAATGCATCAGGTAGCTCAGCAGAGGCAGAGAGGCTCCAGGGGTTTAGGAGTTGGTGGGCCTTCTGATGCTATGGCCATTTCAAGCTGATTCTGGGAAGTAGGTGACATGTACATCAGTAAACCAAAGACTGCCTGGAGCTTGAAATCACAGGCACATACTGCTGACAGAACAGATGGTGATGAAACCTAGAAAACATCTCCCTTTCTTATTCCAGCAATGCTAGAATTCACACTACCCAACACCCCCATGGCCAATTCATTGCATACCAAGTTTGCTCTCATCCCTACCTAGACAAGATAACATCCTTCTCTTTACTTCTTTCATCTGCTTTTAAATCCCGCTGAGCAATTCTTTATTCAGCAGCCAGAGAAACATGTACAAAATAGTATTCCAATTGTGAACCTTCCCTCAACCCTCCAGCAAAAGGAGGGCACATATCCATACCTTAGGATTCAAGAACAATTACAATCTGTACCCATACTAGCATCTATCCGGTCAAACATGACCCGACCCCAACCGTATCTTCAGCATCACATTGCTTCCTGCTTGTGACCTTTGGGTCTGAACTAGAGATGGCTGGGCCTCCTGTCACAGGAACTTAATACTTATCATTTCTCTTTCAGAATGACACTTTGAATCTTATGTCACACTTGTCTGATTAAGTCTTATTTTTTCTTTTTCAAAACTATGTTTATTTGGTTAGTGTGTGTGTGTGTGTGTGTGTGTGTGTGTGTGTGTGTGTGTGTGTGTATGTACAAGCTCTTGGAGGCCAGAAGACAACTTTTTGCTGTCATTCTCTCCTTCCTCTTCTTGAGGCACAATTTCTTTCCCTCTATGTCTCTTTCCTGCTGTATACCCTAGAGCAGCTGGCCATGGAGCAGCCAGGCAATTCCCCTGTCTCTTCCTCCTGTCCCACCAAAGCTACTGGGATTGCAGATGCATGTCAGTGATTTTGGCTTTTCATGTGGGTTCTAGAGGCTGACCCCCAGGTCACAAGGCTTACATGAATCTTCATGTCTGTAGAAGATTCTCATGTACACAGGCCAGCCAAACACAACTAAACATGTCCCAGACCTGGGTGTCCAGTGGCAACTCATATTTCTGTTCCCTCTGGCCAGCACACTTTTCTTCCCAGCAATTCTGAATCCTATAATCCCTCTAGAACGATTTCCAGCATCCTCTATGGCACAGGATTAGAATTCCCCCTACATGCACTAAATTCTAGTGATAAAATATGCCACCATCATTAAAAATCTTCATGATTTCAATCAAAATATAATGAACATCAATTAGATGTCAGGTGCTAGGTTACTGGGTTACTAAATTAAAGAATAAACAATCCTCTGCACCACTGGATCCACTGGATAGTCTCTATACTGCAAAAGGCAGCAGGTCAAGGACATAGGAGAAACAGGCTGAAATCCAGAACTTTCTAAGAAGCCAAAGGGACTAGGGCTGACTAGGAAGAATAGGAGACCAGTAACAGCAATTCCTGCATACAGAAAGGCTGCCAGCTCCCATTCACAGAGCCCTTCACAGAACTACACATGTCTCTGTATGTCTTTCATGAAAGACAGACATTGAGCCTGCTTGCATTGGGACAGTACTGAGTTCCTACTGACTGTGTTTACATGTCAGAGCCTGCCTCCCCTCTGGTATTCATTATTCTGTCTGGAATATTCTAGATTTTGTTTTTTGCCCCTAGCCATAGATTCTGTGTTAATGACTCAGGAATGGTCCTTGAGCTCAGGAAATACAAAGGGGCATGACCCCACAATGTATATTTGGTGGGCTCCTAATGGAGTATGGGGCCCTTGAGAAACATGAGATCGCTTCAGGCCACAATTTCTTCATTTATGAAGGCAGTACTGTCCTGAAGGTTGTAGAATTGAGCCATTAAGGTTCTTCTCTGGACTTGGGTAGTCTGGTCCAAGCCATAAAGGAGTTCCTGCTGGCTCAGAAACCCTGGGGTGATGGCACTGTCTCTATCAGTCTTGATTTTATGGTCTGGGAGGTAAGGATCACCAGAGGCATATGGTTCAATGAGATCAGTGATACAACACCACTGGGGCACACAGCCAGTACTCAACTCAGGCAGGCCATGGTGGAGCACACCTTTAATTACAGCACTCAAGATGCAGAGGCAGGTGGATCTCTGAGGTGGAGGCCAGCTTGGACTACATAGTGAGTTCCAGGACAGCCAGGGGTACACAGAGATACCCTGTCTTGATAAACAAATAAACAAAAATCCAAGAACAACAACAACAACAAAATCATTGTCCCTGTCTTGTCCTCAGCTAGTCCCCTGCCTTAGTTTTTAGATTCCTAGCCACTCAAAGCTTCAGACAACCTACTTTTTTCTAAAGTACTCTCAGTATCCTCTCCCTATGCACCATAGGTAAAGGAGAAGAATTTGGATTTTTTAAAATTCACTATGTAATAACGTGGAAGCCTCCCAAAATCATTATGGGCTACGGTCAACACCTTGTCAAGGATTAAATTGTCTACCTATTCACAGACAATTTCTCATGGCCAGGAAAATTAAAAAGGATTAATTTTTGAGAGAGCATAGCTTTGAAGTGGGCTTAGAGAAACAGCGCTTTTCCTCCTCTCCCTCACTCCAGGTTTAGATTCCATTGAGTTAAGGAATCTGGTTATAGCTGTGATCACGACATTGATGCTTCCTGCTTCTGTCTCCCTTTGTAGCTGCTTAGGGAGCTCCATTCTTCTAAACGTCACCAGATGCACAGCATCATCAACAAGCAAATGATGCCCCAGATCAAACACACACATATTTAGATTACAACTCATGACATGACAAGGAATTTAAGATCAGTGTGTTTTTGAGTGTGTCTCAGTCGTCTAATCCTTACTCAATGCTTATTCTTGCTGCTCTCAAAACCCCTTGTGGCCATCACACCTGTGGCCCCTTCCCATAGCTAGATGCCTAGCTGCTTGTCTTCCCTGCTAGGCTGAGAGCATCCTGAGGACAGGCCTTCCTTGTGCTCCTTCACCCTTGAGCACATAATAAAGAAAACACAGCAGCTACTGATGAATGAATAAGCCAGTGTAGTTCAATCCCAGACACTGCAGGGTGCCACTGTGAATGCTACTTCTTAAATGGTTTTAAAACCAAAGCCATAATAAAACTAACAGCAGAGTCCTTTCTTCTCTGCCTTTTTCCTGCCTCCATGAAAGAAAGAAAGAAAGAAAGAAAGAAAGAAAGAAAGAAAGAGAAAAGAAAAGAAAATCACAGGATGTGTAAAACTGGGACTAGAAACCATTCCCCATCCATTCTTTCCCCACCTCCCTCATCCTCTCATTATACCCAAAGTATCTGGTATCCCCTTCAAGGAAGTCTCCAGAGAGTGGGTAATGTTATATGGGGTTGAGCTCATGATAAACAATGGAGGGAATTAAGCTTGAGATTTTAGTTGCTAACTATAAATGCCTTGACATATTTTTCTTTCAGACCAACGCCTGGAAATATAACAAAGTATATTTCCATGTTTATTTGCATCAACTACAGTATTTTTCTCAACAGATAGATGTAAAGTTTTGAGTCCAGGGAAAAATCGGTTTAAATCACCCTCCCAGCAAGCAGTGTCTAAAACAGTACACACAAGAGATCATTTCAAAGCAGTTTAATGCACTTAGCCAACAGGCATTAACAGTCTTCGCAGAATAAACTAACACTGCTTAAGCTTATTTCCTAGTCCTGGTTCAGACTTACATTAACCTCTCTGAAAAATCACAAGGTCCTAAGCACCCCTGAACTCTAACTGCAGAACACCATGCATTTGCACTGCTTTCGTGATGACAGAAAACAAAACAAAACAATCTCTCGGCCTCCCTCCAGGTGCAGGTTCTAATGCATGATACATGGTGCATGATGCATGGTGCGTGGTGCATGGTGCATGGTGCATGGTTTGCATGTGGTCTTCAGGCACCAGCCAGTTTGAGCAGATGAGCAAGCTTCCACATACCATGACTCAGCAAAATTCTCTTATCCAAGAAGGTGGGAGAAAAACAGGCAGAGGAGACTCCACACTGTGGACCGTGATGTCATGCTTAATGTAAAGGATTTGAAACAGAAACCAACAGTCCACCTCAGTGCTACCGTGTCCTATGGGGCGGAAGAGAGAACCTTGGAGTTTCTATCAGGTCTAATCCAGAAAGATCAGAGAAGGAAACAGTAACAGGAAAGGGAAAGACTTCTCCAAGGCTACCAGTTTAGCTTAAGAAACAGAGGAAGAAATGAGAAAGATTCCAGATGAACAATTGCCAAGTGAGCCAAAAGCTACAAGCCTGCAATTTACAAGGAAGATCCTATGGGGAGGGGAGTAGACGCCACCCAGATCTCCTCTGAGCTCGGTCATCTGGCTGCATTGTTTCACGAAGTACTAGGGATATTCTTCTCACGGGAATGTATTGGCTTTTATATTTTACCACCTGAGTCTCAGACGTTCAAGTTCGTCCCCTGACCGTGGCATGGCTCAGCTTGCTACATCTCTCTTCTCGCTTGACTCAGTGTCACACCACCACAAGACCCTTGCATCACTCTGGCTGCCAGCTGAGGAAGGGTCCCCAGAAGCCATGTCAAATCCTGCTGCTTTCTCTCTGAAGGTCCCCATTCTACTGAGAGAGGGAGAAGAAACAGTGCTGGAGAGCCTGGACCCATTCTCCAAAACAGCTGATGGAAGTTCCCTGCCCCATAGTGGGGACCTCAGTGGTACACAAAGACAGTGCATCACTGGACAAATTATATAACCTTGGCTTACAATAATTTTGCATCTTAAAAAAAACATGAAAATGTATCCTTTGCCTCAGACACACAAGTCTAAAAATAGCACAGCCAGCCAGCGAGTGTGTATAATTTCTCTTTTGTGCATCTCTCCATCCAACAAACCTTTCCTCTGAAGAGACAAGACAGACATCAATTCTTTTTCTACGAGGAACCACACTGACCTTGAGTGAGGGCCCCGGCAAAGTGTTTCTCTCTGGACCCCCACACACCTTCATTTATCCCCTTTGTCCAACACAGAAGCCAGGACTGACTGAATTCATATTATGTGCCAGGGTTTGGCTAAAGAACCAAAAGGGCTTTTCTCCTGAAATTTCCTAAAACAAGCCTGTGGAATAGAGATGATTGGTATACCCTTTTACAGAAGGGGAAACCAAGTCACAGTGGAGGAAAATAAATCATTGTGTCAGGGCTCTGCTTACATCTACCCTACAGAAGCCCATGTGATCATCTGTAGCTGTAAAGACCAGGAACAGCCCTGCATGTGCATGGCAAACAGCCCACACTCTGTCCTTCACTTTCTACCCAGATGCATTTCTTACCGCTTTCAACAACCGTACCCTACACAGACAAGCACTCTCTGTCTCTGTCTCTCTCTGTCTGTCTCTGTCTTTCTCTGTCTGTCCTCTCTCTCTCTCTCTCTCTCTCTCTCTCTCTCTCTCTCTCTCTCTCTCTC
>OU015747.1:23595318-23616018 GCA_907169655.1 Acomys percivali | reverse complement strand
CTCTCTCTCTCTCTCTCTCTCTCTCTCTCTCTCTCTCTCTCTCTCTCACACACACACACACACACACACACACACACACACACACACACACACACACACACACACACACACATACCCTGGCCCCTAACCATGCATAATGCCCCACTCTTTGAACATAACATCACCTTTCAAAGCTCAATTTCCTTGCGCTCCCTGTTTCTTCTACCTACAACACACCTTTAAACATCCTTTCTGAACTGGCAAATTCCCATCACACGTCCTTCTCAAAAACAGCTGTTATATCTTCACTAAATTCCTATGAGACAGGAATACTGTCCTCTCTATCTCTGGACCTGGAACATCGTACACAGAAGACGTAGCACATTGATCAACCAAAAACCAGAGCTGTAGTTAACGTACTTATGAAATAAGAGTTGTGATAAATACTTTGCAAAAATCATCTCAGAGAGTCTTCATTATCCTGAGGCAAAGTACTACTATCACTACCTATTACCCATAAGAACAAGAAAGACAGAGAGGAGTGTCATTGACTCACCTAAGGCTGTGCAACCACTGAGCAAAGAAATAAACTTGCATGGTGTCAAGAAGTAAGTTACTTAATGCAAATGCCAGAGTAGGTGTGATACAACTGACCATTTCCTTGTCAAAGATACACAGAGCATGAGGCTACTTTATAGCATGCATATTGCCTACATAAAAACAGTGATCACTCAGAAACTAATTACGAAATGGGAGCCTTCATGAAATGTGCCTTTTAAAAAAGGTTAGCATTGGACACAGCCAATATCAATTGCTGTGGGGAGGAATACAGGCTTGAATAAGCTAAGACCTGACCCCAAGGATTCCTTCGATCCTGTGAGAACAATGAAATAGCACTGCAGACACCTCATGACATAGCCCAATTTGGAGGCAACTCTTTCTCCTTGAATCAAAAAGATGTCCTTCAAACAGAATAATAAATTAACCCACTGCACCCAGACTATCCAGTTCTAGATCAACACTGATTCTTAACATTAATTTCGGTTCCCTCTTCCCCGGTGAATCGTGCAAAAGTCTTTTTGATTTACAGACCTTCGTGTGAGACTGTCTGCTTCTTCACTTAGAAATAATACAAAAGAAAGCAAAGTAGGGGGAAAATAGCATCTGCCCTCAAATGAGGAGTGAAAGTCAATCTTAAAAAGGACCAAACCTCTGGATTCAGGGTTTCTGATGAGCGTTAAATGGTACTGGAAATCACACATTCAACTAATTCCTTTACACTTGCATTCTTCCATATTGCTGAGGGAGAAGGCTGATTGCCATGAATATTGAACTAATTGAGTACAAACTACAGTAAAAGGGACCAAATAATTTATGTGTGTGTGCGCATTTATGCCTGTGTTTTTAATTATAAAAACATAATAAACAGAAGCCTGAATAATTCAGACAACTAGAATTACATCTTAAGAAGTTTAAAGGACAAAGTAAAATGTTCATTATTTCAGTTAGAAGAGCTGGATTTGAAAAGATACTCATCGCCTGTGAAATGGCTCAGTGGTAAAGATGCTTGACATCAAGCTTGGCGACCTGATTCGATCCCCAGGACCCACACGATACTAGAAGCTAGTTGCTTCCAGCTGTCCTCTGACCTCATAAGCATGTGGTACTAGTGTATCTGTATATATATACAATAAAACATCTAATACAAAAGTTAAAAATAAAAGAATGCTCAAATGTGTTTCTAAGAAAGTAAAGTTTTCTGTATATGTATCAATATGAAAGGCTGCTTTAAACCCAAAAACCAAATTGTTAACACCAATCTTTGCATATTAAAGCCAAAGAGGGTATATATATGCCATCTTATCATAGTTGTATTTTACAAATACTTTACTTTGACAATGTATTGTGTGCTTTTAAAAATCTAAAAGTGCATATATGAAAGTCCAAGCAATGGCTTTTAAAATAAATTGGCAAAGAAAATAACCTTAGATTAAAATAATGATTTATTTGTACATGTTTTCAGCATCAATGACCTCATATTACCGAACAAACCGCTTTTCAGGTGTTTGAAAACTAAAAAGAAAGAAAAGAAGCTTGGAATGTAAAGATTTCTGTGAGATCCCAGGACACACTGGGCGCTAGTTAGAGGCTCAGTCCAGGCCAGTTCTAGTTTTGAGGACTAGATCCTGCAAAACCGGTAATTGCTTCTGAGTTGACCTCCTCACAGTCAGGGGAAACTCTACCTGGGTCTAGACTCTGTGCTTCAGAATCATGACCAATGACAACTATTCCAGCTTGGAAATCAGAGGGTTTGCTAACTCAAAAGAGATAGATTGCATCGTATCAGGGCCCTTGAAAGTAAGTAATATGCACAATTGCTTCATTCGAATTCTCAAGAAGAAATCAGAGCCAACTGCAGGTTAATCATAGTTAAAGCCACAAGGCGTAAGAAGGGAGACTATTTTGTGTGAACTGCCTGGTTTATTGGTTTAGCTTTTGCTTGTCTATACAACTTTTCAGTATAGCGACACAATCCTCATGAGTCTTAAGAAGTGACCTACATTGAGAAACAAAATTTAACAAGCACTGTATGAAAGGGGGAAGCAGAAGGGAAGGAAGGAGGGAGGGAGGGAAGGAGGGAGGAAGATGGGTGGGAGGGAGAGAGATCTACAAATAATTTGGTAGATTCTAACTATGCAATCTATATCTCCAGAGAGGTTGATAGGAGATGTTTATTGACACAGAACTCTTAATAAAAATCACAAGTGCCTGGTGAACAAAGTATTGTGAGATATATGTCATGTAGCCTTCACTACAAACAATTGAGGAGAGTCTGCTGTGAAATTTGGGTGACAGATCAGCACCCTGCTGTCGTATAAAAGAAAGCAGGTGTCATGAGTTCAGTAAACCTGATCCCTCTGTCCAGAGAAAGACTGCACAGAACACGTGCATCATGGTGAGTCTTTACTGTGTGAAGGACTAAACTGTAAGGTACCATAATGTTTTGCTGGAATGGCTATTATCAATCTAGACACACAGGGTGGGGAGGGGTGCTTCTGGCTTCCTAGTGCTGACCCATCTCATCTGGAGTAACCAGCACAGGCTACAGATTGAGAGGTGTTCCCTCTCAGAAGAAATGGTCAGTCAAGGCCAGCAGAGCTGTGTGCCCCAGCCCTCTCTTGGCATCGCTGCATCTACAGCCTCGCATAGGCAGTAGGGAAGAGAGTCATTTGAACATTAAGCTGTCTCCACGGAGTTCTTAGATGGCGTAAACCCCAGCCACATTATTTTCCCCATGGGATGGAGTTCACATGGTCTCACATATTTGTCAACATTCAATACTTTGCCATGGGTATTCTAAGGGATAATCATGACCTGGGGCTTAGAGGAGACATGGGCATCTTACCCAGCCATCACCTTCCATGTGGCAGTGTGTGGTTACTGTGACATCACTACTAGGCAGCAGGGAAAAGCGCTAAGAGAAAAATCACAAACATGGAGGGCACCAAAAGCACACACCTGGGAAATGTCACATGAAGCTCTGTTCATGAAGTCAGGTGAGGATACTAACCAGAGTTTTGTGCTGCTCACAACACTTAACTTTCTGAAAGAGCAGAGAACAGGTACATCACTGCAACTGCCATAGCTCCATTTATCACTTATCTCATACCAGCCATGTTATGAGCATCTGCCATCCACAGTGCAAAAGTCAGTCTAAGAAACCAAGGTTTAGAAAAGTTGCAAGTGGAAGACAGGCACAAGGCCTAAATTTGTTTCACTGAAGCATTATTGATATTGAGGGCTCTCTTTTCCAATAAATCAGAGAGGGCCTGGTGGCAGAACAATAGTAATAATAGTAATAATAATAATAATAATAATAATAATAATAATAATAACAGAATAAATAATAGTAACAACCTATTCATGCTCTCCTTTCTAGAAGTTGCTCACATCACAAATGCTAAACACCAATCTGATTGGAGTAAGAAGCCCTCCTAAAGATACACTGTATTGTTTGTTAGTAGATACAATGTCATTAGAGACCACAGCATCAGAAACTGATGGGATTTTTCCATATTTTCTGTTGTACAAATTACTTGAGGTAAGGTCTTCGATGGCCCTAGGAGAAAGTTCTACAGATGCAAAGTGATCTGGGAAATACAATCTCTATGGGCCTAAGGTAGATCCAGAGGGAGGAAGAAAGCCAGAAAAGAGAAGATGGGGGGAAAGGAATAGGAAGAGAAGAGGGAAGAAAGGAAGAGGGTGAGAAGGAGCGAACAAAGAGGGAAGAAGGGGAGACTGAGAGAAAAAGCCAGAAAGTCGGGGAGATTTCAAATAAGACCTCTAGGCTCACCAACAATATTTTTAATCAGAAGTCAGAGATTCGCAACAGATTCATATCACCCAGGCTCTCAGAGGCGGATCACTGTTCTCAGAGCACCACAGTCTACAGGCAGCCATGTCTCCCTGGCTGATAGGCTCCAGCTGGTAGTGTAAGCAACTATAGTATGTAAAATTATGGACAAATGCCATGTCACCATGAACAGTAGAAAATAATCTAATTTCTTTCCCCCAACATGTCATTCACCTTCTGTGTGGGTGGGTAACATAATTAGGTAGGACAACTTTGTCCCTGCCCTCGTAGACACAGAGAAGCCAGCATCCCAGGAACTGGACCAGTCCATTGGATAACCTCATATCCAGGAGAAGAAAGGCACAAATTTGATGTGGTGTTTTGCTTTGTTGCTGCTGTTTGTTTGTTTGTTTGTTTTTTAGTGTGGGAATAGGAGTTGGGAGAGTAGGAAGAAGTGGGTTTAGGAGGAGTTAAGAAGAGAGTGGGAGTTGACTATGCTCAAAATGCATTGTATGAAATTCCCAAAGTATTAATAAAACTATGAAGATGATGGTGAAGAATAAGAGAGGAAGAAGGAGCCGGGAGCAAAAGCAGCACCAAGCACCAGCAGCAGCAAATATGAGCTTAGAAAGATTCCTAGAATCCTATGAGAGGAAGAGTGACCAGAATGGCCCCAGCTTGAGGGAGATTAAGGAATACCTCTCTGAGAAGGGGACCTTTAAGTTGGTCATCAGGGAAGATCCTATGTGCTAAGACTTATATCCTCCCTGTTTGTATATTTGTTTGCCTGAGCTATGAAATTGATCCCTTGTAAGAAGGGTAGTTCATCAGCAAATTCAAGTGCAGATTAGGTGTCTTTTTAGTGATATGAGTTATTCTACAGGAAGCTGTTAGCCTGGTCCCCAGCAAAGGGTAAAGGATGACATGAGGCACTGAGCAACTGCGCAAATTAACAGACCCAAGAGCAGTCCCTCTGGGCAAGGAGGGATAAAGAAGAGATTGTAAAATGGAATGGGATCAGGAAGCACAGGCCACCTGACTCCAGAAAACATGAGCACGGAACCCTAACATCAGTTGGGCCCTCTAATCCTATGCTTTCTCTTTCTAATTTAAAGGCTGAACCGCAAAGGAGGCTGATGGAATGTGGTCAGGCTGATCTAAATGCAGGGCTGTAGCAGCAGATCCCCTAACAGGGTGTGGACAAGCAGGATGTGCACAGCCTGAACAGGGCTCTATCTGTGGATATGAATGTGGGTAGTCAGGAAGTACAGTCCCTCCAGACCCCTGGATGTTTCTGTGAGGACTTTCAGCAGTCTGATCCTCTTTTCCTTATCTCTTAAGGGAGAACCAGTTTGCACATATACCAGTCACAGCAGAGGATCAAAGAAGGAGATTCATCTTATTGCTAGTCAGAGACAGGCATCTACTATGAAGACAGTGGCCTCATAGGTAGCCAGAGTGGGCTGCAAATTTGGTAAGGAAACTGCTTCTCCCACAAAGCACTACAGAGAGTGCACCACAGGTCGCAGTTTGGGGATGGATTCCATAGGATAAGGAGAAACTCAAACACAGGCGCTGTCTCCCTTCCTACTCCTCTCCTATTCTGAATTGATTATCTGCAAGGAAGCCCATGCTATGCCAAATTTGAACTTCAATTTAATCTCCTAATACTTATAATGGCTCCTCTTGCCAACTGAGAAACCATCAAAGCTGGGATCCTGGCTTTACTCATCCTGCTATTGTTTACACTAACCCAGAGTGAGGCCTGGTGGGGGGCATGCCTGTAACCCTGACACTCAGGAAGCTGAAACAGGAAAGCTGACCCAAGTTCAATGTCAAGCCATGGCTGCATAATGAGTAGCAGGACACCCCAAGCTATACATTAAGCATTGTCTCCCAAAACACAACGGCCAAACAAAACGAGACAATCCAAATATCAGCATGAACAGTCAATCACTGGAGTGAAAAGTAGATATGTTTTAAACTAAATTAAATAAATAATAAATAAATAAAAGTACCAGATGTCCATGTATAATAGTATACAGTTTCGGAGACCCTTCTGATGAAGTGAACTTATCAAATATTTTTCTACGGGGCACAGGATTGAGGGTCTTTTCCAATAACCCAGAAAAGGTTCATTCTTGGCCCATTCTTGGCCTTTCAGATGGTTTCTTAGAATATTGTTCTGCTAGACAGTGGTGGTACGCACCTTTGGTCCCAGCATTCGTGAGTCAGAGGCTACCCTAGTCTACAAATCGAGTTCCAGGACAGCCATGGCTACACAGAGAAACTGTCTCCAAAAAATCCTCTTCTATACCAATTCACATCAGAGTCATGTATGTCATATGTGGCAGCTACACCCTAAGCTCAGAAAGTTAACACATCCTGGGACAAATGAATTTGCATTAAAAGGTTTGTACAGGTGCAACAAGACCCCTGCTGGTAGATCTTACTTCTAGAGGTGCTATGGCAGAAAGGACCAACTCTGAAGCTGAATGGCAGTCACATGGGTGCCCTAAGACAAATGATTTAAACATGTATTGTTCCCAGTTTACTTTTAATCAGAAATAAGGCAGGTCACACATGGGGGCTGTCCCCAACAGAGTAAACACAGCACAAATGATAGTAATAGTCACTCTGTCTACCTTTCAGGATGGCCTTCCCTGCCCCTTGACACTCATGATTCACCCCTGCAGATGCACCATGGTGCCTCACCGTGAATCTCCTCCCATCACCCAGTCACAGGCTTCTAAAGGATACCCAAGGTCTCAGTCTGCTTTGTTCCCAGAACCTGATCCTGTCGCTGCCTGAAGTAGGAAACTTTTGATGGAATAGCTGCAAAGGAAGTATTAAGATTTGCCTATGCTCTGATGGATGCTGCCAGAATTTACAGTCAAAGAAGAAAAAAATAACTCTAGGCTCAAATAAATGAAAAAGAAAACAAAACGCCACAGCCATGATATAGGAGGGGCACATAGTAGTTAGGGCAACAGTGTATTTTGATAATTCCAAAAGATTGTATTTTGATCACTGGTTATTTTGAAGCCTACCAGCTCAATCTACATTTCAAAGTCCACAAATGCAGTTCTTAGCCACTTACAAAGGGGGTGTTTATGGTTGTTTGTTTTATGTTTTGTTTGCTTACTCCAAAAAGAAGGGCTCTGTTTTCCTTCTGAAAAAAATAAGTTAATGGGGATGGTTGCAATAAAAGGAGACTCATGGCAGAATTCTCCACACAATTTAAATTAATTCCTTTCTGAAACACAAACAGAAAAAGTAAGTACTCAAAAATCTGCATCACTTTTAAATCCGACTTCATCAATGTGTTTGATTTCACCTGATAAGAATCTGTGTTGAATGGGAGTTGAAAGATATTTTTTTTTCTTCTTCTTCTTCTTCTTGGCTTCCTACGAATTGTTAGGTTGCGGCAATTTTTAATTAAAACCAGTTCCCATAATAAGAAAACGAGGTGGAGTGGGGGGACCCCAGGAGAAGAGGCTCTGTACTCAGTTTGCTTTCAGAGGCCATGTAGGCGGCTTGAAAAACAAGGAGTTTGGAAGTTCCCACTTTAAAAACTTAACTGTTGGTTTCACTTAGCATTTTCAACATAGCTGCTCTTACTAATACCAGCCCTTCCCCCACCCCTTCCCAAGCCCCTTCAGAAAACTGCAGTCCTCTTTTTTACTGAATGTTGAAAAATCTTTCATATAATGTAGCTCAGGGTACTGGCAAATTTTCCCTTTTGAATTCCTAGGGGAGAGAGGTGGCCCAAGTATCACAAAACACCTTTCTTCTTTTTCTACCTATCCAAAGTGGCTAATGTTGTGAGCAGGTTCTATCTGAATCATCAAGGGTATTGAGTTTTTGCGTGAATAAACATGGTGCTAAGAGCTGGAACCCTATGGCTGAGCATATACAAATGTAGTTGAAATATAAAAGAGGGCCAAACACGCCCCCTCCCCTCTCACCCATCCCTAGAGGGTTTTAGAGTTGAGCTGAGGAAGGGTGAAAAAATCAGGAGATTTAAATTTCAAGGTCTTCAAACATTTTGAAGCCTTCATAGTAAATCATGTAAAACTAAACACTATAATTATAATAAAATCCTCCTGTGGACTGCTTTCCATTGTAGTCACAGTTTTCTCATTTGCGATAGGATGTATAATGTTGATTTAAAAAAGAAAAGAAAAATTCAAAACATAAGGATATTACAGGTTACTGGCGTTTTATGTCATTTTAGTAAAATTAGCGCAGTGACAACATGAAAAAAATAGAGTTCAAAACATCCTTTTTGGAACGGAAACAGTTTTGGCCATTGGCATTAAAGGAACAAGACCTTGCAAACTTATCTACAGTAACAAAGAACTGTGTGAGTCGGTTTGATGAACTGACTTAAATTCTACAATAATCCAGCATTAGTCCATCTTTTTACTCAAATTCATTTTCACTAGGATTCTCAGACAGCACACCTATGCTTTCCTTTCACTGTGCAGATCTCAGGCTGGTTTTGTTTTTGTTGTAGCTTTTCACAGAACAAATCCTGAAGTCTCTAGAAGATATTTCTATGTCCTATCTGATTGGAATCTCTGTGCCATGTTAAATTAAACTATATAACTGTGTAGTCGTATTCCTCCAAAAGAAATCTGCAGAGTGTAATCATTCAAATAAATGGGTTTTGGGAGACATGGGGGTCAATTTATAGTAGTAATGCTAAATGGGGAATGTAACCCCTCCCCCACTGCCCATGAAAACAGTCACACTTATCTCAAAGTTTCTTTTAATTTCATTTTAAAGTGAGGCAGCTTGGTGGGTGCAGGGTGTAGGGTGGGGGTGGGGCATGGACTTCACACATTTACCCAAATCTACTAAGGGGTTAATGTTGTAAAGAGACCTAATTGTTTAGATTTTACTTTATTTAAATGCACTGGCAATTAAAATGGGTATGGATAGGTGTTGTTTAGTTTTTAGTGGCTCATATTCCTTTCCAAGGAAGTTAGGTCCTGGTCTCTTAAACTTTTGCTTTTCCTCATGAAGAGTTGGGAGCCTCATGATAATAAAACAAAGTTAGGGGGTGTGAGGTGAGACTCTTCAGGGGCAGTTGCCCTACAGACATAGCAGGTTTAGCTCCTGGGGGAGGGGGATAGCAGGCTCTTCACAGATGCAGAGCTGTCATTGGGATTTCAATGGCAAAGCTCAGGAGTCCCCCTACGCTTCCTCCTTTATCCTTTATCGCCAGGAAGCCCAGGTTTGCTAGTTAGCACATGTTAATCGAAGACCTACTTAGTCCAGGAATCGTTTGCTCTACTGGCGCCAGCTGTACCAAGCCTGACAGGACCCAGGCTTTCAAGTTCTCTCCAGGAATAGCTAGCTGATCCTTTCACTGCCATTTGGAAGTCTGAACTAAATACCACCCACAGAACATAAAGTCTGCAGTCCTTACTCTGTTTCTTAATACTCTGTCATATTAAGGCAGGCCATTTTGAGTTTTTAAATTCAAAGGAGATGGCAGGCGACTTGCAGGTGAGAAAATCCAGACTCCAAGCTCACTGGTTAGTGATTGGCAGGAAGAAGCTTGAAAAAGAACTAAACTCCCAACCCAGTGCTGGTTAAATCAATACCACCTAGTGTCTGAAGAACATTGATTTAACTCAAAAAAAATTCCATGGGTGAATATTCTGAGAATCAGTCACACAAGGGGAATGAGCGATGTCATGGTTCTGGACTGGCTAATTTCCTGTGTGTTTTTTTGTTTGTGTGTGTGTGTGTTGTTGTTGTTGTTATTGTTGTTGGCCTTTGGGTTTGTGTGTGTGTGTGTTGTTGTTGTTGTTGTTGTTTTTAAGAGAGGTCATTAGAATTACTTGGTGTAATTTCTTCTTAATTGAGTACATGTTCCAAAGAGGGGGAGGGGCAGAAAATCAGGAGCTAATAAAACAATACTATACCATGCGTATAAGAGTGAGAAGCCAGAGAAAGAGAGAAGACACTGATGGTTGTGTGCATTGACTAAATACTAAAAGAGATGGCTCAACAGTCTCTTTAACTTTGTGTCTGAACAGATAGGTCAGTCTTGCAGTATATCGTAACTGAAACCAATTCCTATTTGGGCTGCAGGACAACTGCATTATTAAAAAGAAAAATCCAGCATTGGTCCAGCTACCTGTAACTTTTTATTCAAAGTTATTTTCTGTAACTTTTTATTCAAAGTTATTTTTCTCTAAGTACACATCATTATCAATTTTTAATATTTAATGTATATATATATTAGATGCAATTAATGATTGTGATATTTTTCATATACTATGAAAACAAATTTCTTGCAATGAGACAAAGGTATCATTGCAATTACGTAGATAATTACTTTAATCAGAGAGTACATGGATGGAGGTTAGTTCCAGAACACACTGAAAAATAGCTTGCAGTACTTTGTTGGCAGGACAAGTTAAAAACTCAGAGATTTGTCAAAGCAAGCTTGCCTCTCCCACATCTTCAGCTCTAGTCAGAGCAAAATCTTTCAAAGTCATAGCCTGTAAGCTAAAAGTTGGAAGTTCTTCTGTTTAACTTTCAAGAAAGATTAATGTGTCATTTTGGAAAAGCATGCTACTAACAGGTCACTTTCCAAACATCTCAAACATGAAACAGTGGGGAATCCATTCCATCTTAGGGATTTATACAGGGGACGGGGTAGGTGGGAGATCTCCTAGCTCAAAGCCAGCTGCCCAGGCCTGCAAAAGGGTTCAGAGGCACCCAGAATCCAAAAGTAGCTGCCCAGATTCACTCACCAGGAGGGTGGGAAGACACCCTTCACAAAGCCTCAGCAACTTTCTAACACACGAGCTGGACACAAGTTCTCTTTCAGTCCAGTGTTCAAAAATTAAGTTATCACAACCTATGGTCTATTACTATTATTATTATTATTATTATTATTATTATTATTATTATTATTATTATTATTAGCCTTACTTAGAAAAGAGTTTTTAAATTTTTTAATTTTTCACTTTTTATTGATTCTTTGTGATAACCTTTTTTTAGTCAAAGTTTTATTGCAGTTACTAGGTGCCTCAACTGTAAGATATCCCCAATCCTCCAAGTTCTGAAAGCAGCCTGCCACTGATAGCTTCCACAGGGACTGAAGATTCCAACACATTGTTACCAAGGCTGGAATAGAAGATACAAGCTGCAACATACACATATAAAGCAACACACCACAGGCATGTACACAACACACACACACACACACACACTCCTGTTTACTGCCAAGAATTCAACACTCTAAGCACAAGAGTTTACACTGTACAGGAGCTTCTGGCTTCTATAAAGAATCACGGTGCCAGTAATTATATATAACATCTATGGTGCATTAACATATAAAGAAACGTCAGTGATAAAGACAGCCGGGCTTTAAAAAATACACACACACACACAAGCTCTTGTCCAGCAGTTAGCCAATCAGAAAGCAGGTCACATCTTGTTAGCCCTATTCAATACATTAAACATCAGGAATTCTCTATGGCTCCGAAGACAATCCAAAGCAAGCATGTTTTATTTTATCATACAAACTTAATCGAATCCTTTCCCTGAGTTAAAAGCCAATCTTCAATCTAAATACCTACCAAAGCTATTCCCCCAACACCTCTGAGGCATGACTCCTCTGAGTGTTTGTACTCTGCAGAGAAAACTCAAATTTCCAGAGACTTCTACTTCCTCAGGAGACTTTGACACACCTACAGTAAGACACTTTAACACTAAGTCCCAACCTACAGGCAGATGAGCCCCCCACCCCTTCCCCACCCCCAGCCCCTGGCAGCATGCTTGCCACTCAGCCAGCCCAGAGAAAAATTAAATATTGAAATTGTGAAAGAGGAGTCTGGAGTTTTGCATTTGGAAAGTTCTGGAGAAGTCCTGGACTGGCTCACTGCCTGAGAGGCTCAGTCTCCCTCTCTCAGGAGATTATGACTACACAGAACTGTTGCTGGCTTCAGTGGGGAGCTAACTCCTGTCCCAAGGTAGAGTCCTTTGGGGGGCACAAGCTTTGGAGAGAGGAGAAAGCATGGAAACACACATCTCCACACACACACACACACACACAATCAACCTGTTTCTGAATTTAACACTGAAGCAGGCAAACCTGTGGGTCCCCTCCCTACCCCACCTCCAGGGAGTTCTGGAAAGTAGGCACAACTTCTCTCTTGCCCCTTTTACCTAAATTTTAGTCACTTTGAAAAAGTAAGTACAGGTCAAAACAGACTTCCTACGGAATATGCAATTATACGTATATATCATCTCACACATACACACACCCCACAGACACAAACATTTACAAAATCTCTTGCAATTTTTATCTCAACAAACAGGACCACCTCTAAGCCTATAAACATCAGAGTTCTGGGAAACCTGCGTTTCTTAGAGACCCCTCATATGAACCAAGCGCTGGCTTGTCTATTTGCAGATTCTAAGATTCCGGCAGAAACTGTCCCCAGCTTCAAGAGTTACTGTCCCTGAAACCCAGCAATCAAACTCATGGGTTCACCCTGCTGCGCTTATTCCCACCTACGTGGTAGTAGCTGGTGGGACACTTCCCACAGAATTTAGCGAGGAAACCCAGGAAAAGCCCATGCACAGTATTTTTTGTTTGTTTGTTTGTTTTGGTTTTCTAGTTGTTGTTGTTTTTTTTTTAATCCACAAACACAAGGCAAGGTTGAAGAACTTACCTCTGTACGAGACTGCAGTCTCTTGTTCATCTCATAGATCCGGTACTCTGGCTGTACCATGTATGGTGTATGTCTCCTATAAAATGGGCCGAAAGGAGAAGAATAGAAGGGGTCATGTGGTGTGCTGGACATCTTGCCTGCTTGTCGAAAATCAAGCTTAGCAGAGTATCAGGAACGTCCATGCAGAGCACATGGGCTGTGTTCTTCACAGTACAAAGTAGACGCACGCACACATGCTCGCGCGCACACAGAGGCAGGCAGGCAGGCAGGCTGAACACACTGGCTGGGAAGTGCTGTGGGAGCCCTCTATAGCGAGCTAGAGAGGAGAGGGAGCGAGGAGGGAGGGAGGGAGGGAGGGAGGGAGAGAGCGCGGGAGGGGAGGGAGCACTGAAGCTCAGAGAGGGAGAGAGCGGAGGTTGGAGGTTGGGAGGGAGGAAGGGAGGGAAGGAAGGAAGGAGGGAGAAGGGGGAGAGGGAGTTGAGAGAGAGAGAGAGAGAGAGAGAGAGAGAGAGAGAGAGAGAGAGAGAGAGAGAGAGGCTGGATAACTAGAAGCTCCAATTGCTTGTTTTTAAAGAAGCAGTTAGTGAAGAGGTCATTTCCTGTCCACACTGTAGACTAGTTCAAAAATATAATTCTCCTCATAGTCTGACAAGAGGTCTAAGGCTGAGTTGTTTGTTTTTTTTTTTTTCCCTCTACTCAAGACCTTGCACCGCCTGATTGCTAAGCTTGTTAGCATTGGAGGTGGGTTCTCCCACTGCCTGAACCTCTCGCAGCCCCTGACTGACAGCCACACTGTTGTAATGTATCAGAAATAGGATGGCTCCCAAACACAGCAGCACTGGCACTCTGGTCCCTCTGAATTTGGAATGGTGATTCACTCCCTCGGGAAGATTCCTCTGGGCCCTCAGCTCCCTACAGAGTTTTAGCTGTACCTGCTGTACTTTGGGTAGGCAGCTGTGTCTTAGCACTCCCCTCCCCCTGCCTTCCAAACTATGCATATGCCCAGCCCCCTTCCTGTCCTCCCCAAACCTCAGTCAAACCCTTTGAAGATGGTTTTAGGGGGCCTTTATTCAGATTGCCTGCATAGTCTCAGGTAAAAAAAAAAACCAGTATCACCAGACCTGAATGTGGGGCCATCTAAAATCCATCCAAGAGGCAATGGGCATTTACTTCTACAAGAAAAAAAAAAAAAATCCAAAATGTAGACCGCCAAGTAAGATAGGAAAACCAAAGGAGAAATGGAGTAAGAAACTGCAGCTTATTGAATGTATTGTCTGTATTGTCCCCCAAGTAACATGCCCAACTCTGGCGATGAGGTCTTTGCTTCCCCCCAAGAATGGCCAAGTCTATAAATCTTAGTTGTGGTATATGACACTGGAAGAAACCCCAAATAGCCCATGGGAGGGGAGAATTGCTACAAAGAATTAGGGAGTCTAGAAAAAAGCCCAATTTTTGCTGGCTGCAAGGTTAACCAGATACGTGACACTTAAGCAAAGCCCAGCCCCCAGAAAATCCAAATGCAAAGAGCTCACACCTAGTTAGCTAAGTCAGGGGAAAAGGGGCAAAGACCACAGAAAAGCAAGATGAATGCAAGACCTGGATGCAAATGCATGCAAATGAGACATTTCTTCTTTTTTAATAAACAGATTAATTAACTTTCTGCCCCAGTCGTGGCTTGGGGTATTTTAGAGTCAACTAGCCAGCAGGGGGATAGCTGCTGTTAGTTCTGCAGTTTACATCCAGGAGGGAAAGAAAAGTCCCCAAATTGCTGTCTTGATCAGTCTTGTCTCCCACCTGCAAGAAATGTTTGCAGATTCCACCCCAAACTTCCAGCACACAGTCAAGTCACTTGCCAGGATAGGATTAGGGGAGGTATTACTCTTAGGCTGCTCAGAACACGTGTCTGGAGACCCCAATGCCGGCCAGCATGCTGGGTTTCAGGTTTCATTACAAACCCAAAAGCTGGGCCAAATTTGCTGCAAGCTTTGTCAAAACACACAACCTCCTAAAGATGAGATTTCAAACAAATTTGGTGTGATTTATGCTTAAGTATGGTGGCCATCGCAAAAGCCAACCTTTCCTCGTGCATAAATCCCCCAAGTAAAGGCATTTCTAGAGTTCAGTGTCTGCCTGAGTTTGTGTTTGCCTTTTCATGGCAGTGCTTGAGTCACAGGACCTCCTAGGCAGGTGTGTGCATCCCAGGAATGATCCAGCCCCATGGAGGGAGAGCTGTGCTCGGATTCAGGCAAGCTTTGCCCTGGGTTGTTCTTGCAAAGCACTCTAAGTTATCACTGGAAATATTTGCTGTTCGTGCCTAAAAACTCCACAGGCAACTTTCCAAGGCTTACTCCTTTTCCATGGATTTCCATCCTTGTACCTTCTCGAGGCTCCAAACTGGTCGGCTGCGTACAGATTTACAATCATCTTATTGCTTGCATTCCATCCTTCCTCCCAATCAGAGTGCTCAGCATAGGAAACAGAAACTGACCATATTCTATGCTTTCGCTTTTAGCAAGAAGCATTTCCAGTAGAAAAAGAAATGTTCCAGTTCTCGACATTCATGCTACACAGGCGCCTGGAGCTGAGGAAGACTTTGGGTTCCCATTCATTCATTCATTCATTCATCTCTTCATTTGCTGTCATTCATTTATTTATTTGTGATCTTTTATCTTTGCAGGGAAATAATCTTTCCTTCATGTGTGATACATTTACGTTTTTGTCCCTTCTTTACTTACACATGCCTGTTTATCATTCTACTCAGTTAAGTTAACTCCTTATGCATGACCCTTTCAAAGTTTGCTTGCAACTAATAATTGTATGTTGGAGGGGGCACATAGGGAAGTAGTGGACAACTTTGTGGAGCCGGCTCTTTTTTCCCCCCACATTTACAGGGATGCTAAACACCAAAAGAGCATATCTGAGGGTTTCAGAGGCTAGGGTCTTGACCTGCTGAGCCAACTCATGGGCCACATACGGTAGCCTTTTCTAATTCATCATTAGTTACTCAACTGTCCTTCACAATGGGTAGGGATATCTCCAGAATCAAGCTCAGACATCGCCCATGTTGTGGGGACAATGAAAGTGCATGCTTCATAAGATTACTGCTAAAGATTTGTGAACGCAAGACTATTAGAATGGTCGCATCTATGCACTCAAGCAAAGTTACGATTATTGGGTGCCTGTTTCCAGCTTAGGCACTAGAGAGCACAGGCAGGCCAAAGCTGGGACAGCAGAAAGTCTACTCCTATTTACTGATTATAAGGGAGACACCTCAGAGACACGCTGGCCAACACTGGGAAGATCATTCCCAGCTGTAACATCCTGTGATGGAGATAAGTTAAATTTTTAAAAATTAATTAAAAATCCTCTCGTGGGTTGGCTGTGTCTCCTCTGTGTTCTTTTATTTGAGGACTTCTATGTGAAATGTACTACTCTCTGCCAGTTGTTAGAACGTCCTACAACAAGATTCTGGGCTGAAGGCTCAGAACTCAGAGTATGAGTGTTGCAGTCATTTTCTCAATAGATCAGTGGACTGACTTGATTACTATTCCCATTTTTTTTGATGGCATATAACCTTTAATTCCAGCACTTAGGAGAGGTCAGCTTGGTCTGCATAGTGAGTTCCAGGTCAGTCAGGGCTGCGTAGTTGGTATGGAAAAATTTGTGAAGTCCCAATAAAATCTATTATTGAGTTGACTTAGTGCCATGGTTCTCTGAGTATCTGGGGAAGCTGGGCAGAGGGTACACAGAGGTTCTTTTATCTTTGAACTTTCATTTTCCCGTCTTCCAGGGGCTGATGCTTACCATGTGCACCCTACTACTCCCATATTACAGACATGGAAACCGAGGCTTCAGGAGACTAAGAAAGTTCTGCAAAGACATGCAGTGAGTACTAGAGACAAGGTCCACACACCCTTTGCCTGACTGGTCTTCAGCATTTCCTCATCGCAAGAGTACCCAGTGGCCACTGGGTGTGCTTAAGGGGTATGGACTAATGAAATGGGGAAAGAAGCCTGATTTTATTCTTCATCCTGTACACTCTCATATTGTCATAGTTCCCCTTCCTATTCTAGAGCCTTCTCTTGAAGCCTGGTTTAGCCATTCCCAACAGCCTCGTCAACAGTCTCCAGCCCCTGCAGGATGCTGACCTTGCAATGTCAGCTCTCTGCTTGCCTGTGTCCTGACTTCTTTCCCTCCTTCTTGAGGGATCATCTCTGAACCTTCTGGTCCACAAGTGAAGGAAGTCTAGTACTTATCAACCCTTTAGTGCAAATAGGAAAATTCAACATGGTGTTGTCTGTATATCATCAAAGCAAGTACAAGGCCAGGTAACTGTTCTATGGCCCTCAACAACTGAACCATACTTATGACATTTTATTTTGCACTTTGAGCATTGGTTCTTGCAGCTTAGAACCTAAGCTAAAACAAATTGTTTACTTTTATTGCACAGAACACTTGCTTCGCCGTTCACTAAAATACTTCGCTGCAGCTTCATGAGGGAAGGATTTTACCCAGTTCTCATCTCCATCTTTCCTTGGAAAGCTAGCATGTCTGGCAGCTGTTGGCTCCACTCCAGCTTCATGGCAGTTGGACTGTCCCTGCCTTCTACTGCCCCAGGGCTTTTACTCTTCAAGGTCTCAACTTCTTCCTTGACTGGTCCCCTTCCTCTGTCCCTTCTTTACCACTGCCCATAGCTTACTCATTCAGTCTGCCTTTCATTCAATACACTTTTGACTAATTGGCATATTCAAGGTGTAGCTGAGATGTGCTGAAAGGGAAAGACCTATAAACACAGTCTCTGCTTTCAAGTAACTAAATGCAGGGTCAACATCTAGACCAGGGGATCATGGAGATATTATTCTTCAACTCTGGGATCTTTACAGTGGAGAATAAGGCATGAATACAAACTTTAGAGCTTCACCAGCCAGCATTTTTTTTTCAAGACAGGGTTTCTCTGTGTAGTCTTGGCTATCCAGGACTCACTTTGTAGATTAGGCTGGCCTCGAACTCACAGCGCTCCACCTACCTCTGCCTTCTGAGTGCTGAGATTAAAGGCATGTGTCACCACACCCAGCAACCAGCCAGCATTAAATCATGACATCTACATTTCATTGTATGGCTATGACACTTAATTTCTCTGTGCTTCAGTGTTTTTGGCTGAAAAATGGGCACCAACAGCAATCCTATCTTTCTGACAAAGGTGACATAGACTAATGTATGTAAGCTGATTGTGATTGTGCCTGCCATTTTCTATATAGTCATAATCATTAATATTAGAGGAGGTTACAAAAATGTACTAATCTCAGAGATAAAGGTAGATTAACAACATGGAGCTCAGAGAACAGGCTAGAAGGGTAAATGGTCACCAACTATAGAAATGGGACAAAAAATACCAAAGGCATCATATGATATGCATCTTCAGATTTATAACTGATAATGACCAAGAATCCATTCAAGTACAGAAATCAAGGAAGGTTTCACAATGGAGGTGATACTTGTGATCCTCCTCAAGGATCTTTCGGCAAGACAAGAGGGAAAGATCAAGAGGTATCGTGGCAAGCAGAAGAAATGCCATGCAAATGAACACACATGACATCAAATATGACAAGAAATTGGGAAGAAGTGGAAACATTACAAAGGGGAATCTAATTCTAATTGGAAAAGAATGAGAGAGGGACGTATAAAAGTGGGAGTGGAGGGGGAGAGGTAGAACTGACATAAATGTAGTACTCATGTATAAAACTCTCAAAATGTAAATTGCAGAAAATAATACTTTAAGGATTACAAAAAAAGAGATGAGGCCAATGTTAGAATACCATTCATGCCATTCACAGATAATGTGCTAGATAGCCCGTGTATGTCAGTGTTCTCCTATGGAAGCAGTACATGCTAAAGGAAGGCTGGGTAAATTGGCTTCCACAATGTAGTCCAAATAGTTCAACAATGGTTGTCTCATACCTAAGAGGTGGAGAACTTGGTAGATATATGTCAGCCTCAGCAGTTCCAAACTAGAACTAAAAGCATAGAGTATTCCTGGAGAGCTACTAGTCTTCAGTCCATGCCAGAAGCCCAAAGAAGCTGATTCTTCTATCAACAAAGGAATCAGAAAACAATAATGGGGTGGATGAATGCATCAGTAAGAGTGAAGGTCAAGATGACGCAGGAATGGGGAGCTTCCCTTCTTCCAGCTACCAGAGCGTGTTTCTCACATTTAGAGTGGGTGTTCCTCTAGAAATTAGGACAATTAAGACAATTTCCCCACCCAGACATACCATAGACTGACTTGTTGTGGGCAATTCCTTAACCTGACCATTAAACTAACCATCAGAGCCCAGAATAGCAATGCAATTATTTCACTCAAACAACTTGACTTACAGATACAAGGAGGATATATTGATTTCAGACAGACTCAAGAACTGAACTGATCATGGGATGTTGATGTCATCTACCCAGCATGCATCAAAAACTTCTCTGTGGTAATGAATCTTAGTCATCTCTAGACATTTACAGTCACTATGGAAACACTTCTGGGTATGTCTATGAGGTTGTTTCCAATAAAGTTAGCTGAAGAGGAAAGGTTCATACCAAATTGGATGTTACCATGCTGTGGGATGGAGTCCTGGGCTGAATTAAGGGAGGAAGGCCCTGAGCAGAGCATTCATAACTCTCTACTTGCTGGTTGCAGGTGCAATGTGAGCAGCAGCCTTATATTTGACCTGCCATGAAGAACATACCTTTGATCTTATAATTCAAACAAACCAACCTTTCTTTAAGTTGATTGGAGGGGAGATCGTTGATGTTTTTGCTTATTTGTTGTTGTTGTCTTTTTCGCTTTTTTTTTTAGCAAGTATTTCATCAATAAAAGAAATTAATACCCTCTCTCAGATCATGAAGTAGAGGCTTCAAGGGTTCCCTCATCGCTTCTAGATGATATCTGTTAAAAAGTATTGTGGCTCTATTGGTTCTAAATGTCCTTTTTGCAGCAGCATCACTGGTTGCTATGCAGCCATTGGAAATTCACAGTCGACCTGGAACTTAAGGAGGACATTGCTGATTCCAAGTCAAAGCAATTGGAACTCTCTCAACCCTGAAGCTAAAAAATAGTGTGTCATTTCCTATGGTGGTCACAACTGTTCTCTAATGCCTTCTTGACTAAAAGAAAATCTAATCTAACCAATACTTGCAGTGACTAAGATAGGCCATCAACAATGAAAATAGCTCAGTTCCAAGGAGCTAGTAGTCAAATTCAACCCCATAGCTGGACCATTCAACAGAGTTGACCTTCGACAGGCTGAACATCTGTGATGCGCCTCTCCTTTCTAACTTAAAGAGTGTGCCAGCTGGACCTCCTCTCTCTGACTCCATGACATCTGCCCCTCTCCTACCTTTTAAAGCCATATCAGTGCTGCCTCCCTCCCCATCCATTTCATCCACGTCTCATGCATATCTACCACTTTGAGTTTGGAATACATCCTCTCTACTCTAAACCCATCTATCTGCTCTTGGCTCCTGGTATGGCTAGTTTTCCTACAATCTTAAGCTCTTATCAATTCAAGACATCTCCCCTTTGGAGAGGCCACCCACAGACAAATAGTCTTAATAGCCCATCATATCTCATCCCCCCATCTACATTACTGCCCTTTGTATTCACATCTGTCCTTG
>OU015747.1:23581814-23595308 GCA_907169655.1 Acomys percivali | reverse complement strand
AGTGTGTAAGGGTGTCTGTTATAAAGACTGACGCTATTACTCAATCTTTGATGTCACCATGGTGGAAGGAAAGAGTCCATTTCTGTTAACTGTCCTCTAATCTCCACGTGAACACTGTGGCATATGCATACCTACACAGAAAATAATAAATAATTGATTTTTAAAGTCATGAAGAGAACAGGAAGGTAAAGGTGATTGCTGTGTAAGCCTGTCAATCAACATGACAGGAATCTATGTAAAGCAGAAAAAGAATTGACTCCATAACGTTGTCCACTGTCCTTTATACATGTACTATGTATACATGTACACACACACACACACACACACACACACACACACACACACACACTTAAATTTAAAAAAAGTAAAGATCTCTGTCCAGGAGCCCTTTCCCTAAAACACTGTTTGCCTTTAGAATCCCAAAAGTTCTCAGTGCTGCTACCGAAATTGCTGTGGTCTACTTCTGACCATGGAAGACCATAGGCCAGGGCCAAAGCAGCTGTAATCTTGATCCAGCTTTGTCTTTCTTCACTGTGTTAATCAGCAGTAAGTCAGGCCCCTGTTGTCACCTTCAGTCTCTTTGTAAACGATGTATCTCATATAGAAATCAGGAATGATAGTTTCTGGCCTATAGTGATTGGTAGCTCCTGTGAGGTGTCAGGCACTTTTCTAGGCACTTTATAAATATTAACTCACAGAATACTTTTTAAAAAAAAAAATCCCATGAGAAAAAAAAGAGAGTTAGCGTTTCTATTTTCAAGATTAGGAAACACCGCTACAGACAGGTTAGGGGACCGGCCTAAGGTTACACAAGAAACAATGGATGGAATGAAAGGTAAACCAGGACAGGCTGGCTCCTTTCTATTTCATGTTGTCAATCAAGACAGTCCACAGCCTGTGTCTGTATCCACATTCAGTTGTGAGCTGCTAGGGCATAGGCCTGTTCAAGCACAGGATTATCACATGTACAGCACATCTCATTCATAAGGAAAGGAAGCTTGTAGCAAGAGAATAAAGACATGGTTTTGAGTAAAAGAAATCTTGCTCCTAAATGTCCCAAACAAAAAGGACCAAAGAGATTTTCTAGCATAATTGGAAAAGTCATAAGCATCTGAATTCAGGTACAAGAGGATCCAGGGGCCCAGATTGTATTCCAGAATCTTGGACCCTAAGGCTGTATTGTTGGATTTTCTATTCTTTGGCAGCCTCTTTCCTTGCAGTAACTGTGGGCATGCCTAGGATTATGGATTCCTGATTCAGCACCAGAAAGATAGATTTTCTCTGTATCCAACAGAAACCTCGGTTTGATGTCTCACTGACTGGTGTGAACCTATCCTACATCCAAGCCAGTCTCTATGGCCAAGGGAGTGGCCATCCCTGGGTCACATGTATACTTTTCCAGCCCAAAATAGAATGGACCTTTCTGTGTCCACGGACCTACAAAAATGTCAAGTCCTCTTTTACAGAAAGTGAATATGAGATGAATCATAACACACACACACACACACACACATCACCCATTACCTTAGAACGTGAGTTTCTTCATCAATCAGGTCTATATGGGTATCACTATGATGAGTTCACATTTAATTAGGATGGGTGTTCAATCTACCAACTGGCTGCTGATCACATAAGGAGAGATGTCACCGAAGAGGAAGGAGGCCGAATTAAAGTGACGCTGCTCATTGCCAAGGAATTATAGAAACTGCCAGAACCCACCTGAAGCTGGGGAAAGCCATGCACAAACTCTTATGTCTGAGGAGCCCAGCAGCACAAGAGAACACAGTTCTGAAAAAACAGGGTACACATAGTACTTTGTTAATGCAGAGAAGGTCCATAAAGAGTCTGAAATCCAGGCCCGAAGAGGCTCACAGCTCAAAGCAGGATGGGCTGGAGGTAGTTCATGAAACCCTACTTCCTGTCTATTCCTACATTAATAAGGGTATTATAATAATAGCAAAAGAGGGGTGGGGCAGGTGAGATGGCTTAGTGGGTAAAGGCTCCTGCTACCAAGCTGGTGAGCTGAATTTGATTCCTAAATCCCACATGGTAGGAGAGGACCAACTCCACTAATTGTTCTCTGATGTCCACGTGCCTGCTGTGTGTGTGCCCAGTCACACATGACCACACGCAAAATAAAGAAGAACACCATTTACTGTCTGCCTACTAATTGCATACAAATGTAAAGTGGGACTTCACGGGAAGTGGTAACTTGGAAGTCTCCCAAAAGCTCTGTCCAGTTAGGTGTGCGTGACAGGCTAGCATGCACAAGCCGTGGTCCTGCTCCTCACGCAGGTAATTCTATGAAAGTAAGTTATACTTATGTTATTAAATGTTGTAGATGCTCTTCCCACTAAGTCATTACACACACACACACACACACACACACACACACACATGCAAAGCCACCTAGCTGTGTAACCAACTTGTTCCCTGTATGGAATACAGTAGATGGTGAGTTCTTTGAGCAAATGGCCACATCTCTGACTGTTACCAGTTTGATTTTAACACATAGGTTTGAGTATCGTATCATGTGATTTTTCTCCTCGCGCTCTGTTTTACCTGCCCTTTTTTAGCTACTCCTACTTGGGCCGTCTGCACCAGCCATGGGCTTCCAGACCACGCCCCCCCCCCCCCCCCAGACTGTCAGAGAGCTACACAGAAAGACTTTGGGTTGGCTTGTGATTTCAGGCTCCTGCAGACATTCATCCTATGTGCCCAAGAATAACAATGCTCTGCACAGTTTCCCAAATCTCACCAAGAACAAACTTGGAACTGGACAATTTTTTTGAACAAATGGGCCCTGTGCTGATGCTTCTGGGAATTGACTCTATTATTTGGACTGACATCCGCAATGTGTGTATATTTTTCTTTCATAAAAGTCCTATCTTTTTTTAATATTTATTTATTTATTATGTATACAGTGCACATCAGGTCACATTATAGATGGTTGTGAGCCACCATGTGGTTGCTGGGAATTGAACTCAGGACGTCTGGAAGAGCAGTCAGTGCTCTTAACCACTGAGCCATCTCTCCAGCCCCTAAAAGTCCTATCTTAATCCAACATCAATCAATGTATTTTTGAAAAAAATAACTGTACATAATGGTACACTTCCTAGAACTGGCTAGGTTTGTGTCTGCCATTGCCTTTGAAGAGCCAGATAGCTGAGATAACGAAGATGTTACTTTGTTCCTGAAAACAGCACTTACTGTCATGCCTTTGTACTGGGGACAAATCATTTACCCACTGCATTCACCTGGCCACTTCTTGCTTATGACTGATTTGCTTCCTAAGTGGACTGTCCTTAACCTAGTCACCATTTTTAAGTGATGTGAGAATTACTGTCACAAACAGACTTAACTGTCTTAACTCTACCCTCCTCAAGATAGTCCCATTGTTTCCAGTTTTTCCCAAATCCAGTAACCCTCCAGTGAATATTCTTGGGTTGTTTTATGCATTTACATGTATCCATAACAAAATCCTGAAAGCAATATCTTTTTCAAGCAACAAGTAGGCAAATGCAAAGTGTTTGATTTGTGCTGCCTAATGGCCTTGCGATTAAGTTGCCTCATTACCATATCACCAGCTTTTAATTTGTATTTCAGTTTTCTGTTGGCAGATGTGATACTTACTTCTTAAGAAAACTGGTACAATGATTGGAGGGACAAAGAAAGTGTTAAATGTACCTGGATTTTCCAGCTGCACACCTTGAGCAGAAAGACCGCACAGTTCATCTCCCACATGTGAGAGACCCTCTTGTTCAGACATCCAGCTGTGAAGTGACAGAAGCGAGCACCATGTACAGGTGTGCACTACTGTGTCTGTTTTCTGCTCTTTCACATTAAATAGTTACAGGACAAGTGTCTCGTGTTCATTCCTTAGCATGGAATATAAATGCTTCTTTTCTTCTTTCTTTTCTTTTCTCTCTCTCTCTCTCTCTCTCTTGCTCTCTTTCTTGGTGTTTCAGGACAGGGTTACTCTGTGTAGCCCCATAGCCATGGCTGTTCTAGAACTCACTCTGTAGACCAGGCTGGTCGCAAACTAAGAAGTCTGGCTGCCTCTGCCTAACAAGTGCTGGGATTATAGGCATATCGGGCCTTAAATGCTACTTCCTATGTAGGTTTTCCATGAATCTCTAAATTAGAACACAACTTTTTCCTTTGATTCTTTAACTAGACAGGAGTCCCTTAGCCAATAGCCAGAGTTCTGGCTACTTTATCGGGTTCATTTTCCTATCTCCCTACACCATGTCTATCCCATCCAATGCCCCAACACTACGTAGGACAGAAGGAAGCTTAGAGGGGAAAAGGAGCATCGACATCGCATACTACTTTTTTTTTAACCATACGAGCCTTCTTTTTGCAAACTCAATATTTTATATAATTATTCATTCATAAAAGCACACTCAATAGAATCCAAACTGCATCATTTTTATAATAAATTTCAGGTTTTCATGACTGGGTTCATTTCTAGGGAAATATGGGAGGAAATGAAGAATCTTGAGGGCTGTAAATCATAAAACCAGAGGACTCAGGCCTGCTGCCCCTGGCTAGCTCAGCCAGTAGAGCATGAGACTCTTAATCTCAGGGTCGGTCATGAGTTCATGCTCCATGTTGGGGGCCACTTGTAGTTGGACTTTTGGCTATCTATTGGGTTCTTCTTCTTATCGCCCTACATTAGCCCTCTGTATAGAAAGTACCAGGCATACCATGTCTCCTACTTAACACCACATGGCAAACTAGGTTGAGATGAAGTTACTGATATCTAGCAAACAATTCAATATCATAGCATGCTGGGAGAGCTATGTTACCAAATACAGTCACATTTCCAAAGGAATGAGTACTTACGCCCAGAGTAGCTTGCATTTCCATTCAATTGCTCAAGCTTTTGTTGGCATCATGTTACACTGGGTACTAGGCAAGTATTGGGGCTTGTGATGATTAAGAACTATTAGTACATTTTCATGTGTGTGCAGGTGCAGGTGGAAGTGGGGGGGGGTGTCAATATCACATATTTTCCTCAATTGCTCTCCACATATTAAAATACTTTTTAATCATGTGTATGTATGTTTGTCTGTGCTGAGGTGTGTACCTATGTGAGTAAAGGCTCCTGTGCAATCCAGAAGACCATAGTGAATTCCCTGGAGCTGGAATTAAAGGAAGTTGTAAGCCACTTCATATGTATGCTGAGGATGAGACTCAGATCTTCTGTAAGAGCAGGGAGTGTTCTTAGCATCTGAGCCATCTTTCCCAGCTTCTCCACCATATTTGGGTCTCACAACAAAACTGACTTTGCTTATTCAGCTATTCTTTCGGGCCAACAACCCTCAGAGATTCTCTTATATCGCCTCCTCCATTCAGGAATTATAGACGTGTACCACTGTGCTGGACATTTTATATGGTGCTAAGAATATAAACTGGCATCTTCGTGCTTGTGTGACAAGCACTTTACTAATGAAACCATCTCCCTAGTCTGTGATAACTCATTTTATGTGTCAGTTTGACTGGGCCACTGGATACAAAGACAATTGGTCAAACATTATTATGGATGTGCCCATGAGGGTCTTTCTGGAGATTAGTATTTAAACCAAAAGACAGAGTAGACTGTAGGGATTAACACTACATTGCCTGAGGGGCCTATAATGGCCTCCGTGAGGCAATTGCCAAAGAGACAATCCTTAGTCTTCTCAGCACCCACCATCCACCCTTCTTTGAGACCTATCATTGTACTTAGGTTCCATCCAGCCCACAAGGATGAGGTGCAAATGATAACACATGAGGAGGTACATTATATTCCTGAAAAAAAAAACCTTGAATTTTGTAATTTACCAAATCAGAGAAATCAAGGGAACGTATGTAGAATGTATAGAAATGGGATATAATAACATCAAAGAAACAGAAATTTACTGAGATGAGCCCGTCAAACAAGGTTCTATACATAGTGCTGCAGATCAGGAGTTAGAAAGGATTTTTTCACTAGTTTGATTGAAACATGTACCAAAAATAAGTAAATAAATAAATAAATATAAATAAATAAATATTTTAAAAAAGAAACATGTACCAAACATTGGTGCACAGGAAGCAAGATAGAAACACCAGGCCTACCTGAAGTAGCTGTGCACTGGGTAGTTCTTACTGTCAACATGATACACCTGGGAAGGGGGGAGCTCAGTTAAGAATCGCCTCTATCAGATTGGTCTGTGGGAATTTCTGTGGGACAGTATCTTGACTGATAACTGATGTAAGCAAACCTAGCCCTAGGCAGGTGGTTGTGTGCTGTATAAAAAGCTATATTAGCTATATGAACATAGCCATTCAATAAACCAGTCAACAGCATGACTCTATTCTTTTTGCTTGAGTTTCTTCTTTGGGTTCCTGCCTCAGTAATGAACTATATCTGTAAATTAAAATAAACGCTTTTCTCCACTAAGTAGCTCCTGGTCAGTGTATTTTATCATAACAACAGAAATCAAACTAGAATAGTCATACTGCTTGGGTTCTTATGCTGTCTTCTATAGGTGAGCCAGCAGCACAAATCCTTAGAATTTGAGAGCAAGGCCTTTCACCATCTATGAATACTTGCTTACTCTCTTTTTGAGGAACAGTTCTTGTCTTCTCCTAGGCCTTAATAGAAGTTGGACATTGAATTGCTAAGTTACTATATAGGCTGAACAATCAAGAGTAAATGAAGGCATACATAGAAACATTCAGTCATTAAAAATAGTTGAGTATAAATGGTTGGATCTGAACAGGCCCCTAAGGTACACATAAGTTACATTAAAAATGGGTTGGGCTAGAAGACATTATGTTAAGTGAGTAAAATAGGCACATAAAGACAAATACTTTAAGTTCTCTTTTGTGGAAGCAAAAATAATTCAATCTCAAAAAAATGGGAGAGTAGAAATAATTCCTAAAGAGTAGGAAAGGAAAAACAGAAAGGAAGCTATAACAATATTCAAAGATATGAAAATAAAAAGTTATAAGTTTTACTATCATTCTGCTTTTCAGCATGGGACTATAGTTTGTTAACAACCTTACCTATTCATAATGAACTAGAAGAAAGCAACTCAGTCTCCAGACATCTAGACATAAAGAAATTATAAGGAAGCTAATTACCCAGATTTTCTTTATTACACATTGCATATATGTATTGCAATACCACATTGTTTCCCATAAGAAACAATGGCATTATCATATATAAATTTAAAAGAAAAAAGTTAGTCAGAGAAATTCAAGTGCTCAATGGCCACTACTTTTGGTATACTATCTTTTTCCTTTGGAACACTATCTTATTCCTTTTAAATTTTACCCATGTTCTCATAATTAACTCTACACCAGTTAACTGAAAAGAAAAAAAGAAAAGAAATAAAATTAGTTAGACTGTATTTTAAGATGGAGCTATATGGTATTCAGGTGCCAACAAATGTGGGAAGCCTTTCTAATCCATGCCTGAAGGATAGTGGTAAAGAGGGATCCATCCAGTGGGTAGAATTTCAAGCAGTGCATCTGGTTTCTCACTTTGCCAGCAAGAAGAAATGGCTAGCTGTGTGGTTATATGCTAATTCATGGGCTGTAGCGAATGGTTTGGCTGGGATACAAGGGATTTGGAAGGAACATGACTAGAAAACTGGTAACAAAGAGATCTGGAGAAGACATCTGTGGATTGGTTTCTCCACATAGACAAAACCATGAAGATGTTTTCACTGTGGCCATGCTCACTAAAAGATGACATCTATCAGGAGAGAGTGTACAGGACGACCTGTTCTCTGAATGTCAAGGATTTTCCTTCCTCAGTCAACCCTGTTACTCCTTAGTGAGATCATGAAGAAAATGCTTGTAGAGGTAGGGGGCAGTGCTTATTCCTGGGCTCAGCAACATGGCCTTTCATTCAACATGGTCAAACTGGATGAAAATGACATCGAGGACCCAATCTGTCAGTAGCAGAAACCAACACTGATTATTCCAACGGACACCATTTCCTGGAGTGATGATTCAACTACTCATTGGAAGGTTGATTACAGTGGACAACTCCCATCATGGAAGATGCAATGTTTTGTTCTTATTGTAATTTCATTGCATATGAATTTGCTTTCCAGAGTGCAATGCTGCTGTCAAAATTACCAGCAGGCTTCTAACATGCTTTGCTCAACATAATATCCCACACAACATTTTTTTTTATCATTAAGAAACATATATTGACAAAATTGTTTTAGATCAAGATAAAGAAGTTAAGCTATTAGAGTTGAGATAGGATAGATATTGAATCTCATTCAGAAATTTAGACCCAACAAGACAGGAAAGATATTTACTTCAAATGAGATGAATGCAGATGGCCAAGTCACTATGAATGTAACATGTATAGAACTCATTATTCTCATGATTGTCACATGGTTCTCTCTGCTGTATATAGTTTGTTTTATACATGTGTTAAAAAAAGTATTAAAAAAAAAGAAAAAGAAACATATATTACAGACCAAAAAAATAAATAAATAAATCTGTGCCAGTGGACTCATGCACATGGAATCCATGGCTAACTAGAAGCAATTGACCCAACAGAATGGTTGACTGGCCTCTGACAACTCAGACACAGTAGCAGCTAGGTGACAATATCTTGAAGGGTTAGAATAAATTTCTCAAGAAATCTCTATATACTCCAAACCTACACACTCCGAGAAGGCAGGAATCACAGATCTCAGAATCAGGTTGTAAAACCTGAGAGTATCATCATTCATTTTACCCCTAGGGATCCATGAGCAATGGTTTTGTTTCTAGATCCTACGTCTTCATGTCCTGAGGCCCTAGTGGTTTTTGTCTCCCTAGGAGAAATACTTGTACTGTGAGACACAATGATTCTATTGAGCTGAAGTTAAAGCTGCTACCTGCTGCTTTGGGCTCCTTATGTTTTTGAATACACAGTTAAGGAAGAGCTTCTGTGTGAACTGGAGTGCATGCTCCTAAAGACCAAGAACAAATTAGGCTGTTAATCCACAGAATCAAGGATGAGTGCCTGGAACGAGTGCCTAGATGATGTAGTATAGCAATGAACAGTGATGCAGGTCAGTATTCAAATCCTAGTAGGATTCCTGGTAGGCAGGACACTTCCAATGTGAAGGAATAGGCTACTTCACCAACTATAATAGACACAAGTAGCTAAGGTGCTTACTGATGACAAGAAGAATGAAAGCTTGATGCTTGGAGAAGGTAGAACCAAGTGACAGATTCACTCAAGGACTTTGTTTCCTCTTTTAGGGAAGAAAGTAGTGCATGTTCTAGTTAGATTTTTGTTGCTAAGATAAAACACTTAAAGAAGTATACTTGGGGGAGGAAAAGGTTGATTTCTGTTTTTACTTTTACAAATCTTTACTGAGGGAAGCAAGGACAGGGTCTCAAGGTAGAACTTACAAACAGGAACTCTACTTAGGCTTGCTCTCTGAAGTGTAATTTCTTATACTACCTAGGACCACCTGCCTAGGGACAGCAATACCCACAATGTGCTAGGCCCTCCCATATAAATAAATAACAAAACAATGCTGCACAACCTGCCCACAGGAAATATTTCAAGAGGGAAAGGGAAGCTTTTCATTCTTCCCAAATGAGTATAGCTTGTTTCAAGTTGACAAAACACCACCACCACCTAACCAGCATAGAATTTATAGTTACACTCAAGAACATTGTATAATGCTTAACAAAATATTGATCACTCTACTATCTGGGGGGGCGGGGAGTTTCGAGACAAGGTTTCTCTGTGTAGCCTTGGCTGTCCTGGACTCACTTTGTAGACCAGGCTGGCCTCAAACTCACAGCGATCCACCTGCCTCTGCCTCTGCCTCCTGAGTGCTGTCCTTAAAAGCATGCACCACCATGCCCGTCCCCATGCTACTATTTTTATCTGGAGATTTAATATGGTTTTAAAGGTCAGAAACCTATGATGAATTTGCAAGGATAGGCTTACAACTGATGGTGACTACTTTAATGTGTTAAAGGGCTGAACTATGATGATCCCAGATATTTGGTCAAATATTCTGGATGTGTTTGTGAGGATGTTTCTTGTTGATATTAACATTTCATTGGTAGACTGGGCAGAACAGATTGTACTGTCTTATGTCAATGTGCCTCATCCAATTAGCTGAAGGGTTAAATGTTGACCTTCACTCAATATGGAAAGATTTCTTTTCTGACTATGAATTTAAATTAAATATTGGCTCTTTCTAGATTAAGCTTATCTTTTAGTCACATATTAGACAAACCACTAATGTCTTTCTATTCATGATAGGTAGATAGGAGATAGTGATAGATAGATAGATAGATAGATAGATAGATAGATAGATAGATAGATAGATAGATTATAGATAGGTAGTTGGTGGATTTAATAATTAAAAATAAGAAATAAGATGCCAGGCAACAGATATTAGATGGAGAAGTTTATTAAATGAGCATGAGGAGAGAAAGAAAGGGAGGAGGGGTACCCCCAGAGAGAGAAACAGAGACAGAGACAGAGGGAGAAAAGAGAGGAAGAAGGAGAGAGGTTAAGAGAGAGATGAGAGAGAAAGGGTGTAAGAGATAAGAGAGAGGTGAGGTGGGTCTGTCCTTTTATATCCTAGGCACGGCCACTCCCCGTGGCAGGTAGGCAATGACATCACAGGTAGGCAGACTGAAGCAGAAACCTTACAGTGGCTATAAATAGATGGATGATATATAAATAAATAGATAAACATATATTTATTTGAATTATTTATATTGAGATTATATGAATTATATGACCTGATTACAGAAGCAGACAAGTCTTACCATTTGCTGTCTGCAAGATGGACATCTAGGATATCTGACAGAAAACTAGGGGAGGGGGTGGATATATCTGAATCTAAGGACTTATAATTAAGGATGGGAGGTAAGATAGATGCTGGTTTCAGTTTTAGGTCCCAAAGAGCCATGAACTAAGTGCTATGATGTTTAAGGACAGAAAACAGATATTCTAATCTACCTCCAATAGAAAGAAAACTCATTCTCTTCTGCTTTTGTTTGTTTGTTTGTTAGTTTGAGCCCTTATAGAATTGCATAATGTCTGCCTATATAACTAAGAATGAATCTCTGTTATTCAGTCTATTGACTCAAATACTAATGTATTCTGGAAACTCTTTATTCCAGAGAGAGTATTATGCCAGTTATCTGGGGGTCTTTTAGTCTAGTCAGGGTAACATAGAATCAACTATTATATGCCATGCATGGTGGTGTACACCTTTAATCTCAGCACTTGGGAGGCAAAGGCAGGTGGATTGCTGTGAGTTCAAGGCCAGCCTAGTCTATGAAGCGAGGCCAGGACAGTCAAGGCTACACAGAGAAACCTTGTCTCGAAAACAAACAAAGATCAACTATTACAAGGACAAGCCTTATAGATCTTGGGACTTTGAGACTTACCATACACTTTAGTTGTTATTCTCTCTCTATCTTTGCCTTTCTCTGTCTCTCTCTCTCTGTCGCTCTCTCTGTCTCTCTGTCTCTGTCTCTCTCTGTCGCTCTCTGTCTGTCTGTCTCTCTTGTTTTCTCCCTATTTCTCTCATATAATTATAATAATACGAGGATATGTCTAGAAGAGAGACATACAATACACAATTAAGCATTCCATTGTAATATAATATGAAGGAGAATAAATCAAATAGATTCAAATAAGTACTAATTCAATTGTGTCAGATCATAGAAGGTTTGAGAATAAAAGGGGTGGGGTTCCAACTAGGACTTTGAAAAATGAGCAGTTTAGAAAATTGATAGTAGGAAATCTGGATAACATTACGGACAGAGAAAATGGAATGTGCAAACTCATAAAAACACACTGGCATTTGGGAGTCAGGAACTCCAAGCTCCTAAAGGCTTATCAACATATAAGAACTCGAAGAGTGTCTGGGGATCTATGTCAGTGGTATAGTACTCACCTAGCATGCACAATGCCCTAAGTTCAGTCCACGAAAATGAAAGAAATAAAGTAAAGAAGCAAAGTATACAAGTCTACATATATATATTTCTAGCATGAACAGGAATGGTATGAAAATACCATTATTAAAAAACAAAACAAAAAACAAAAAAAAAAGAAAGAAAGAAAATACCATTATTAAGAACTATAGTCCTTAATGTTATTTTGATACCAGTATTAATTTGCTCAATAAACACCATGATTGAAAGCCTCTTAGGTAGGAAAGAGTTTATTTGGCCTACACTTTCAGATCATAATGCCACACTGAGGGAAATCACTGAAAGCAGTAAGCTGGAACAGAAACCATGGAGGAGCACTGCTTACTGCTTTGCCCTCCACATCATACTCGGCTAGTATTCTTACATAGTCCAGGCCTATCTGACTAGGGAGGGTACCACCCATAGTGGGGTATGTCTTCCTACATCAAGGATCAGTCAAGACAATCTCTCACAGAGACGCCCACAGGCCTAATAAATGGAGGCAATCCTTCAGCTGAGGTTCCCTTTTCCTAAATGACTCTAAGTTGTACTAAGCTGACAGCTTATTAACTAGGACAAAATCTTTGCTTAAAAATATTTGGAGGCATCCCTGTGACAAGCTGGTGGCCCAAGTCAGAATAGGATGCTGAGACTTCTAGTAGCAGGGTCCATGGAGCCTGAAAAGGACACCCTCTAACTAGACAAGACTCCTAGTGGAGGGAGGAGAACACCATCCCACCCACAAAAACTTTGATCCAAAGCTTATCCTGCCTATAAAATCTGCAGAGATAAAGATAAAACAGATAGAGCAGAGACTGAAGGAATGTCCAACCAATGCCTGGTCCAACCCAAGACCCACCCCATCGAAGAGAGCCAATCCCTGACACTATTAATGGCACTCTGCTATGCTTGCAGGCAGGAGCCTATCAGAGTTGTCCTCTGAGAGGCTCTACCCAGCAGCAGTTTGAATCAGATGCTAAGACTCACAGCCAAACATTGGGAGAAGCACAGGGAGTCTAGTGGAAAAGTGGGGGGGGGGGGAGGATAAGAAAACCTACAGAGCCAACCAACCAGGGCCCAGAAGGGTCTGTGGAGTCTGAAGCACCAACCAAGGACCATGCATGGACTGGACCTAGGTCCTCTACATAGATGTAGCTGATGGGCAGCTCAAGCTTCATGTGGGTCCACTAACAAGGGGAGTGGGAGCTGTCTCTGACATGGACTCTGTTGCTTGCTTTTCAATCTCTTTCCTCTGACAGGACTGCCACACCAGGCTACAGGGGAAGAACATGAACTCAGTTCTGATATGACTTGATGAGCTGGGGGTGGGTGAGTAAGGGGGCTCCCCTTTTCTGAGGACTAGAGGACAGAGAGGGGCAAGGGAGGGTAGGACTGGGAGGAGAGGAGGGGGAGAGCTATGACCAGGATGTGAAGTAAATAAATAAATAAGTTAATAAGTTAATTTAAACAAAACACACACACACACACACACACACACACACAAACACACACACACACACACACACACACACACACACACACACACACACA
>OU015747.1:23562481-23576939 GCA_907169655.1 Acomys percivali | reverse complement strand
TCTCTCTCTCTCTCTCTCTCTCTCTCTCTCTCTCTCTCTCTCTCTCTGCGTGTGCGTGTGTGTGTGTGTGTGTGTGTGTGTGTGTGTGTGTGTACATGTATGGTGAATATCCAAGAAGGCAGGGAAAGAACATCAGCCCTCCTGGAGCCAGAGTTATGGTGGTTGTGAGCTACCTGGTGTGTGTCCTGGGAACCAAACTCTGGTCCCATAACTGCTGATCCATTTCTCCAGCCCTTTCTGTTGTGTTCTTATAGGACATATTAAGTTATGAGTCTACCCTGCTTTTGTATAATCTCATTTAAGTTTAGTCAATTACAGAGGCAATGACCCAACTTCCAAGCACAGTCACATTCCGGGTTTGCCTTCACCATTGCCTTTGTGCCCAGCAGTCTCTCAACGCATAACAATGGCATGCTGTACACATTCCTGATAGTAAGATTTGAGGGGTACTACATATATCTTAAGTAAAGCCAAAAGAATCCATCTTAAAGGAATGTATTTTATACTATCATTATTGTTCTATTATTTTAATATTTAAGTGGTATTTGCTTTAGTGACAGAGACATAGTAACAAATAACAATAAATAATTTCCAAAGGGAAAAAAAAAGTTGGCAACTTTTTGAAGTTGTACTTAAGAGAAATGGATTACAAAACCTTTTGGTCAGGATGGGATAGCGATTGAGATGTAATATGAATGATTTTATTTTGCAAGTAAAAAAAAATCCGTTTGGTCATGTGCCATTATTAGAAAAATAAATTGAGTAAAAAATGTACTTTTTAAAAATTAGATTTGAAAAATAAATAAATAAATAAAAATTAGATTTGAACTCTAAAGATTCCCCAAAAGGAATTTTAAAGAATTAGAAAAACATGAAACATCATTGAATTAATTTATTTAATCACCTAAATTTGAATTTTGGTTTGTTGCGAGGCAAGATCTCATGTATTCCATGCTGGGCTCAAACTTACTGTGTATCTGGTGGTGACCTCCTCCTGTCTTGGCCTCCCAAGTGCTGGGATTGCAGGTTAGTACCCCCATGTCTCATGTTTCATGGGCTGCTGAACCTCAAATCTAGGGTCTTTTGTGTGCTAAGTAAGCATTCTATCAACTACATCCTAGTCCCTATTAATGGCAAAAATTGGGACCAATTTTACTAAAATATCATTTAGCATTTAGTGATAATGGGTTTGATAAGGCCTTACTATTTTAGTAAATCATGTTTGATACTGGAATAGAGTAATTTAAAAATTAGGAGTGTGAACCCCATATGTGCCTTTAATCAGAGCACCTGAGAAGCAGAGGCAAGTGGATCTCCATTAAGTTTGAGGACAGCTTAGTCTACACAGTAAGTTCCAGGACAGTCAGGGCTACACAGAGAAACTCTGTCTCAAGAAACAAAAACAAAAACAAAACAAATAAACAAACAAAAATCATGTGTTTGGATTTAGCTCAGTGGTAGAGTACTTGTCTAGTAAGCACAAGGCCATGGGTTCAGTGCTCAGCAAAAAACAAACAAACAAAAACAATAACAACCAAACAAAACAGAATCTAAGTTCAATTTATTTCAAAACTTAACAGAGTTGTAAGGACCTAAAACTTGCTTTGAAAAAAGCCAGAAAAATGTGAAACTACAAGCTATTAATTATATATTAGAAATACTGGGCTGTAGCCTTATTTTTTAATCAAATGATAAAACTGCCATTAGAAACCAGTAAGATGGCTCATGCTACATGCCTGGTGTCATGGGCTCTGACCCCTGAAGCTTGCATAAGGCAGAAGGAGAGAATTGACTTTGCAAAGTTGACCTCTGACCTCCACACATGTACCATGGCAGTCATGTTCACACATGCACAACATGTACATACATATACATGCATATACCTCAATAGTAATTTAAACATTAGGAAAACACATTAAACTACCATTCGCTAAGCAGCACAGTAATTGCCGGAGCAGGAAGTTGCTGTCATGGCTGCCAAATTTACTGGGCAGAAGCATGAGGAGCAGCTTTGTGCAAGTTCTCAACATTTTTCCTCATCATCAACTTTACAGTGACTTGGGAAATTTCTGGCACCAAAGACCTCCCCATTGGCCCTGGATGATGCCACCTTCACCAAATGACCAAAGTTGACAAGACCGGCAAACCATGCAGACTTCATGCACCACTGAGGGCCTATACCAAGCAGGACCCGTAGTTTCTGTGATGTTTCTACTAAAAACATCCTGTTCTTCTTTATACTACAGGGAAATATCAAATAGGTCCAAAGGAAAAAACATTCTGAAAAATAACCAACCATTATCTCTTAAACACAAAACCTGCACAGGGTGACAAAGTTACACCCTAGGAGACACTAAGAAAACCAGACTAACTCCATGTACTAACCTGAAATGCATCCGAGACCAGAAAACAGTTATTAATAGGAAATTTGGCAAAATTCAAGTTAGGTCTCACTGGGTAATAGTATTAAGTCAGCGTTAATACTCTGGTTTAGATTGTTGAACCCTGATCATGTAATACATTAACAGCCCTTGGAGTTAAGTGGAACGTGTTGGAGAACTCTTGGTTTGGAAACTTCCCTGTTAAGTCTGAGATTATTTTCTGTTTGACTTTTCATTTGTTTGTTTGTTTGTTTGTTTAGAGATTAAAGTCTCACTGTGTAGTTCTGACTGTCCTGGAACTCACTATGTCAACAATCCTGACCTCAAATACAGGAGAACTGCCTGCCTCTGCCTCCTGAGTGCCGGGATTAAAGGCATGAACCACTATGCCCAGCTTCAAGATTCTTTTTTAAATTTCACATTCTAGTAGAAATTGCAACATTCTTTCCTGTAGCTAGTGGACATATTAGACAAGGTCCTCCAGAGGAACACAAACCAATAGAATCAATGTATATTTAAAAAGAATTTGCTGGGCAGTGGTGGAGCATGACTTTAAATCCCAGCACTAAGGCACCAGAGACAGGCAGATATGTGAGTTTGAGGGCTGCCTGGGCTACAAAGTGAGCTCCAGGACAGCCAAGGCTACACAGAGATACCCTGTGTAGGAAAACACACACACACACACACACACACACACACACACACACAGAAAAGCAGGGCGGGGGGCGGGGGGAGGAGCGGGATTTATCAGATTGGATTACATGATATAGTTGAAGTTCAAGTAGTCCAACCCAACAGTAGTTGAATGGAAAGACCAAGAACCCTATCACTATTCAGTACACATGGTTGGGTCCTTTAGCCACATGGGATGAAAGACCTGGAGGGTTTCTGGAGAGCCACTGTTGTTCAGTTCACACTGGATGCCTGAAGAAGCTGTCTCTACTATCAGTGAAGGAAACAGCAGGAAGCTAGAAGAAACTTGTTTTAATATCAGCAAAGAAATCAGCAACAGCCACAGCAGGATAGATGAACTTACCAACAAGAGTGAAGGCCAAGAAGGCAAAGAAAAAGCAAAAAGATTTCCTTTGTCCATGTCCTTTTCTCCAGGTGTCTACCAGAAGGTACCTACCATATTTTAGGTGGGCCTTCCTATATTGGTTACAGCAATCATGCCCATTGGCCAGCTGGATGTACATAATTCCTTTCCATGGCTCTCTTCTCAGGTCATTCTAGGGTTATACAGAGATGACCATTAAAACTGACCATCACATTAAATCCTCTTGCTCCATTCAAGTTATATTGTGCTCCAGGATTCTCTAAACAGAGACTTCCATTCAGGCCCCACTGCCCTGCTTTTGTTAATTACTCTCATTACTAATCATTCACTCTAATTATTTGAGGTCCTACTATGGGGATGAAGGGAAGTGATAACTCCAGTGGCTGAATCAAGTGGTATTGTTACCAACTTATTTATGTCTCATTACTGGTGGCTGAACACCCTTCTAAAGAGTCCCTCAAGTGTACAATGATTTCAGCGCAGAATACTGAGGCGAATCCTATAGTTTTATGGTTTGTTTGATCTTTTCAGTTTTCAAATATTTTGTACACTTGGATGAAGCAGAAGCATGTGTGCCTGCTACAGACCAAGGGGGCACTCTTTTCCTCGTCTTGAGTCGTAACCCTACATTCAGTAAATGAAAATGAATTTTCTCTGGGGATTTCATCCCAAGCTACATTGTCTTTGCATCCCTGCTCAACAGAACTGTGTGTGGACTCGAGTCACTAAATAGTGCTGGGCTGACAGTAGGGAGTAGGGTTTTGTGATGGTTCATGCTAAGTGTCAACTGGTATGGGACCTGGATATCTGACCAAATGTTACACTAGGTGTTTATATGAAAGTGTTTGGGAAGACACTAACCTTTAAGTAAGAGGTCTTGCTGTGGAATGCCTCATGGTGGCCCAGTATTAAAGACTAAAGGGGCAGATTCCTACCTGTGTTGTTACTGAGATACAGTGGGACCCTGGGGGCGGGGTCCTGGAGAGGTTCTTAGTTCATTCAAGCATGCCTTTGAAGGATATTTGGGGACCCTGCCCTTCCTCTTTCTTTTTCTGCTGTGTCACAGCTATGAGGTAAACAGCTATTTTTCACCTTTACTCCCTGTTATGACTTGCTACCTCATCACATGCCAGGGAGCATGTGATTCCAGATTAAGGTTTCTTCCTTAAAAGTTTTCCTTGTTTACAGAGACAAGTTTTGACTAAAACACACCTCTGATATAATTTTTGCTGTTTTGATTTTTGTTTTTATTTTGTTTTGGGGGTTTGTTGCTGTTTGTTTGTCCTTTGAGGCAGGGTTTCTCTGTGTACTCTTGGCTGTCCTGGAATTCACTCTGTAGACCAGGCTGGTATTGAACTCAGAGATCCACCTGCCTTTGCCACCAAAGTGCTGGGATTAAAGGCATGTGCCACCACCACTCAGCATAATTACTACTTTTTATATTGCCTACTGTAACGAAAATTTGTACTGATGAAAATCCAATTAAAGACTGAGATTAAGTGTTGGAAAAAAAAAGTTGATTGTCTCAGGTAATTTGTCACAATAGCCAATAGCTGACTAACTAGATCAAAAAGACTACTCCTCCCTCAAATAAGAGAGAATTCTCCCGTAAACTGTCTTGGACTCCATCTGCCAACATAATCTGACAATATCCAATCTCCACTATTGCTTTTCTCTGGATCTCCTGGTTAAAGATTTCTGTGAGCCATCTTTAGCGAGGCTGTTGTTCATTTTGTTCTGAAGTCACTGTGTTCCTTTGTCATCTGCCTCCTGCTCCACACAGCCATTCAAGGAAAGGGGAGAAGGTAGTGCAGCACAGCCACTGCCTAGGAGTTCTAACACTGTGTTGTATAAAAGCAATCCTCATTTCTACCACAGACAGAATTCTGCCTAAAAATGGGCAAGTTTGGATGCAGAGTTGACCGCTAAATTCTGCTAAGACAGGGTAAGCAAATCCTCAGTAGTCCCTGCCTCACAAATGTCTGTCAGATATATTGGGCCAGAAGGCTGAAGATGATGCTCCAACATTATAGAGAATGTCTCTGTCATGTCCTCACTTGGGAAGCTGCTAAGCTGCACTCCCTGTCTACTCAGGTAATTAATTTTATTCCTTCTCAAGTCTCTGATGGGATTGAAGACTAGATAGTTTAGTTTCACAATTAAGCTTAGTTGTTTAGGGGTTAAGATGTTTTTAGGTCTAGATAGATGTTTTAAATTGATAATGAAAAGATATGACAGATATGTATTTACATTCAGAATTTTAGACTCACTAAGATAGGAAAGATGTTTTCTTCAAGGCTGCCAAATACAAATAGCCAAAACATTAAGGATGTAACATATATATATATATATATTTCCTGATATATATATGTTTCATGATTCTTTTGCTATAGATAGTTTATTGTATATACATGTAATAATATAAATGTATATGTAAAATGTTTAATAAAAAATAAAAAACTAGTAGTTTTAAATTGAAAACAAAAACAAAAAAGGTAAAATCATGTCAGTATGCAAACAAATAGATGAAATATGAACTGACACATTCCAAATACAAACCCTTTTGCATGTCAGAAATACATAGCCAACATGCACACATTATTTTTTGTGGCTGGCCTAAAAATAAGCAGCAATGTTTAGTAGTAAAATATTCACTTAAAAATTTCTCCTCTTAAAACTCAAACTTGGGTTCATCATCTTCTTTTCCACCTTAAGATGAGAATGGGTCACCTCACCTCCTCCCTCAGCCGGTGGGCAGCATTCACTTTGTCTTTGGAATGTGTATATAGCCATATATACACATCCTAAGACAAGTTAAACATTGCAATGCCCCTTTTATTAACATTGTAAATGGCTACGGTATTGTTGTAGGATTTTTTTAGTATGCCAAGCTTCAGTAGTGAGCACGGGATTGGCCCAGACCTTACCCAGCTTCCTCTTGAGAGAACCAAGCTGTCTTGAACTTCCAGTGCTTAAGCTGTTTTTTTCTTCCTCTACTAAGGTCTCCACACTGGCTCCTTGGTTTCAACTCCTACCACATTCACATTGAAGGCACATGCCCAACTTATTTTTCTATATAGTTTTGTTTCAATGATGCTTCTAGTTTTGAAAACAAACATTTTATGCAGGCGTGAGATGGTTTCACAGGTAAAGATTCCCGCCTCCAAACTGACAACCTTTTTATCTACTGGAACCTAAATTAATGGCTCTTTAAAAGAAAATTAAAAGAATGATAAAAGTGGACCATTACTGCAGTTCCAGGTTGTAGTGTTTGGTATACCACAGGGGTAGCAAGAAAGTGCTTTGGATGGTATAGAGAGAAATCATGGAGAAAGGCATTATATGAATCTGTAAGCTTGTGTGGTCACAATGCAGCCCAGTAGGAAGTGATCTACCCTCTCCCATATCTGAAATGTGGCTGCCTATTTGGCATTAAACAATTAAAATTAACAAAACCAAACAGGATCCTTGCACATATATGAAAAGGAACCCTACCCAACAGAGGATGCATTCTCCATGGAAGGACTAATTCCCATTCGGCAGCATTTGCATGAGCTGGAGCCACATCCAAGGCTGCATGAATTAGCTCCTTTAGTCAGGGTGTGCGCGCTTTCATGGCTCAGATAGACTGAGTCATTTGCTTAAGGTCACACAATAGGCAGTTAAGCCACAACTAGAACTCCTGGGTGTTATTCTACCTTCTCTGATCTTACACAGTATCCCATGGGTCGCTTTCAGTCATGACAGTCACCATGGAAAAACCAGTGTGTACTTCGAAGCATTGTAGTAAAGAGGCTGTCCCCAAACTGGTGTTCACTTGGTAGCTCTCTTAGCTATGAACATTCGGCCTTATACCATGAAGCACTTTAGAATCTCTTTAGTTGTCACCTTTTATTCATGTTTTGCTCACTAAACCAATGACTGAAGAGGTTTGAAGTCTAATAGTATTCATTATAGGATGTTCCACAGCATCCTACCTGCCAACCAGGGAGATTTCATATAATCTGTCTATTCTGTACTGGCTGGAGGCTAGTGTCTCCTGTTACCATGGAAGTGCTGATAAAATACCCAAATCTCCAGTGCCTGGGTTGTACAGAGACCATAGAGTTCTTCAGATGCTTTGTTATGTATAAACTCTGTTTGGACATCTATTAATTGATTCACAGAATATGTTCTTTTAAAAATTCTTTAGTTGCTACTCGAATAACCTCAGAAATCTATCTATAAGAATTCAATTAGAGTCATCAGTTTGTTAAAGTCAATTGCCACTCTTTCTTTCTTTCTTTCTTTCTTTCTTTCTTTCTTTCTTTCTTTCTTCTTTCTTTCTTTCTCTTCTTCCCAAGACAAGGTTTCTCCATGTAGCCTTAGCTGTCCTGGACTCACTGTGTAGACCAGGCTGGCCTCAAACTCACAAAGATCTGCCTACCTCTAACTCCCAAGTGCTGGGATTGAAGGCATGAGCCACCACTGCCCAGCTCACTTTTTCTTAATCTGAAACAGTCAATTTCCTTTCTGGACATTTCTCCTCTTGAAGCAGGCTGTTCCCACTGTGAAGGAAATGGTGGAGGAGAGGCGGAGCTTATACAGGGGCGAGCTTGTCTTGTGAGGGCCCCATCACCTTATGTCTCCCTCTGGTGGCTACTCAGGGACGGCAAACAGGAGAGTAAAAGCAAAAATCTCACCTCAGGGTACATTTATTTATTTGTTTGTTTATCCATTTATTTATTGGTTTTTAGAGACAGGGTTTCTCTGTGTAGCCTTGGCTGTCCTGAACTCACTTTATAGACCAGGCTGGCCTCTAATTCACAGCAATCCTCCTGCCTCTGACTCCCTGAGAGCTGAGGTTACAGGAGAGGGTACCTTTGTTTAAACCTTCAAGTGTTTCCAATTATGCTGAGTAAAACTGAACTAGTTACCCAGCTCAAGGAGCCCATGTGGATGTTGTTAATGTCTGTACACTTCAGTCTCCTATTTCCTCTCAATGCTCTAGCTTTCATTTTGATTTCAGCCTTCATCACCTTGGTTTGTTTTGTCCTCTCTGAATTATCTTCTCCAGGACTTCCAAAGTCCTGGGTTTATAAAACACTAACTAACATGTAAGGAGACAATTGGCATTGCTCGACTAACAAGAGTATGAGGAGGCCCTCAACAGTGGTGATCAAGAACAGGAAAGTCAACATGGAATTGTCTTTCTTACTGTAGTCCATAACATGATGGTTTAATATTATCCAGAAAGAGAGGGAGAGCTGCTATTATCACTGAAGAACATTTTTCAAAAGGGGCCGGCAGGATGGTTCAATGGTTACAGGTGCTTGCCATTCACTCTGAGCACTGAGTTCATCCCAGAGCCCACACGGTGGAAGGAGAGAACCAGCTCCTGCAAGCTGTCCTCTGCTTACAAGTGAACCATGACATATGTATAAAATATATAATAATAAAAATATAAAATATAAATATATGTAATAAAACTATAAAATAAACATAAATTTAAATAAAAATACTCAGGGGTCGGTCATGATGTTTTGAAAAGTAATTTTGAATTTGTAAAAAGAAATTTTATGTGGGAGTTGGAGATGCGTACTTGTTGAGTGCAGTGTAGTATATGTGAGACACTCTGTGATTTTTACTACCACACATGCAAATTATTTATGATGCATATTCTCAACAGTTTCCCAGTTAGGCATCTATAATAATTGGCCTTTCTCTGAACGCAGTGAGATTAAGTGCCTTTCATGTTAATTGCTACTCTGTATATTTTTTTTTTCCCACTTGGAACTTGCACTCTTATGCCCCTTGCTGGGTTTTCTACTGTAAGAGTGTTCACTGAATAAGATTTGGAGTTGAAGAGAAACCCAAAGGCCACTAAAATACACTTCATCACACAAGACTTCCTGAACTCCTTTCCTGTCTCATAAGCAGAGGTTTTAACATGGCCACCATCTTTACTCAGCAGTAGCCCCACCCCCAGGAATGTACACTCACTGCTTCACAAACATCTAAAAGGGCAAAATAATCACATTTAGTTTCAGAAGTAGAAGTTGCCATGCACTCTTGTATTCAATTAGTAAATGTCTGTTGACCACCTTCACCTACTGGACGCTGCTCTGGCCAACTTTCTTCAACATTGGCTTGTGAAATCACATGAAAACACAGAAATGCAGAAAAGAACCAAGGCTACGCCAGCAGAGGCCACAGCAAATGCACCCATATTCTCCTTTGCCAAAGGAAAACTGTGTCATTAAATTTATGGAGGTCCAAGGAGGTGGCTGAGCACGTAGTGTCACATTCTGGTTCTGAGCACCGATTTTGGGCAGTTCACAAACCATCCTGACTCCAGCTCCAGCTCCAGGGAGAAACACAGCACCCTCTACTGGCCTCCAGGGGCAACTGCACTCAAGTGCATTCCTACACACAGATTATTTATACACCCATAATTAAAAACCAAATCAAATCTTTTAATCTCTCTCTCTCTCTCTCTCTCTCTCTCTCTCTCTCTCTCTGTGTGTGTGTGTGTGTGTGTGTGCATGTGTGTGTCTACATTAAATTTTAAGAAGTTAACCAGAAGTTCGAATCTAGTATAACTTTAAACTCACTCTTGCAAAATATATATATTCTCACATATAAATTTTATACGAATGGGCTTGGATATAATACTTGGGAGTATACATTTGAGACTTATTTACTGAAAAAACAGAGTTTTCCAATTATTTTATTTTTTTCTATTTTCTAACTTTCATTTTCTTTTCAGGAGGCTTTAGGATCTTTTGACATAAGAGCTCATATAGCCTGGGCTAGCCCCAAACTCCTGATTTTCCTGCTTCCACATCCGCAGGACTAAGTTGGTATCCATGTGTCCCTGTGTGCAGCCTTTATTTTCTACCACATACTTACTATTCAAATACATAATCCCAGAGAAGAAAAAAAAATCTTTTTTTGTGATAGAATATTGCCAGTTTCCCTTTGGTATCATCTCAGTCAGTTCTAAACCTTATAAATTAGGCACCCAGCCTTCCAGGAAGTCTCAATACTCCAGGTAATGGTTTCTTCAGATAGAAGTACTGAGCATGCCGGGTGGTGGTGGCTCACGCCTTTAATCCCAGCACTCGGGAGACAGAGGCAGGTGGATTGCTGTGAGTTTGAGGCCCACCTGGTCTACAAAGCGAGTCCAGGACAGCGAAGGCTACACAGAGAGACCCTGTCTCAAAAAACCAAAAAAAAAAAAAAAAAAAAAAAAAAAAAAAAAAACTGAGCATAAGGAATCACCAATGTGATAGGCTTGTGGTTTGGGTTAAAGAGGACTGAGCTAGAAAGTCCTCAGCACTTATCTTCATACTTAGTAAGTACCCTCGATGTCAGTTCATTTTGTGTCTTTCTTCTCTACTTCTATGCACAAATGACAAATAGAAATTAACCACTAGGGAGTCTATAAAAGCCATAACCGTGCAGCCAGGAGTTGCCAGTTTCAAATATTTCATCCTGATGCCAAGTCTCACATGGTGATTTTGATTTAGGATTCATGACTTTCTGCAGGCTCCTGCTCTTTTTGTCATTTGATCATAATATCCAACATTTTGTAGCACCTGCTATGTGTTATCCAATTTTCTGAAATGAGAAATAGATCTAAGACCCTGACACACAGTCACCTGTAGTTTCAAACTTTGCTCAGCGCCAAAGCCTTGTACCCTCAACTGGGCCGTTATCTGTCTTCTGGTGGACAGACAGCCTTGGTTAAATAGAGCAGCAGAAATGCTTCTTAACCAAAAAGTATTTTCAACACCAGTGATACTTAGGATTCAGTGTAAAATGGAAGGAAAGGTGCTAAGTATATTTTATAAATTGAATAAAAGTTAATAAAATTGTACTAAATAGAGGAGTATAGACCATTCATACTAATGCACAATTAGGAAAAAAATCTTTAATAAAAGATTAGTAAATGAAATCTAACAGTACATTAAATAAATATGTGCTACAACCATATGTGCTTGAGGAATGTAAAACTGAAATATGAGGAGTTAGATTCATATAACTGATTATATGACTAGGTCCCAAAAGAAAAACCATATGACTATTTGCAAATTCTAATATGCACATTTTTATATACATAAAAGAAATTGATTAAAATAAGAATTCATGGCTATTGCCATTACATATGTGAAGATGCGCTGTAGAACATTAGGCACAAAGCCAGAGACTTTCTTACTGAAGTCAGGACACAGAAGAATTATGCCCAGCATTTCCAAACATACACATTGATTAGTTTAGTATTATTTATTAACAGTATTTGGATTGCAAAATTATGGAAAAAAAATCACAACCCAAATCACAAGAGTGGCTGGAGGGAGGCAAAATTCAGTTAGAATAAGATCTTGGGGAGGGGTTGAAGCGATGGTTCAGTGAGTAAGAGCACCTACTGTGTAAGCAAAGGATCTGAGTTCAAATCTCCAGTATCCATATAAAAGCCTGGCATGGCCACATGTGCCCATAACCCTAGCACTGGGGGATAGAGACAAGCTGACCCCAGGAGTTTATTGGCCAGCCAGCCTAGTTGAAATGATGACTTTCTGGAGAGACCATGTCTCACAAAGTAAGGTAAAGACATCAGATGTCTTTCTTGGCCTCTGCATGCAGGCACCCATGCACACACATCTCCCCATAAGCACAATATACATTATATACACAATATGTGTAGCACACAGCAGTTTTAGAAGATAAAATGTTATGCTAGTAGTTGGGCATGGAGACATGGTCCTTTAATTTTAGCACTCTGGGCACAGAGGTAGGTATATCTCTGTTGAGTTGGAAGTCAGCCTGGTATATGTAGCAAGTTCTAGGCCAGCCAGAGCTCCACAGCAAGATTTTGTCTCACCACCCAAACAAACAAACAAACAAACAATAAATATTTGTATACTCATAAAATATAAGAGAGATGAAAAAGAAATAATTACAAAAAATTAGCAAAACACAGATTATAATACACACAAGTAAAATGCAATGGCTTCATATATTAAATGGGAGGGAGGGAAGAATGGGAGGATACAAGGGATGGGATAACCATTGAGATGTAACAAGAATAAATTAATAAAAAATTAAAAAAAAAACAAGAGCCAGATAGAACATAAAAATGTTAAAAAAACAAAACAAAACAAAACATCATTCATTTGATTGGAAAAAGGGAAATGGCCTGGAAGGCAATACCTATGTGTAAATTTAACAATTAGTATATTGGTTGCTTTTCTGTTGTGGTGATAAAACACTATGGCCAAAAACAATTTATGGAAGAAAAAGTTTCTGTTGACTTAGGGCAACAGAGGGTTAAGAGTTCATCAAGGTAGGAAGCATGATGGCAAGCTACAGGTACAGCCATAGAAACAGGAAGCTCCTCTCTCCAACCACATACAAAGAGTAGAGACAGTGACTGGAGCTGGGCCAAGCAGTGACATCCTTCCTCCTGCAAGGCTGGAGCCCTCCGCCCAAACAGCACCACCAAGTGAACATACAGCTGAGCCTATAGGGGACATTTCTTCTTCAAACCACAACAGTTTCCTTTTCTTTTCTTCTGTATTTTTTTCGTTTCTTTACCTGCCCCTGCCCATCTTTCTTTCTTTCTTTCTTTCTTTCTTTCTTTCTTTCTTTCTTTCTTTCATGACAAGTTTTCACTCTGTAGGCCAGGTTGGTGTTGAAACTCATGGCATTCCTCCTGCTTCTGCCTCCCAAAGCACAATTGGACAAAAGAGAGTCAAGATATGATTTAGACTCAATAAGCTATAGAGATGCAAATTTTCCCTGCATGCACCTCAATATGTGATGTGAATTGTATGTGCTATTTTAAAGTAAAGGTGTATGAATGCAGCACATACCTACTCACATTCATCAGAAGCAAATGACGAAGAATAAGCCATGAATTAAAAGCAAACGGTTACCCCTGGGGAACTGGTTTTGTAACTTCTTTTCATGGATTCAACTTAGGGACCAAGCAAATAATTTATATGATTTTAAAACAGAATAAAGCTTCCAAAAGGCAATTACTACCAATAAAAAATAAAGCAAAAACAGGTGAACTTCACTGTGTGATGTGTCAGATTCACAAAGGGAAAAAGAAATGTTGGAATGTAACTGTTTCTGTGCCTAGTGTGAGATGCCCCAGGACCAACGAGCTACTCTCCCAGGCAGCAGCAAACTTCTGACAGGAGGTACTCAGTTTATGACAGTGTTGCTATTCGGAGACACGGTAAGCACTGAGAAATAACACAATTGAACAATTATGTGAAATGTGAATTTCACCAATCCTATGAAAAGGGACTCCTCAGAAATAAATGACCTATATTTTTCAATAAGAAAATTTAGGAAAGAAGAAGAAAGTTCATAGATTACAATAAAATTAAAATACCACCAAACAGTTCTAATACACGAATTGGTAGCTTGCTGCTTGGGTTGTGTTTGGTTAGTTTATAATTTCCATTCGCAGAGAACACAGACCACTTGTTTCCTGATAAAATTCCTAATTGGTGCTTGACCAGAGTTCCCTGCTAAGGGTACTTGGGAGAGAGGCTAAGTGCCAGAGGGCTCCCGGGTGTGGCTCTACACCCTCCCTTTCCAGTCAAAGGTAGATGAATCTGCCTCCTTCTTCTGAGTCTGGCCCTGTGTGGTCCCCACCAAGGCAGTAGCTGCAACACTGTATTCACAGTGGACAGGCCTTCTCTCCACACCTGCTGTGCCGTTGAGCACTTCAGGGCTGGCCCTTGTACCATGAGCAACACCTCCTCCATCCCTGACCACACCAGCAGAGTTCTTTGTTTAAATTAGCAATTAGCTCAGTCTTTTATAAATTCTGCTGGATTAAAAGCACCTGAAGATTTTGAGTAAGCAAGTAGCTAGGTAGGTAGATAGATAGATAGATAGATAGATAGATAGATAGATAGATGATAGATAGATAGATAGATAGATAGATGATAGATAGATAGATAGATGATAGAAGATAGATAGATAGATAGATAGATAGATAGATAGATAGATAGATAGA
>OU015747.1:23545640-23555812 GCA_907169655.1 Acomys percivali | reverse complement strand
AGACAGAGAGACAGAGCAAGCAAATAAATGAATGCTAGAGATTTTTACCAGGCAACCGATTCTTGGAAAACTGTACAAATACTGTCCAGACTGCAGGCTTGTGCAAACCATGTGTGACTCCTGAATACTGTAGGGCAATGACAGGTGGAATTTGAGCGATGGGATTTGGGGTCTGGGGGAAGAGTTTCCACATGAACACAGGAGGGAGACGATGGAAGGAGTATCATGGTGTGAGAAGCACAAGTGTTGCGTGCTCAGGCTCCTCCTTGCCGGATGAAGGTACGAGTCTTCACATTGGGAGACACTTTCACTTGTAGACTATTATAACAGGCTAATTTCCCCAATCAAAAACTCCAAAAGTTCCAAATCTGCGGACTCTGACCTCCAAAATAATGCCACAAGTAGAAAATTCCACATATGGCTTTATACAGATGATTTACCTTCAAAACACAGACATACTAAGAACGTTGTATACGATCACATGTGGGCTGTATGTGTCAGATGTGTCCAAATATAAGTCGACTTCATAACCTGATAGAATATATGTATTATAGACCTTGACATGCATGCAAATATCTCAAAATCTTACAAAAATGTCAAAAATTTGGAAATGCTTCTGGTTCCAAGTATTTTGGTCTGCTCAACCTGTCTATGCACACAATTTGACTCAGCAATTCAATTTTCATAGTAATGCTGGGCTGAGATCAAATAGCTTCTTCTAGGCTCCCTGGCTTACAAAGGGGGAAGCAACAAAGAATCCCAGGGCTCCAAGAGTAATAATGATGCTCAGTCCATGACTCCATCACTTTCAGAAGTTTCTTGGTTCAGACTCACCTTATTATGATTATTTTCTTGGCCACACCCACTGGTACATGGTGTCTCTCACTGAACAGATGAGCATTTTTCTCAGGTAGATGAGGCAATTTTGTCTCAGTTCCAAATGCATCATGCATCTCCGGAAATACATGGATTGAGGAGAGCATCCATTCCAACATTATTTTTCCAGAGGAAAGGAAGAACGTGTCTTTGAACTTGATATGCCTAGGTTAAAATATATTTTTTTTAATTTTTATATGTATGAGTGTCTACTTTCCGTGCTGCATGTACTCCATTTGCATGTCTGGTATCTGCATCAGATCGCCAGGCATTAGAATTACAGATGGCTGTTAGCCATCATGTGGGTGCTGGGAGTTGAACTCAGGTCCTCTGGGAGAATGACAACTATTCTTATCCACAGAGCCATCTCTCCAGCCTCTGATTTGCCTAAATTCTTAAGTGCTATGTGGAAGCAAGAAAATGACTGCCAATGGCCACTCAGTTCTTACACATAAAAATATCATTCCAAAAACCACCTATACAATGCTGAACAACAAAATTAGAATTTTACATAGTTCTCCAAATTTTTAAGAGAGAGAAGTAGGAGCCTTATGTATATAAGGAGTATATATTGTTCTAACAATAAACATGGCATTGAGTTGTTTGGTCAGTTTTCCAGGTTTAGATATGCTTAATTTAGTGTATTATTAATACAATAGTTACTCCATAGATGCTATTAAATACTATCCCTTACATTTATTTATTGTGTGTGTATGTATTATGCTTCCATCATACATGTGTCATGGCACACATGCGGACATCGGAGGACAGCTTGCAGGAATTGGTCCTTCCCTTTCACCATACAGGTTTCAGGGATCAAATTCGGGTCATTAGGCTTCGCAGCAGGCGCATTTAGGAGCTTAGCCATCTCGTTAGCCCCAAATTAGTCTTTAAAGGAAAGTAGGCTGAGAAAATTGGAAGTTGAATAAATAAATGTACTCCTTGGAGTATCTTTTGATATAAGAGCATATCAAGTCCTCAGTCCTTAACAAGAGGGATTGTGTGGATGAATAATCACTAAACTTACTGAATACAAACAAGATGATCATTCGCCTAATATTGAGATGCAATAGAATCAAATATTTCCGAGTTTCCTTCTCTTTCTGGTTTCTGTTTTTAGCTTTAGTACCAACCATATTGTTCTTTAACACATGGTTAAATTTCATCTAGTACAATGCAAGCTCTAGATCATCAATAAATCTTTATTGTGACTTACAGTGTATCAGGATCCTGCTTTGGTACCAGGTTTCTGAAGATGGGGAAGATGACAAATGTGTTCATATAGGAATACACCCTCCACAAGCAGAGCCTTCATTTCCTTCATCTTATTCACGGTTCAAGCATTGCAATTCTTTTTCATACTGAATTTGTTTGAACTTTGTTTCCTGTGTACTTTGCAGGACACAGAGAGCTGAAAATTAGTTCACTGATTTTGTAAATTAAAACAAAGCACAGGAAGAGAAAAAAAAAAGGGAATCCTAAATTACCATATCCTACCTCCTGAATGGGGGGCAACATAACAGGTATAGCTACAAAAAATGAAAAGTCCAGGTTACATGTTGTATTTATTCAGTATTGTTCATACTAAAACGTAATCTCTAAAAGCTCATTAGGTTTTATCTCACCCTGTGGATTTGATCTAAGACAAGTCCAGTACAGGGTTGCACACTGCACCATTTATTCCATAGAACTCTTCCTCTTGGGTAGAAACAACAACAACAACAACAACAAAACAACAACAACAACAAACAACAGGAGAGCTGGAGCAACTCTCTGGGAAGAAGAGGTAAAACACGTGAGACCAGACCCAAACTGACACCTATGGAGCTCTCCCCCAGTACACATATCACATACCACTTCAAATGGTAATTTGTGTGTGTCTTATTTTCAATACCTTTGTGAAAAGGAAATATACTTGACTCTGTCTGTGTCGTTCAAGCATAGGAGACATAAAGCAATTGATAATACAAAGCATCAGAAATGCTAAGCATTGACTAGCCAGGGCCTAGAAGGGGAAATATAGATGAATGAGTTCCCTACCATTCCCACCCCATGGCCTGGCTTCCTCTAGCTCTTTGCATTCAGCTGGTGGTCTCACAAGCCACACCACGCCTTGCTTCTGGAGACCCTTCTAGTTCCATCTTCTGCTGGTTGCTTTTGGTTTGTCCCTCTGAATCCAACTAGCACCGAATCCGCATTTGCTAAAGAGCAATCCAGCCAAGCCACTTTAAGGGGAAGAGCTTCCTCTAGTATCTTAGCAGACGTTAGCTACACAAGACACATCCTACATCTGACACAGAAGCGGGCTCATGACTCTCAAGTCAGAGTGAGCAAGAGATGTGAGTGAGATGTGAAGAAGTGGGGAATGCTGTAAGCCATTAGGCTAGAATCTAGAATATGAGAGCCATCTGTTAGTGCGAGGTTTGACACATCAGAAGTGTCTGCTGTCAGCGAAACATCCATCTCCAGATCAAACTGGTAGTCTCTATGGAAGGCTGCCACCCGTTCAAACCTCCAGCATCTGAGTAGAGTCTTGTCACTGGCACCTGGCTGCTACTTTCTCTGCTTTGTGGTTTATGACAATGTCTCCGATAAAAAGCCACAGGGACTCGGGCTTTACTGACACCTGTCTGTAATTCCTCCTGTCTTCTTGGGAAGCTGAGATTAGGTGTGGGTGTTGTCAGCTGAACTGAAGCAGGCCAGTGCTAAAGAGAGAGGCTTTGAGGACAAACATCCATCAGAGTGTTCAGCCTGGCTGGCAGCACTGAGAACAAGTCTCTCTGTTCGTGGAATCCTGCCAAACCTACCTCTGTCCCACTGGTGTAGTTTCCCAGTGGCATAGGTGGCTGCTTGGTACCAGACTATTACACAATCGTTTTACAGATGCTTGGATATTTCTCTAGCTGTCCTCTATCCATGGTTGAAAGCCAGTAACTCTCACCTGTCATGAAGCCTCCCCGCCAACTCCCCCCACCGCCAAAACCTGAAGTATCATCTAGGTGAACTTTGGAGCTGTGAGACAGTGCACATTGGAGTCAGGAGAACGTGAATTCAAAATGTAGTTCTAACACTAATCATAGGATCCCAGACAACACAGAGCATCCATCCGTTCTGTACCTGTGGGGACAATAATCGTGTCCAGACGAAATAATTTGTGATATAATGGAATCACTGGAAATGAGCCAAGTGTCTCCCAGGGGCTGGTCATATAAATCATGGCCCATCTGCAGCTACAGTTGGGCTACTTCCTATTTCTAATGCATCCTTTGCAATGGAGGGAGCTCTGCTCTGGTACTCTTTATTGTTCATAGCATTTTTTCTTATCTTCCATGGAAAGGAACGGTGACTGTTATCACTGATGCTCTTGGCAATTAGAAGTAGGACATACTTAGCCAGTCCTTGCTTCTGTTTTAGGAGTGCATTACCCACAGGGGTCTTTTCTTCCTTCTGTTGGCAAGACCTGCCTGTCCACTGCTGCCTAGGGCTTGAGAAAAAGATTTGGTCAATTTCAGGATTTGATGCAAAGAAGTCTACAAGTCTCTAACTTAATCAGAGACTAAGATCACATTTATATATCATGTAATCCAGAACTTATATAAGAAAACATATTAATTTAAGGTCTTCTTCAAGTCCTAATATAATACCATGGAATAATTCCATCAAGTTGAAAATAATTTGGTAAGTATTTTTGGCAAACAATAATAAAATGGCATTTATAGGCTAAGGAAAAAAATCACAAAATAGAAAATATGTTCTGATCCTGTTCTTGTTTAAAATACATGACGTTACGGGTTTTCATTATGTTTATAATGAATAGATATCTGTATGGCTGCATGAACTCACTAATGGTCCTCTTGGAAGAAAAGGCTAATAGGTATTAAAATATTCTTTTAAGAAGATTCAAAATAAAAGTCTATTTCTTTATTAGTAAAATACTAAAATTATTTATTTGCCAATGCTAAAAATCACTTTCAGAATTCTCAGAAGTAATGGGCTGGTGGTGTAGGCCACTGGTAGAGTAGGTACTTAGCAGCTACAAGGTTCTGGGTTCAACTCTCAGCATTAAAATAGTTGTCAAAACTACAAAAGTCACACAATTCCCTTTTTGTGAGTTTGTTGCTTAGAGTGTTCATTTAACTCAGAACTAATTACCAGTTTGGTTGGAGATTATCTGGTGCCACTGGTTTTAAGTGGAAACGTTTCCACAAACTGTGAGTTCCTCTGAGTTTCAGGTTACTAAGGATGGAATAAATAAGCAGCTTCAAAATGTTTTCTGCTCAGTAGGCATTAAATGAGATGGAAGGGTGGAGTGATTCATGAACAGATGACATAGAAGTGTAGTATTGTCCAGGTGGAAAGGATCTAAGGATTTTGAAGGACCCGTGAAGAAACTGAGTCAGGCTCCATCCTCTTGGGCAGGCACCAGGATCAGGCAGGCATCATAAACAGGCATGGCCTCCCTTTTGTTAGTAATTCCTATTAGTCACATCCTCTACTCCAAGGAGCCTCTACATATTTGTCAGAAACAATGACACCATATACCCATGTCTCCTGTCTCTGAGACACCCACTTCACATCAGAGGAAATGAGATACACAGAGATTGGGGACTTTCAGAAGTCACCGAGCCTAGGACGAGCCTGGTGTTTGCTCAAACTTCAGCATAGCCTAGAACACTTTCTGAGCTATATACATGAGAAATCACTGTCCCCATGTGGTTTCTTACAACAAAACAAAACAAAACAAAAACAGAAGAAGACAATCACCTGCCTTTACCATGGTCACTGTCTCCTAGTGGTCCTCTGATGTGTGGCAGAAGAAAACAAAATCACAAAATACAAGAGAAAAAACCCCTGATTTGTAAGGAAAGAACAGATATGAAAACAATGGATACATGACTGGAAAGACTGAAGAACATCGGATCCAACCTGACACACTAATAAAACATCTGTCACAAACCTAAGCTTAGACATGATGGGGATGCCCCATTGACTAAGTGAAATTAACAACTGAAAGAGAAAGTCTGTATTGTCTTAGAATCAGTTCTAAACAAATTATTTACATACAGTTATTTGATTGAAATTAATTCAGATGGGAGTTTCTTCCTACCCCCTTACCCCCCCCCCCCCCTCTGAGATAAGGTCTCTCTACGCATCCATGGCTTGCCTGGAACTTACATAGAGGCTGAGTTAACCTGGAATTTGGAGTGATCCTCCTGTCTCTGTATTTGGGCTGCCAGGACTACAGGCACTCACTACTAACCCTAACCCTAACCCTGACTACAGGCACTCACTACTGCAGCTGCCTCCTCCTGCCCTCTTTTACTTGTTATCTTGAGATAGGATCTCACTAAGGGGCCCAGGCTGGTCTGGAATGTACTCTGTATCCGGGCCATCCTGGAGCTTGCTGTTCTCCTGCCTCAGCCTCCCGGATACCTGGTGTTTGAAGAAGCCTTTATTGATAATTTAGAATTACTCTTTTTGAACTCCACAGAGAAGATCTGAGATTGAGTCTACTAAAATACCCTTTACTAACCCAGGCCACCCTCAGCCAGGGCAGCTGAAGCAGGAGCTTCAATTGCAATGCACAGAACAAAGAACATTCTTTTTATAGATTCCGTCTTGTTTTACGCCTGGGTCTCACTGTGTAGGCCCTGGCTGACCTGAAACTTACTACATAGACTTAGGCCATCATTATGATGTTGGCCTCAAACTCACAGAGATCAGCCTGTCTTCTTTAGATATTAATTTTAATCATATTAAACACATGAATCCATGTTATTCATAAACATAAACTTATTAGAGATGCTGGATGACTTATGGTAAAAATTACTTCTCAACAAACCCGCACTAAGTTGAAAAAGCTGAAAGTCAATTCTAGTTACCACACCTACCTACCCAACAGCCTCGCTGGTCAGCACAGAATGCTATAGGAGGAGCTAAGCTATTTTATCTCTGATGTTGTGGCTGACTGGGGACTTTAGTGTGAAAAAAAAAAAAAGTGTCACTGCTTATCAAGGGCAAGATCATAATTCAAAAATTAACTGACAGTTTCCACCAAATGTGCATTGCTTTTGCCTCAAAAGTTAAAAAAAAAAAAGCACATAATGAGCCCTTCTGTCAGGGGCCATCTTGCAATAATCTCATGTCATGTTGGTCATTACCCCAATATTTGTCACAATGCATTGTTTCAAAAACATAATCTTACATGCTCTCCCCAAATCATATGGAGTAGATAATAGTATCCAGATTTCATAAACAACAACAACAACAACAACAAACCCTAAAAAATACAGTAACATTTTTTAATTCTCTGGACTAGGCAATCATTTCAGTGTTTTGTATACATTATCTGACTTACTGGCTAATTAGTGAACCCAAGCCATCCAGTTCTTTGCTAGTGCAGCACGTACAGAGTCTGAGGCCAAGTTCATCTGGTTGAAGAGAAAATTGGATATATGACACAGCATGGGTGGATGGACAAGCCCATGGTGCCTGCCCACTAATAATAGACTTCAAAAACTTATGGGATGGGAAGTGGAGAGATAGCTCAATGTTAAGAACACATACTACTCTTGCAAAGGGCAAGAGTTTGATTCCTACTACTTAAACTGGGCAGTTCACAGTCATCTAAGACTCCAGCTCCAAGAGGTCCAACACTTTCTTCTCTCTTCTGTGGGCACCTACATGCATAGGTACATACCTCTACCCCACAGACACATACACATAATAAGAATAGAATATATTTAAAAATTGTATAGGGGCCACTAAAATTTGGAAGCAAATAATAAGACCTCTCTGAGGTCAAGGGCAGGAAAGTCTCATGTACCGTGGGCACATGGCAGGTATTTTGAATCATGGTTATCTCAAAGAACACAGGAGAAAATGCAATTCAGATGGCTCCTGGAAGCAATGTAGGCAAAAGGTCCTACATTGATTCAGTGAATATATGATGTTTCCTTTAAAGTTACCAGGAAGAACAGAAGAAACAGATGTCTGCTCCACTGTCTAGCTGCACAGTGGGGCTGTTGCATTTCACATGGATTGACTTCCTCAAGCAGGGCAGTCCAGATCCCTGGGATCTCCAAAGTAGCTGTGGAAAGGACCAACTCAGGAGATGCCTAAGCAAATGAGATCTCCATCCCTTGGACCCAACCAGGAGAACATGAAAATGTTCTTGTGTAATGGCACATACAGAGTACTGTTTGATGGCGTTCTTTCTGAGAAGGCTATGGCTTTGCCTTTGGTGTCAGCCTCGTGTATCTCCTGAAACTGGCGAGCCATTCATCATACATCATTTCAATGTACTCCAATGAAAGTGCTTGTCAACACAAAAATGTTGCTCTCACCTCAAAGGGGGAGAATCAATGGTCTATTCAAAAGACAAATCTAAGTGACCAGGGACCAAGAACACAGACTAAAGTTACCCCAAATTCTATTGCCTAGTGAGGTGGCAGCTCCATGAGGTTTTACGTTACCAGAACAAAGAAAACCACAAATAAGGATTCTTTTCAACTACATTATTGGATGTATCAGGTAGGCGGTTCACAGACAAGTGGGGAAATTTCTGTGGCTGGTTTCAGATGCTATGTGATGGCACTCTTACCCTTCTGGTTGATGGAAACAAGGGGGCTATTTTATTTTTCATCTGGTTTCCACAAGGATTTTAGGTCACATATATAGGAGAGTAATAACTAGCTAGAGAGAGGGCTAAAGAGGTCCCAAATTAATTTGGCTTGGCATTTGGAACATTCCATTTTTTCCACATCACTGAAGTTCTAGTCCATGACTCAGGCTTGCAGATGGTTCACTGTAAGGAGCAGTTCTTTCCAGGAGCTTCCACTCACACATAAAAGCAAGTCTTTTTTGTGGTTCCCAATCCTTTAGAATTTGATATTGTGCTCTTGAATAGCAAGGCTGGTGGCTGAATTGATATCCTGCTGCTGTTAGATAGGTCCCTAGGCCATTATGATCAGTGTCTTTATTTTAAAAAAAAGAGAGAGACAGAGACAGAGACAGAGACAGAGAAAGAAAGAGAGAGAGAAAGAAAGAAACATTGAACACAGAAACACTGCCAACAAGAATACTATGGAGGTTTGCTACCATTTCCACAGAGAGTGATCTCAGACTAGGAGAAGAAAGATCCAAGTAGAAAGGAGAATTAAGAGTCAAAGAAATACAAGATGCAGTGACTGTAATTTGATAGGGTGGCTGTAACAGTGTTTGCAAATATGGTGGCTTAAAAAGCACTCTCTGGTGGCTCTGGAGTCTGTGAGTCTAAGAAAAAGAGGACATGCCTGGTTCTTTCCTGGGCTGTGAACAAAATTCTACTCCAAGCCATTCTCGGGTTGCGGGTGCTCTGCCAGCAATCTTCAGTGTTCCTTGGCTGCAGGTGAACTGTTATCACCTAGACCTCTGCACTTCATTCTCCTCCTGAGTCAACATTCCTGTTCATATGAGGACAACAGGCATATTGGAGTGGGGACCCATTCTACTCCCATATGACCTCAGTGTATGTCATTACATCTGCAATGGCCCAAGTTTTTTTTAGTCTTTTTCCCCAAGAACTTGGGGTTAGGGCTGGGAAATATAACTCAGCCCATCACATTTAATATAGATGGAGAATGAGAAGATTGGGCCAAATGGATGGATGAGTTGGATTTTGGTAATGTGAGGCTCAGACTCAGGCATGTGTGTGCACATACGCATAATGGCTGTTTGTTCATGGAACTGCAGTGGCTCTGGAGCATGGGCAAAAGTCCAACCCTTGAATGTGCCCTTGTGGGGCGCCATAAAATGCAATTGTTTTCTTCTATGAAGCCATTTGGGAGTAATCAGACTCACCAAGAAACAAAATATTCAAGATATATTTGCTAGTTTTCATGTATTCTAATGCTTCTTTGCTTTTATTGGCCAATAAATTAGAGATCCAGAAGAATGCATACAATTAAGAAAAAAATTCAGTAACTGATTTCTTTTCCTTTATTAATGAGGAAAGACTTACTCTTGGAAGAATAAATAACCCAACATTTGCTTGAGTTACTTATTGGTATTTAAAATATTATTATAGGTCTGGGGGTGGTATTGGAAGCTCAGTGTCGAGTGTCATGTTGAGCACAGACACAGTTTTGAGTTCAATCCCTAGCACCAAGACATGCATACACAGATGCATATAATTATGAATATTCTCATTACTACAGAATCTTGAGTAATATGCCACTAATGATATCTGAGGCTTTAGGGGTACTAAATATATATATATATATATATATATATATATATATATATATATATATATA
>OU015747.1:23500670-23525482 GCA_907169655.1 Acomys percivali | reverse complement strand
TGTGTGTGTGTGTGTGTGTGTGTGTGTGTGTGTGTGTGTGTGTGTGTGTGTGTAAGGATAACCCCTGCAATGGGCACATAACAGGTTTTTTCTTTCTTTCTTTCTTATTTAATTAATTTATTCAGATTACAATTCAATTGTTATCTGACCACTTGTATCCTCCTGTTCCTCCCTCCCTCCTTCCTGCTTTCACCTTATTTCCCTCCCCTAGGTCTAAGACTGAGGAGGACCTCCTCTCCCACTATATGGTCATAGGCTATCAAGTCTCATCTTGGTAGCCTGCTTATTCTTTCTCTGAGTGCCATGAGGCCTCCCCACCAAGGGGAGGTGGTCAAATATAGGGCACCAGAGCTCATGTCAGATTCAGTCCCCGCTCTCCACATAACAGTTAAGGGTAATGGACAAGATTCTACCTCTGCACTGTGTTCTGTAGTAAATCTTATTTTTTTATTTAAATTTTTTACATGTACATTTATATTATTATACATTTATAAAATAAATTACATGTAGCAAGAAGAACCATGAAATAATCATGATTTTTTAAAAACATATTTTATTAATTTATTCATATTACATCTCAATGGTTATCCCATGCCTTGTATTCTCCCATTCCTCCCTCCCTCCCATTTTCCCCTTACTCCCCTCCCCTATGACTGTGACTGAGGGAGATCTCCTCCACCTGTGTATGTTCATAGGGTATCAAGTCTCTTCTTCGCAGCCTGCTATCCTTCCTCTGAGTGCCACCAGGCCTCCCCATGCAGGGAACGTGGACAATCATGAATTATACTAATGTTACATTCATAATGTTTTGGCTATTTGTATTTGGCAACCTTGGAGAAAACACTTTCCTATCTTGGTGAGTCTAAAATTCTGAATGTAAATCAATATCTATCATATCCCATCTTTATCAATTTAAAACATCTATCTAGGCCTAAAAACATCTTAACCCTTAAACAACTAAGCTTACTTGTAAAACTAAACTATCTGGTCTTCAACCTCATCAGAGACTTAAGAAAGAATAAAACGAATTAGCTGGTAACTCTTATTTTTAAATGCAGCAAAGAACTGATACCAAGATTCATGCATTAAGGAAGAGTTCTATAGTGTCATAGAATTTCTCCATAGAAATCAGCAGACATTTCTCTGTGTAACTTTAACCACATCTACAGTCTTTTTAAATTTAGTATAGTAGTGAATGTATGTGCAATGAAACTATGTATATGCATGCATGTTATTGAAGTTATATAAATGCTTTAGTTAATGGCCTACTACAAGGAGAGAGAGAGAAAGGAAAAAAGAAGCAAGCTGCCTTGTTGAGTATTTATATGGGTTAAATCTCTCTCAGTATCTGGAGAGGCAGTTCCTACCCAAGCACCCCAACTTTATGGAATAGAAATTCTCATTGACCTCAACTTTCCATTTCTGTCCCTCACATTCTCATGGACCTGAGATAGTTCCCCCTTTTGGGATGCCTGATCAACCCCAGTATTCTCCATTCCCTCTCAAACTTCAATCCTTCACTGGGTGTTCAGTACTCATGGTTTTCCTAGCAAGGACCAGGAGAAAACACCTCACAGTAAGTGATGAATTGGGAGATTGTGAGTGAACAACATATTTTATCTTAATACCAAATACAAAGTTCTGTCTCCCACAGTCCACTCTTGACCTCACTCAACAATTTCATTCAGCTTCCCCATCATTATCTTAATAGGCATCTACCTACCATTTACCAAAATGCAGTAAGTGGGGTGATCATTTTCTAAAGATAAAAATGACACCTCTATTCTTTCTCTCAAGGCAGATGCTAGACTAGACTTTTTTTTAAAAAACTCTGGCTCTCTAAAATGCTTCTAAGCTCTAGCCTTGTCTATATCAGTTGGGAAGACAAGGAGTTAAAATACCAAGAAGAAAATTTGACCTCTGCACACCTAGACTCCTGATAGCTCGAGGCAAATGAAAAAAAAGCTGGTTTTTTTTCCTTTCCTTTTTCTTTTTTGTTTTAATTATCTGTGTAATTACCTCAACCCAGATAGACACAGCCTCAGAATCTCAAGAAAGAATTGTTTTCTTTCAATCCATCAGTGTCACAGACCACAACATTTATTGTATGCCAACTGTATAAAGACTCTGTACATTAAAAATTGAGAGGCACACAAGAAATTTACAACAGATGCTACTTAGGACATCTTAGTAGATGAATTACAGACTCATGATCATTGGAATAACTGACAAATGCCAGGCAGCACACATTAGCAAAGATGAAAGACAATTCAATGTGGGTTTTAAAGAATGTATAGTCAGAAAACAGCAATGAGCAAGTCAGAAGGCTAGACCTAATTGTGTGGCTCTGATTTGTAAGTATGGTAAGATTTCAATGAAGAAATGTTTAAGACATAAGCAGTTGCCAACCAATAAATGGTTCGTAGGTAATGGCTCCATGCCATCCATCATCTCTTAAGGTGTTTGTCCACCTAACTGAGACTCCTAGCAGTGACATGGAGCCTGAAGTGCCCACCTCTTGTAGCCAGGAAGGACTTCTAGTGGAGGGAGGGGGACACCAACCCACACATAAAACCGCCAACCCAGCCAATCAATGATTGGTCCAACTTAAATCACATGTCATGAGAGAGAGTCCACCCCTGACACTATTAATATTCTGCTATTCTTGCAGACAGGAGGCTAGCATAACAGTCATCTGAGTGCCTTCACATAGTAGCTGATAAAAACAGGTGCAGAGACCCATAGCCAAACATTAGGCAGAGTTCAGGGAGTCTTATAGAAGAGTGGAAGGAAGGATTGAAAGAGCTAGAGAGGTCAGGGACATCACAAGAAAACCTACAAAATCAACTAGCAAGGACCTGTAGGGGCTCACAGAGACGGAACCACCAACCAGAGAGCATCCATTGGAAGGATCTAGGCTCCGCACATGCATGAAACAGATGTACAGCTTGGGCCTCAGGTAAGACTTCTAACAGCAGGAGCAGGGCTGTCTCTGAGTCTCTTGCCTGCCTCTGGATCCATCTCCCCTAACTGGACCACCTTGTCTAGCCACAATAGAGGAAGACTGTGCCCAGTCCTACTTGATATGCTAAGGTGGGTTGATACCTATGGGAGGTCTCCCCTGCCCTGAGAAAAAAGCAAGGGAAACATGGGGGAGGGGAGGGGAGTAGTAGGCGCTGGGAGGAGAGAAGAGAGAACTTCCTACTAGGATGTAAATGAGTTAATTAATGACAAAAGATATTTGCCCAATAATTATCATGGACTTTAAGTGAGACCTCTTAACCATTCTAAATTATTTAGTCCCCCGAGCTGAGAGGTCACTGTCTGCTTATTTGAGACACCGAAGAAGAGGAGCATCCATGTGGTATAAGGAGGTCCAGTCCAAGCTGGGTGTACAATCCTTATTTTGGTTTTATCCTTTAGACTGCCTCTAAAAGAGAAGAAATTGGACCAGCTTGTGTTGATATTCATTCATAACCCTCATCTGTGTCTCCTAGAAGGGACATAGAGACAGATTTCTCAAATTCAAGTGACAAAGGCACAGAACATAAGCCACAAAGACAATGAAAACAAACAGGGCTTGGTAAACAATGTGGCGAGCGTAACATTTATCACCTTCAATAATGGTGCTCATATTCTAGGAAATAGAATGCCAACATCAGGTTGCTATCCCATGCTGCCTGTGAACAAGTAGAATCACCATGTGACATTGCCTCAGATCAGTGGGAAGTTTATTCTCCAACATTGATGTATCAGTTGACACTGGGATATATCTATTGGCTCAGATGTCCTGTTGAACATGGCAAGGCCCTCTCTTGCTACAGCTTCTTTGTAAAGTGAGGGAGAACTTGAGAAAGGACAGAGTAAGAAAGAGTAAGAAATGAATTTGAAGAAATTCAGAGTTTGGTGACTCTATAAACTCCTGTGGTAGCTGGAATGTAATTGGCCCCCATTGGCTCATAGAGAATGTTACTATTAGGAGGTGTGGCCTTGTTAGAATAGGTGTGGCCTTATTGGAGGAAGTATGTCACTGTGTTAGGATGACTTTCAAGTCTTATAGTCAACTAGATACATTTCATATATGCTGAACTGTGGTACATAGTCTCCTTTTGGTGTCTGTGGACCAAGATATAGAATTCTCAGATCCTCCGGCACCATGTCTGCCTGCATACCATCATTTTTCTCACCATGACAGTAATGGACTAAACTTCTGAATTATAAGCCAGCCCCAGTTAAATATTTTTCTTTATAAAAGTTGTAATAGGGGTTTAGGGAGATGGCTCAGTGGTTAAGAGCACTGTCTACTCTACCAGAGATCCTGAGTTTGATTCTCAAGAACCACATGGTGGCTCACAACCATCTCTACTGGGATCTGATGCTCTTTTCTGGCATACAGGTGTACATACAGATAAAACACTCATATATGTAAAATAAATTAATAATAATAAAAATGTTGTCATGGCCATGGTGTCTCCTCACAGCAAGAAAACACTAGCAAAAACAACTACCTATGGAAGGCTAGCACAAAACTGAGTCTTAGTTATTAATGGATAATAATTTACTGATAATGGAAGCATTTTCTGTGTTTTAGCTTGAAGAGACTGCAGTGAAGCAAGTTTGGTGGATTTCCCCCACCCATTTTATTAAATACATTTTTAATTTAAAGTGCATTGATTGAGTTTGATGAGTTGTTTAAGTGCACATACCCACTATCATCCCTAGGAAGGATACTGAACATGCCTCTTTTTCTGAGAATCTCCCTGCATAGATCTTTCTGCTACCCCAGTTGCTCTGCCACCAAGTGAACAGATGCTAGTATGTTGAGCCCATGGACTGCTTCTGAGAATCTGATGAAAGCAATAGATTGCCTGAGTTATCACTGAGACCTGGAACTGGAGGCCTGCTCACGGACTTTATTTCAAGAACTCCAAGCAAATTGTAATTCTTCTATTAGCTCATTGTAAATCTTTTTTGTACGACGACTGGGAGCTTTACGTTGGGTATCGGACAAAGAGTACTAAAGAAAAATGACATTGGTTTTGCCACACTGTTTTCACACCATGAAGAAAGGCCAAAAAAAAAAAAAAAAAAAAAGAAGAAAAAAAGAAAAAAAGAAAAAAAGGGAAAAAAAAGGAGAAAGTCACAAGGAAATTCAGGCTGTGATGAGGGTAATAGCCAACCTGCCTGTGGTGATGAGTCCCCAGTCCCCAGGAGGTAAGTTTACTGAGCCCCTGGGGAAGAAAGGAGCCTCTCTGAGGAGGGGGGTGGCTTGGAGCAACTGAAGATAAAGGAAAGCGAGTTATAGGAGAGGTGGACAAGAACCTTCTAGCAGAGACAGCATTGCTTGATTATTTCTCTGATTGTACTTCCATTCCCACACATGGCATTGTGAAGTTGATTCCATCTATTTGCAAAGCAGGCCAAGCACTAAGGGAAAACCGACATCCTCACAGACCATCGCTTTTAGCTCCTGCAAGAGAGCTTTTCTGGTTACGTCTTGAAGATACAAAATCGATTGGTTTAAATAACAATTTTATTAGCTCTCATGATTTGTGCGGGCTGGAAAAACAGAGGCCATATAGCTCTTGTCCAAGGGATCTCATGAGTTTGCAGTTAGGCTTAGGCATACCTGGAAGAGTGACAGCTGGCCAGACGTCTCTTCGTTAATGTGGTCTCAGGAACTTGTTACATGGTACCCACGGGAAGACTGCAATGGGCTTCCTTCCAGCACGTCAGGCTCAGGGCATTTGTTCTATTTCTATGGCAGTTGGAGGCTTCAAGAGTGAAGTTTTTTTTTTTTTTTGAGTGAATGCTCTGGTAAGAAAGAAGTTAAACTACCTTCTATAATTGAGGCCTTAAGCCATTGTTCACCAGTAAATCAATCAATCAATCATTCAATTTTGAAAAAAGGTTTCAATAAAGAGTATATATAAATGTACATATATTATCTGCCATAACATATATATACATATACATACATACATATATATTTCTCATATATATATATTTGAGAAAACACCAAGACTCTGTAAGAGTATATGGGATAAATGATGATCTTTGGAAAATGGCGCCAGTGGGTTGAAGGGTAGGGGAAAGTGGAGAATAAGGGCATTGCGGAGGGTTCTGGGAAACAGAAACCTGTGGATAAAAGGTCAGAAGACTCCTCCAGGAGTTTGGTGGAGAGATGAAAACACCAGTTTGGATATATTCAGTTACAAAAAGAAAATGATAAGAAAGGAACAATTAAAACTTAATTGGGCCAAGTACTTGGAAGCATTGTCTCAGGAAGTTCAAAGGTGGACGAGTTGGCAGTGACCAACAATGTCCTCTATGACACCACTTGTCCCTGTAACCCAGTACCTCCTTATAAATGACCTTTTGTGTCTCACGGTGGCTTCCACAGATCTGGCCATTAGATGATTATGTAGCACTGTCTGGGGACAAATGGTAATCATTCTTCGCCCTAAGATATTTTCTTTAGATGTGGAGAAAGACTCCACAACAAACTCAGACAATGGGGCTTAATCAATACTCAGCAGACATGCCACCCACAACAGCAGAACCCTCAAGTGCGCAGAGAACAAACTCCAAAGTGCCTGTGCCACTGGGTGATTTCAACTGTCCCAGGCCCTGAATTTGATCACCAGACTAGAAAAATGTAACCACACCGAGCAAAGAAGAGTGAAACTATGTAGAGTGTATCCTCCAGCAGCAATATTTTTGAACTAGAAATCAATAACAGGAATAAATGTAAAAAAGCTAACGACACACTTCTAATAATCCACGAGGCAAAGAAGTCTCAGCGGACACATTAAACCATATGAGACTGAAGGAAAATGAAAATCTAGCCAACAGAAATGTTTGGGACACAGCTGAAGCTATGCCAAAAGTGAGACTACAGCATTAAATAAAAAAGCTAATGAAAATAAAAGCAGAAAACATTGAATTTAGAATCAGACATAATATTGGCTGGAGATGGAGCTCAGCTAGATGGTACTTGCCCAACATGCACAAGTTCTGTATTTAATGCCCAATATTACATGAAACCAAGATTATTAGTGATGTATACTAATAATTTCAGCATTTGGAAGCTAGAGACAGGAGGATCAAAATTTCGGAACCATTCTGAGCTACATGTCATCATGAGACCTTGTCAAAAGCAAACAAAACCAGAAGTAATGAAGAAGATAAATAATTGAAACAAATAAGTCATTATTTGAAAAGATTGATACAATTAACAAAATCTTCAGCAGGATTTATACAGGAAAAGAGTACAGATTACTAATCAGATATAAGATAGTAGCTCTTACAGATGCTATAGACTTTATAGAAAGTATTTAGGGAACATCATCAATAACAGTTGAACACCACACAACTTATATCAAATGGGCAAATTCCGTGAAAACCACCCCTAATTCAGTGAAAAAGCATGAAATAGATATCAACCCTCATAACACATAAGGAATTTTAATTTGCAGTCTGAAAGCCACTTGTGTGTTCGAATGGTCTCCCTATAGGGCCTTCCATATGCTTAGAGAGGAGCCACACCTCCCTCAGCTATGGAAGGGGAAAATTATCAATATTTTTTACAAATGTTAGTATTTTTTGGAGAAAACAACAGCTGTATTAAACTAAAAAGTTTAGACCAATTCTCTTCATTGCTATAAACACACATACACACAAAAATTAACAACAACAACAAAAATGTTTATAGGTCAATGGTAGAGCCTTGACTAGCATCCATGAGATACTGGGTTTGATGCCTAACAGAGAAAATCAGAAAGATGAAAAGACCTAACAAAGCAATAAAAGATAGTATTAAACAGCTGGAGCATATAAAAAATATACATGACTGGGTGTTGTTTATTCTAGCTATATAAAATTGGCTGAAAAAATTATTGTTGTACGCTAAGTTAACAGGATAAAAAAGAAAATCCACACTATTTTGTCAATTGATATAGCAAAGATTTGAGGCAAAAAATCTAATATCCATTCATTGCAGCCCTCATGAATATAGGAGTGAAGAAGAACTTTCCTATTTGAAAAAGAACATCTCAAAGAAATGCTAATATTTTTCTTAATAGTGAAAGATGAAACGTTTCCTCTTAAGCTAAAGACCAGGCAAAATGTCTGGTCTTAACTGTTCTTACACAACACAGTGTTAGAACTTATAGGTAGTGGCTGTGCTGGTGAATGTTGATTGTCAGTTTAACGGTATCCAGGACCATGGAGGAGACAAGTTCCTGGGCAGATCCGTGAGTGATTATCTAGAGCAGGTTAGCTGATGTGGAAAGATCCACCCTAAGACCAGGTGCCACCATCCTGTGGGCTGGTGTTCCAGGCTGAAAAGAAAAGGTGAGCTGAGCATCAGCTGTTATCTCTCCATGCTTCTTGGCTGTGGATAGAGTATGACTAACTAACTCAAGCTACAACCACAGCGCGATGGACTATGCCCTGGACCTGTGTGTGCATCCTTATGGTGCTTTTGTCAGGCACTTTGTGTCATCAACGAGAAACTTAATATGAAGACATAAGAAAAGAGGAGAGTGGGACCTCATTCCTACAGTCTTCAGGGGCTGAGCTCTACCAGCAGCTACATGAGCTTGGAAGAGAATCCTGGACTTGAGAAAGGTGCTCCAGGAGCACCACAGTTACAGCACATGGATCCCTAAGCAGAGGACACAGGCAAGCCATGTGTCCTGACACACAGAAACTGTGAGGCAGTCAACCTGTGAGGTTCTAAATACTGTTGCTAGAATTTATTTCACAGCAATCAGTAAGAAGAACAACTGGAAAAGTTTAATTGTAAAACCTTCTGTACATAACAATTATAAACGTTAGGAAAGCATGCTGGGGTGTAGTTCATATTAGAGCATGTGGTTCACATAGTCACAATTCTGGATCAACCCTTATAATATTAAGTAATAAATAAAGAATAATCTAGACTGTATTTTTAGTATTCTCAAAATTTGCTATAAGTAAATTATGTTTTAAACAGGATAGATGTTAGAAAGAAAAATGCATGCATGCATACATACATACATACATACATACATACATATACACATACACACATACAGAAATAAAGATTATGATCTCTGGCTACTGTGATAACTAACTGAATTATGTAACAGAAGTTAACACCAATAAACAATGAGAAAAGATAACTCATACTTTGTAACTAAAACAGTGAATTTCTAAAGGATCCAAGTGTCAACAAGTAAACAAAAAGTGAAATTGATATTTTAATTGGATGAAAATAGAATATAATATAACAAAAATTGTGGAAGGCAATTTCTGAATTACCTTCCATAAATAATATTTGAATTTATTCAGACATTAAAATATAAAAATAATATATAAAATGATTAAATAAGAAAGAGAACAAAACTCGTTATTTTTCAAACTTAAAGAGCTCAAAAAGCTGGGCCAAATTAAATGCTATGAATGTTGAATAGAAAGATCATTATAAAAATCCCCAATAAATTATAAAATATACTATTCAGAGTAATAACATGCTTAATTGAAAATTATGTCTGAAAATCTGTTATTTCACTTTGTTTTAATTTTTGTCTTTTTGTTACTTTAACTTTCATTTTTGTGTTTTTATAGTTTTTTTCTAATGAGAGAGAAAAAGTAAAGTTGGTTGGATAGAGAGGTAGGAAGGATCTAGGTAGAGTTTGGGAGAAAAAAGCATAATCAAAATTTTAGATTATGTAAAATCTTAAATTAAAAATTAAGTAATAGTAAAAAAAATCTTGTTAATGAATTGATCAACTAGAAGAAAAAAATGTGTCTTATCTATTATGAAATAGAAATGACCACTGGAGGCCCTCCACACATGAAAAGGGTTATAAAGGAATACTTTAACAGCATCATGTCAATAAAATGCAGCAACATATTTAAAATTGATGAATGTCTTAAATTTACAACTTAATAAAGTCAACAAATGATAGTCCAAATATCTGAATAGATTTCTATTTTCTTTCTTTTTTTTTTTAAATTAATTTATTCTTGTTACATCTCAATGGTTATCCCATTCCTTGTATCCTCCCATTCTTCCCTCCCTAGATTTCTATTTTCTAAGTAGCTGGATTGTTATGAGAAATATTTCACATATGGAAATATCCAAGGTCAGGCAAATTCCATCAAATAAAATACTGTGCTTTAGAGAATAAATATCAATTCTACACAACCTTTCCAAGCAAAAAGAAAACAAGAGTTCCCTTTCCTTTTTTTTTTTTTTTTTTGTCATGAAAACAGCATTACACAGACACAAAACATGACAAAGACTTTATAAGAAAGTAGTATAAATGTACATCAACATACTGCATGCAAACAGAGGTACATACATTTAGAAAATGCAATACAGAAGTACATTATAATGATAACGATTTGTACTTCAGTGGGGGGTATATCTCAATTTAGCAGACTTTAGCATTTGAAAGTCAACCTAAGTAATCTACCATAGTCACAAAATAGAGAAAAGTCATATGGTCAAATCAACAAAAGCATAAAATTCTATATTCATTCATAATATAACTTTGGGGAAAGAGAATCAGAAGAAACAATCCTCTGCCTGATCAAAGCTACAGAGGATCTAGAGCTAAGATCATACTCGGTAGTGAACTGTTAAACTGCTTCACCAGGAGATCAGAGGCAAAGCAAAGTCATTCACTCTTATTATGTCTATCCAGTCTTGCACCCAAGGCTTTGGCCAACTCAATAACTCAAGAAAAGGAAAAGTTACGGGAACGGCATATTAAGAGGAAAAGCTCCCATTTTCAAGCAGTAGAGTTGCTGTGCAGAAAATCAAATTTGCTTCTTGTGATAGCTAATGTTGGTTGTCAACTTGGTTACATATGGAATTAATTAAAATCTAAGCTGCCCGGCATGCCTGTGAGGAATTTTCTTAATCATGTCACCTTAAGTCTGGGCCACACTTTTCCAGTGGCAGCCCACATAAAAAGACACAGGAGAAAGAACTTTTACTCTTTGTCATTTTGTTGTCACCCCAGCATGTTAATCTCTCATGTAGTTGCGACCTGTGTTAATTCCAACTTCTTCAGCATTCCAGTGTAGCACAGACTGCAGAGCGGCATAGACTTGAAGGCTTCGCCAAGATTAGATTGGAACATCAGAGACATCCAGCCTCATGGGCTTCCCAACTAGCAGAGGCTCAGCCTTTGCATGCCATTGCTGAACTACTCCAACAGCATCCTGTAAGTCAGTATAATACATCCCTTTTTCATATGTATATTCATTCTATCTGTTCTGCTCATTTTAGAGAACCCTGACTAATATACCTTCTTTCCCTCAAAAAACAATTGTAAGAAGAAATGAGTGCACTTAGGAGTACCTCAAGACATAAGGTTAATACTTAATAATTAGCTATATTTCATTAGGGCATAAAGTATCTCAAGAGAAACAGTCCATCCAACAGATTGTAATAGAACTAATAGATACCTATCTAATAAAAAGAATGCCTAGACTATTCTTCATGTTATATCCAAACTGAGATAGAGCATAGATCTAAACACAAAAGCTATTAAAAGCTTGGGAGAAAATCTTAATAATCTATAATAAGCAAAGATTTTTTATTTCCTAACAGGCATAGAAATCTGGAACCATCAGAGAATTATATTTAATCAACGCAAAATATTTTAAAGAAATAATAAAGGTACAAATAAGAAAAGAATCATGGAGATACAGTAAGGGATGTCAAAAAGCCACTGTACCTGTGTTTAAGTACAGTACTTTAAATTCAAAATACATGTATGCTATTAGGAAAAAATGCAATGGGCAGAGGATATGAACACATCCTTAAAAAGGAAGTGGGATTGGCTGGTAAATGTTAAAAAGTGGCTAATTAGGAAATACATACATGATATATGAAGACATAAAGAGCTACTGACATGTAAACACAACTAAAATTAAAGAGACTGATGTACTAGTTAGTTTTCAGTTGCTATGCTGAAACACCACAACCAAAATCTATAGAGAGAAATGACTGTATTTTGGCTCACAGCTTCCCAGTGGGAGTCCATAATGGTGTGGAAGGGCAGCGGCTGGCTGGAGCAGAAGCTGAGAGATCACATCTTCAGTCATAAACAAAACACAGAAAGGTAGTGATGAGCTCTCAAAGCCTGCCTCCAGTTACATACCTCCTCCAGCGAGTCTGTACCTCCTCATAACCTCCCCACACAGCACCACGAACTGGGATCTAGTCATTCAAATAACTAAGCCTATGAGGGACAATTTTCACTCAAACCACAATTTGTCACATGAAAGAATGAAGAGGAAAGTGAGAAGAGAGCAGTCGTGGCAGTCACCTTTCAGCCACTACCACAAATGCCTGAGATGGCTACCTTGGAAAGAGAAAACGTTTGCGCTGGCTCACATTGTTGGAGGCTCTCAGCCGTCTTTGGTTGGCTCTGCTGTTTTGTGTCTGTGGCAAGGATGGAGATCACAGAAGAAATGTGTGGTTGACCAAATTGTTCTCTTCACAGCCAGAAAGGGAAGGAGAAAACTGGCATCCCACATTATCCTTCAGGAGCATGAGCTCAGTCTCTAAACCCTCACACTAGGCCTTCCTCTCAATGTTGCCAAGCTGGGAACTCCAACAAATGGTCCTTTGCAGATATTCTAGATCAAATCCCCCACAGCAGCTAAACAACCTTACATTCCTTGTGTCAACAAGAATGAAACAACTGCTAAAAATTAAACTGCTATTGATCCGACTGTTTCAAGCCTGCATGTTTTAACAAGAGAAAAAAGTTGAAATGCCCACTAATCCTTGCAGGGAGATGTTCGTAGTAGCAATATTATTAACTATTAAAAAGTCAAGACAACCCAAGTGTCTGTCAAGAAACAGATGCATTTAACATGTATGGTAAATGAAAGTCAAATGTGGTGGCTCATACATGCTAGATCAACACGGGTGGGAGGGGAAGGCAAGAGGACTGGAAATCAAGGTTATTCTTAGCTAATCAGCTCATCTATTCTTGACCAGATAGATGAGCAAGGGTGTTTTCTGTGGATTGTGCATAGCATTGTTTTCTAAATTAGAAAATGGCTTGTTTTCTGCTCAAACGCATTCCCGAAGAGGCAGAGAACTCATGAAAAAAGTTACATCAAAGACCTAAAACATAAGTAGTAGTACAGAGAGGAAGATGGGAAGAGAAGAGAGGAAATCCGTGGTTTCCCCCCAAGAATAAACAGATTTATGTTACTTATGTTGACCAAAATAAAAGAAACTCATTGATTTTTATATGGTAATTTTTACTCCAATCCTCATTTATTCCCGGTGTGAGAGAGATTCCTAACAGGTAATTGAGGGCTATCCTGGGATATGAAGAAACTTGTCTCAGTGGAAAAAAAAAAAAAACTATGGTAGATTATACTAGTATACAAGTCAGCACCACTTAGAATTTAAAAGGCATAAAGTATCAATAGAAACAATGTGGGTGAATTTTACTAGCATTTAAGCAAAGAATCCAGGTATACATACATACATACAGACACACACACACACACACACACACACACACACACACACACACACAGAGAGAGAGAGAGAGAGAGAGAGAGAGAGAGAGAGAGAGAGAGAATAAGAGAATATAATTACCTCTATATAAATGATAGGAGAAATCAAAAGTAATTTGTGGCATTAAAAGTCAGACAGTGATGATTCAAGTCTCATAGAACTGACTTAAAGTGGGTATAAATAAGGAAATTTTCAGGTTGGATTAAAATATTCCATGTCTTACTTGGACAATTATTTTTACAATTATGTATAGTTACTCAAAAAATTAAACCAAACACTTAACAATAAATTATTGTCTATAATTATGCTTCAATAAAATAGAAGCTAAAATAAGATAAAAATTTCAAGGAACACTCTGCTTATCTCACATGATGTTGCATGTCATTGGTTTGCTAATAGCTTCTGTATAATCTTTTCACAATGGTTAACTATAATTGATGAAGATTTATTATTCAAACAAACTTTCTCCACAAAGATATCTTTACTTTCCCCACTTCTTATGAATAACTTACAATTGTGTCATTGCTTGTAGGGACAAAATACCAGTTTTGCCCTTGCTTTCTTTTGTGCTTGCTTTAATAATATTGTCTTCAGTATAACTACATTTCTTGGAAATTGTTTTTCTAGGTGGCTTGTCAGTTTGGTGCAGGTCAGCTTAATTAAAATCAGTCAGAATAGCCATCATTCAACCAGGCAATGGATATCGTCAGTAAGTCGCGATAGGTCAAAACAAAGCCAAAAGACCACGGGAGACTTGCCAAGCTCTTCCTTGTGGGAGGATGTACATATGCTGGATAGTTTTTATTATCAACTTGACACTAGCCATTTTGAAAGAGGAAGTCTCAACTGAGCCTCCACCAGATAGGCCCATGCACAAGCCTATGGCACATTGTCTTGATGGATAGATAATATGAGGAGGCCCAGCTCTGAGTGGTATCATCTCTGGATGAATGGTGTTGGGTGCTATGAGAAAGCAGGCTGAGCAAGCTACAAAGAGCAAGCCAATAAATAGCACTTTTCCATGGCCTCTGCATTAGATACTGCCTCCTCGTTCTTACCTTGAGTTTCCTTCTTAACTTCCCTGGGTGATGGACCACAAGGGTAAAATCAACCCTTTCCTCACCTAGTTGCTTTTGGTTATGTGTTTTTTCATAGCAATAGAAGCCCCAAGGCACTGTGTCTTCACATCAGGACATGTGTGTTTGGGGCCTCTGTTGGCTTCCTTTCTCCCTTTCTGTCTTACTATTTACCCTTTAGGTCTTCTTTGGAGACTTTCTCTGACTCTCTGGGTATGAGCTAGCCTTTAGGATTTTTGAGCAACAAGACAAACCATTTTCCAGTTTCAACAAAAGTTTTAAGTACACTTATTAAAAATCACTGTTTATTTAACATAATATTTTTATTGATTCTTTGGGAATTTCGCATCATGCACCCTAATAACATTCATTTCTCAGTCCTCCACCCAAAATGTTCAATCTATGTTTTCTACATACTCATTGGAGCAAGGTCAAGTTCTCAATGTCCTGTTCCTTAAATTGAACTGAGTTGTGTCCCTTCCACACTCCCACAAGCATGCATCAATTTTGGATAACTACACTTTGGCATCTCCATCCCACTTAAAAAAATCATTCTTTTATGTTCTATCTACACTCCTTTGACAGAGCCCTAATCCCATGGACCTTTGCTGCTTTCCTGAACTCTAGGGGTATTCCAAATGTAGCACACATATCTGAGGATTCAAAGCCAAGACCCACAGATGAGAGAACACTCTGTCTTTCTAGGTCAGGGTTACCTGACTCAGAATGATTGCTTCCAGCCCTACCTGCAAGGTTTACCATTTTGATTTCTTAACAGATGAATAATACTGCATTTTGTCAGTGCAGCACTTTATTTTCATTTTCTATTCATCAGTTGATATATATCTAGGCTGATTCCATTTCCTGGCTATTGGAATAGAGCAAGGGTGAAGACAGATCAACAGATATCTCTATAGTAAGATATAGAGTCCTTTAGGTATATGGTTGAGTGATATAGATAGATCACATGGCACATATGTTTGTAGTTTTTAAAGGAATTACCCCACCAATTTTCACCGTTGTACTACTTTATACTTTCACCAGCAGCTAACAAGTGTTTTCCAATTTTGACAGCCACTCCAACATTTGTCATCTTTTTTTTTTTTTAATCTTAGCCATTCTGACTATGGTAAGAGAAAATCTCAAAATAAGTTTTAATTTTAATTTCTCTGATGGCTAAAGATGTTGAAAAAAATGTAACGTGCTATACAGAAGCTTTATAGCTTTGTGAAGTCCTGTTGTTTAGTTGTCAGTTTTAATAGCTGGACTAAGTGAATTCCTATTCAGAAAGTCCTTTCCTGTGCCAATGAGCTCAAATGTATTCCCTCCTTTCTGCTTTATCAGATTCAGGTTATCAGGTCCTATTCTGAGATCCTTGACATATCAGGAGTTGAGTTTTATGGAGGATGAATGAAAATGACCCAGAAACAGAAGAATTTAGAGTGGTTGATAGGAGTTCAGGGTACAGGAGGGAACACAAGAAGAGATAAATGACACTCAAGACCTTTGAAAAAAATCATATAGAAATCTACTATTTAAGAAACTTTCTAAAATATATGCACACATACATGAAGAGTTAGAGAGGAATTGTCTTACGATGGGGGCAGTGATGTTCCTACTAGACACAACATGTTGGTCAGGCACATAAACTTTTCTCAGGGGGAAGGCGAGCCTTCCAAAAAGAAAGGACTGAAATGTGGAGAGAAGTGCCATGTGCAGGACCCTTTGCAGAGGCAATGTCTATGGATCTTTTTTGTTGATGAATCAGGTAGATGGCATACCAGAGAAGAAGAGGATTCAAAAACTATTCCAATATTTATATATGCAACTAATAGTCAGATAATGAGCCAACCAGTGAGACTGAAGGAATAGGGAAGGGTAGTTGAGGTGAGGTGGCACACTGGGTCCACACTGGTTTAAAAGTTCAAATCTGCCATTATTGGTATAATAGGTATATACTGTTTGTCCACTTTAAATTTGAGGCATTTCATTTCATAGAGAATTTTTGGCCTGTTGTGGGATATACTATATACTGCTCCTTCAATATGTGATATTATGGCATTGCCTATCGAGAGCACAAATCTAATCTTTTTTGCCCTGTGTGTATGAGTTTAAAGGTGTGTTTTGCTTTAGTCTCATAGGATGTAAGAAAATGTGACTCAACAAAGCCTTGGATCATCATCATGGAGACCAAACTAGGGATAGCTTTTCAATGTCAGCATATATGTACCACAGTGATGTCATTCCAAGCACTAGACATGTGCAAGGCTACCTTGTGTCATACTGAAGGCAGCCCAGAGTGGAATGTGGGTAAACAAAGGAGAAACTATTGGAGTCACTAAGTCACATAAGCAACACCTAAACAATACATATGTCTAAATACAGAAAGTGTGAGGGCCCAAGCCTACAGCTTTCTTCACCTAAGCCCTAAGTTCACAGCCTTCCCATCATTCCAAAGCTAGGCTATATTCACATATTAGTAGACTTGGGACCAGGAGCTGCTTTCTTCAAGTATGTGGACCTGAAGACCCACTCATTTGGTAAAATTCCAGTTCCTTCTCGCCTTTCCTCCCTTCTTCCCTCCTTCCCTAGTTGGTGAGACAACGTTGCTGTAAAAGCAGCCAACAGAAATCCAATTCAGTCTCCAGGGAAATTTATAGAAAAAAGAATCTTGCTATGCCAGTGTTTTTCCATGGCAATAGGAAGCACGCAGGATCTCAGGAGGAGCATCCATCACAGTGTGTTGCACTGCAGTGCAGGAATTGGCAGTTTCTCCAATTCCTCAAAGCATAGTTAAGAGAAAAATAAATGTAAAGATATGAGGTCCAGGCTACTGCTGACATGCTGTCCCTTTAGAAGCACACCACTGGCTTAAGAAAAAGCAAGAAAAGCAAAATATGAAACCACCCTCCGCACAGTAAGGGGCATTCAGTCCTCGAGCTCTCTGAGCTAAAATTCACACTCAAAGCAAGGTTTAAAGTCAGGCATCAGGTTAGCAGGCTCAGCCACTGCATCTGTCTACAAGGACCATGAGGACTGAGACTCAAGAAAGAAAAGGAAGGAGACAAATGTAACTACCCAGCCTGGCTTAAGAAAGCTGGGGTCCTAATATCTGAACCCTGTGCTGTCCCTGTGACTATATGACACTGGACATGCATGTCACATCCACCAGAGGCAAAACCATCAAGGTCATGATTAGCTATGAACACTTCTACTCAAGACTTGTTTAGAGCCAGAGTGGGTGCCCAGAGGAAGAATGTAATGTGTTGAAACATGGCACCCTAACATGGGGGCAAATAACAGAGGAGGGTAGTCCCTTCTACCTTCTTCTGTCTGTCTCTCCCAAAGCAAGCCGTGGAAGAATCCTGTGATACTTCTCTGAAGTAGATCTTAAGATTCTCATTCTAGAGGTGCCCTTCCTTTACAAAGAAGAATGGAACCCACTTGTGTCTAAAGTAGTAGACACACGGAGAAGAATCTGAACCCGCTGCACTTTCTAAGGGGCCAACGCACCAGTTCTATTCCTATTGGACACGTCCCTTCTCCAGTCATGCATATTAGCAATTATTCCCTTTTCTGTTGGATTTAACATAAGGACTTGAGTTTTCACATTGTTTGGGCTTTGTTTATGAAGTTTCCTGTGTTGTATAATACTCTCTAAGTGTGCATTTATAGTTTTATTTATCTTTCCATCATGGGAAAACCCAGCTATGATCTTAATGGTAGGCGAGGAAATGTATTGCCCTTTATTTCAATAATAAGGGTCTCATGGGCCACTAAGCATTGCGGTACCTCAGTAGAAGAGCATGTTGGTGACTGAAGATTAGATGTTGAAAGGAGAAAATTTTCTAGAGGATGAGCTCTGGTAGTAATAGGTGACTGTCATTAGACCCACATCCATGGCATCAAGGATTTATCTACATACTACTTAGTAAAACCTGACCGCAGCACTACAGGTACTCCACAAAAGGGTCACATGGCTTCCTGAGCCCCACAACCAGGAAGGGACACGGCACTTCTGAGTCTGTCTGAGTCTGAATCATCCACTTTCATATTTTTAATCTTGTTGGAATGTAAGCCATAAATAGAATATCTTCGATGGTGGAAAGGGTAACATGGTGCTTTCTGGAAGGAAAATAGTAGTCAACTATAAAACACAAGTTTAAGTAATGGGTTGGATTCCCCCTCTTCTTGAGCCCATATTTATTTAAGTTTTGGGTGACACAGGGACCTTCATATGGAGGCAAGACAGAGTGAAATAGCGAGAGATCTCACCGCACTACTCAGAACACTGCAATTTAAAGCGCATGGGTTATTTATTTCTGGAATTTACCATTTACTATTTTTAGACAGTAGTAACAGAAACCACACAAAGCAAAACTGTGCATAAGGGTGGACTACCATGCTGATTTTAGATGCTTTTGAAACATGTTAGTAGAAGCTAATGTTAAAAAAATAAACACTGACATACATAGAAATCAGAGATGGGGCGAGTGATGGGCACACACGGAACATGGACACTATAACGGAGCTTCTGAAGCAGCCTGTGGCTCATGTCCTTGTTTCCCCTTGTGCAAGGCTGTCCCCATCCAAATCACTTAGCACAGCTTATCAACTATGGCCCATAGACAAAATGACACACATAAGGGGCTTAGCTCAGTGAGCACATAGGGAGGATTCAGTGAGTACATGAGGAGCACTACTTTTAATGTATGACTCTTTCCAAAGTCTCTTTAACATCTCTGGATCTAATCTATAGAGAGTGGTCACCCAATTTTGTAACCCCATCCTTATCCTTCCAGTTGTAGCCCCAAGGAAATGCATTCTGATATAAGCTACAAATTTCTGCAAGCTTATCAACCACCCCTACTAGAATGTAAATTTGGATACTTTAATAATCTGTGGAGGCTTTCCTGTATCCGGTGAGGATCTCACTATCAAGAGCTGGCCTCCCATGTCTCAGGCAACCAGACTGCAGATCATCAAATGTAATTTAGCAATAAGCATTCAATGTTTAGCATGCAACAATTCCACATGAAAGATGTACCCATTAGGGGACACCCTGTTACAAGCCAGACCTCTTAAGAGAACTAAGTCTGTATCCCTCTCTAGGAAATAGAGACCACCTCCGTTGAGGGGAGCCACTTACTGCAGATGAGGACCTGTGAACCAGCCTGGCTTGGGAATCCCTTGTCAGGAACTGTCGAGTTGTACTTAGGTTAAAGAAAGACAGAGACGCAGCTTCTAGGCACTCTGGCACTCAGGTCTTCAAGGCACTCTACACAAATCAACTAATGAACACTTCATTGCACAGCATGCTGTTTCCCTAGGGACGGCAAGGCTCTAGGCTCCAATCCTGCAGCAGCCACCTGAGATGGGCTGGGAGATTTGAAGTTAACAATTGGCATCTGTGACTGTGACTCTCAAAAGAGAGACCTTCAAACCTTGGGCCTTCCTCTAAAGAAATGCTGTGTGTTTGTTGAGTGACTAATAGAGTCATGCGGAAGGCAGACCATTACCTGAGGTCCTCTCTGGACCCTCCACTTTGCCTGGGTTTCATTTGGACCACCTTTATGCTATGAAGTTCTTTCCGGGAATGCCATGGGCCATCTAGTGTAAAATACGCAGGGGATGGGGTTCCTTAGGAGAATTCGTTGGGAGCTGCTCCCTAGAGATGTGCTCTATCCCAGGCAGTGAAGATGTGCGCATGTCTTTTCAGAACCTCTCAGAAAAGCAGAGTAAGACTCTCTGCTAAAGGCTTTGTTTGGAACAAGCCAGCTTGTGACCTTGAATATTCTGCTTTGGGAGAAAGATTTATTTTTCTAAAAAAACTTTATTTGTAAAGTTACAAAGGCAAAAGATACAGGCGTAGGTACCTTTTTCAGACTGGACATCACAAATACGTAAAAGCCTTATGTGACTAGGTTTCTGCTTAAAGCACTAGAAATGGTAGCATGCTTTCTGGTTGCAGCCATTTGCAGTGACTTAAGGGATTTGTCTTGGGCCCGATTAATGACATGTTCTGATATTTGGGGAAATAGGAAAGGAACGGCCCATTTCCTCAAAGACAGGCTGCATAGCCAGGGATTGTTTTTTCTAAAAATCTGCCCTTTAGGTTTTACTTAGCGCTAATGTTCACAAAACATTCAAGTACCCCTCCCCCCCACCCGCCTACACACACAGCAAAGTAAACAAGATGTGTTCCCCAGTTTTTGAAAGTCTAGAAAGAAAGCTAGCTTGTGGGCAATCAGAAGGAAACGTCTTGCTTTCTGGGAAAAGAGACTATCTTGAGAATCAGGCTGGGAGAGAGGAAGGAAGGGATGAAAAGAAATCCTGAAGCCTGTGGTTGACTCCCCCAGCAATAGCTTGCATTTCGGTGGATTGACCTGTGAGAGCCAGGAGTGCCCCTGCAAAGCCCTGTGTTGGTCTCAAATGCTGCGATCTTAAGGCACTCAGAGAAGTTTCCTTTTCCTGAGCACAGTCTTTCTATCGCCTACCTGAGGGGAGGGGTGCCCACCTCCTGGTGATGCTTTTTGGTGGAAAAGAAGAAATTAGAAAGTTTGGGGGAGAGAGAAAATGATTTTTGCTGTTCAGGTAGAGTGGTCTACACTTTTTAATTCCAGAACCAAGGAGGCAGAAGCTAGTGGCCCTCTGTGAGTTCAAGACCAGCCTGGTTTATGTAGCAAGTTTCAGGTCGGTCAGGGTTACATAGTAAGACCATGTCTCAAAAACAACAACAACAACAACATTGTCTATTCTACTTAACAGGCAATCTGAAAATCTGCAGTTCTACCCAGGCCCAGGTGTTCTTAAATGGCCCAGTTGTTTCATCTACAACAGAAACATTGAACTTTAGGCTAAAGGGCTGAAGTGAGATGAGCAGCCAGGAGGATATGCCTGCTTCCTAGGCGTCTTGTCAAACATCTCAGATTCTTCTCCTAATCTACCCTTTCTTGCTTAGTTAATCATTCTTGCCTACTTAATTACCTCCTCTCTGTGATCAAAATGGTGAAGTGTGAATGTCAACATCACTAGTGTTTGAGTGTTAGTTGAATGTTAAGCCCCGGTTGGCTATCTGGGCCAACCTTCCTGCTTTCCCCAAAGCGACCTGCAGTCATGGGAAAGGCTGTGGCTTGATGGAGCTCCTGCCTTATCCTGACTTGAGACTTGTGATCAAATTTAGATTTAGGTTTTGGATGGACTTTGGATCCTGGCTCTACATGCCCACAGCTTGCACATAGGCAAATTATACTACAGGAACTTCTTGATTATGGCATGATAAAAGCGGGCTGTGGTGCTCCAGTGCCACACTGTGATGAGGACAGAAGGATTTAGTTAAAAATCCAGCCTCAGCACACAAATGACTTTTCAGTGGTGTTCAACACTCTGTGGGAGCCCAGTATGGAAAGCCATTTCTCTGGTCAGGGTAGAGATTTAGCATTCAAAGCTTCTGGACATAAGAACATCCAGTTGGGCTAGTCAATCACCTAGTAAAGGGAATATCTACCCTTCAGGAAGGCAGAGCCATATCTAAGAAGATGGGCTCACAGTAAACCACGTTAAAAAGGAAGGTACAGTAATTATTCCCTCCTCCCAGGGTGCTCTAGTATTCCTTCCTAGGACATCTAGCTCCTAGCAGTGTCTGTGTGTGCCAGGAATTTCACCTGTGTCCATCCACCTTCCTGAGTCTTGCTCAAGATGTTGAAATACTTTCCTTTTCTCATTTCTGTTTCTTTCTTTCAGAGGCTGTCAAGAGTCCAAGCATGATTTGTTATGTTCCCATGTTTGCTGCTTTGGACTTTCTTACTCTTTTCTCTCAAGCCAGTTCCTCCCCGTGTGGCTGGCCGCCATCACTGTGCTGACCTGCAGGCTGGCTTACATTGAACAGCATGGTTTTTTATTTCCTTCTCTTGGCCATTCTCCTCCTCCTGGAAGCTACCAACATGCATATCTTGTCTGTCCTGGGAACCCTAATAAAATATCTTTGATCTTTTGCTTGGTTCATCCTTAAATGCCTTTATTAATGAGACTAAGAAACCCAAGAAGGGATTCCCAATTTACCGGGTATCATTGGAACACACCTATACAGATTCTTACTGAAATAGAAAGGAAGGAAGGGAAGAAGGAAGGAAAGAAGGAAGGAAGGAAGGAAAAAAGGAAAGAAGAAAGGAAAGAAAGATAAAGGAAGGGGGAGAAAGGGTAAATTACTTCTGTTTATCAAAATATAAAATAGTGTCATAGCTGTTGGACGCTGCCTCTGGCCATGTTTACCTCTAATGATAAATCTAAACATATAAACAAATACATTTCCCCCATTAATCTATATTCTTGAGTTCTGTCATTTTAATGTAAATTTAAAAATCTGAAAGCAACCCTGATGCTTTCATTTCCTGAGAAAGAAGTTTTTAAAAATCTTGTGTTTAAATTATATTATTAGTTTCAGGTCGGTCAGGGTTACATAGTGAGACCATATAAATTAAATTATATATTTAAATTAATTTTTCTTTTTCTCTCTTTCTACTACCATGGCTAGATAACTACTCCAGACATGGCTCTGGGTACGTGGTGTATGTACATCATAAAGCCTCAGAACAGCCGACGGGTAAGCTCTCTTGCCTCCCCAGGTTCTCCAGTGAAGACACTGGTTGAAGGAGAGTGGGTCATTCCATGGGAAACGCAGCAGGTGGTGGAGCTGATCCAAACCCAGCAGCTTCCCACTCTCAAGCGTATTCACTATCACACCACACTTTATTGCTTTCTCTGCTCCATAAAAAGAAACTACTTAAGATTCTAGGGTAGTTGGCAATATATTGGTTTTTATAATGCAAAGTTTGGGTTACAGTGGAGGAAATAGACAGCACAGTGATCCTGGCTATCTTAGCCTTCCACTTGTAAAAACAAGCGACCATGCATACACCTTTTATACTTATGTATTATAAGCCAGACGACATGAAGGCCAAGTCTAATTATGATATCATTTTAGGATATCACAGTGTTGTGGGAGACAAGGAATGCAGGAGATTGCACCCTTGTGTAGGAACACAACAGTGGCACAAGGCTAGAGGAAACAAATAACCCTGAGGATGTCAGAATGATTCTCCTGCAGAGGGGTCTTCTTAAGCTGGCTTTGGAAAATCGCATTCTGAAGACTAGGGGCATCTCATTGATGAGTTTGGGCAAGGGTGAAGGTTTATTAATACTCTAGGAATTTTACACGATGCATCCCCGATCATACTCACTTCGCAGTCCTTCCATGTTCCACACACACACCCTTGTGACCTCCTCACTAAAAAAAAAAAAAAAAAAAAAGAAGAAGAAAAAATGTAAACAATTTAAAATATATAAAAAGTTCAATTTGTGTTGTCCATATACCCACTGGAGCATGGCCAAACTCTCAGTGGCCTGCCCCTTAAGCAGAACTGAGTCCTTCTCCAGAATTCCTGCCAGAGGCCATCACTTATGGACAGCCACACTTGAACTACCCCATAACACTTCTTAAGAGTTATCCCAGCACTCAGGAGGCAGAAGCAGGTGGGTCTCTGTGAGTTTGAGGCTAGCCTGGTCTACAAAGCAAGTCCAGGACAGCCAAGGCTACAAAGGGAAACCTTGTCTGGAAAAAGAGTTCTCTTCAGTGGCTTCTTATCTAAGCTGGTACTTTTGGTAGGAAGGGGGGGAAGAGTGTGGGTACGGGGGAAGGGTTGCCACAGAAGTCTTCCATGTCCCTTCCTCTCAACCATGAGTCTGCAGACATTGATATCACAGCAAAGGTGCACCGCTCCCCCAGCCTTGCTCTTCACAGTCAGCAGAAGCATGCATCAGGGGACTCCAAATGGTGTCTAGCAACTGCTCAGACTGCAAACACAACTCCCAGCTGCAGTGGGACCAGACAAGGTCCATGGAGGCAGCCTGGACTATGGATATCATGACATCAGGTGGCAGGCAGAGCAGGCCACTCAGATCAGTATGCTCCCTGTGACATCACAGGCCACCATGGACACCAACATGGCTTCAGGGGCACCACAGACTACGGACATCTGCATGGCCTTTGGTGGTAACATGAGCTACAGACATCAACATAGACCCTGGCTGCAGTGGGATCATGATAAAGCAATAATTTTAGTAGATTTTTAAAAATCTCTCTCTTCTCTCTCTCTCTCTCTCTCTCTCTCTCTCTCTCTCTCTCTCTCTCT
>OU015747.1:23477419-23490857 GCA_907169655.1 Acomys percivali | reverse complement strand
GTTGGTTGGTTGGTTGGTTGGTTGGTTGGTTGGTTGGTTGGTTGGTTGGTTGGTTTTGCAGAGCTGGGGATCAAAGCTAGGGCTACCACCAAATTCCATCTGTAATTTTCTTCTGGAGTCCTGGGATTACCGAGCTGTACAATCACATACAGTTCCACGAAGTCTTCTTTTCCTAGTGATTGTTGTGTTTTATTTATCTATTTATTTTTTATTTCCATGTGCAGGTGCACACATGCATGTGCCGTGACATACATGTGGATGTCAGAGGATAACTTTCAGGAGTCAGTTCTCTCCTTTTCCCACGTAGGTCCTAGGGAGTGAATTTAAGTTACTAGGCCTGGCGACAGGTGGTTTTGCTAAATGAATCACCTTACAGGCCTTCCATGATATATTTTACTTTTTAATTGTATTTATTTACTCTGTATGTGTTCACAAGTACACATGATTATGTGTACCTAAGTGCCTGTGTTTGAAGTTCCAGATATTATGCAACTCACATGTAGAGGTCAGAGGCAACCTTTGAGAGTTGGTTCTCTCTTCCACCATGTGGGGCCTGGGGGATGACCTCAAGTCCTTAAGTCTGTTATTATCATCGAAATTTTTTATTTCTTCTTCAATTATTACTGATAGTTTTGCTGGGTATAGTTGTTTGGGCTGGCATCTGCGGTCTCTCAGAACTTGTAAAATATCAGTCTAGCCTTTTTGGGCTTGCAATGCCTTCATTGAAAAGCCATGTGTTATTCTAATGGTATTGCCTTTATATGCGACTTAGTCTGTCTATCTTGCAGTTTTCAATATTCATTTGTTGTTGTTCTGTATATTTAATGATTTTAATAGCTTGTAATATGAGGGGTTTTTTCTAGTCCTCTCTGTTTGTTTTGTGTTGGTGTTCAGTAAACCTCTTGCACCTTGATAGCCATCCTTTCACTTAGATTTGGGAAAATTTCTTCCATAATTTTGTTGAAAATATTTTTTCTTTTCTATAGAATCTTTTTAAAATTTTTTTACATATACATTTATTAGTACACATATATACAATAAACTACCTACAGCATAAAGAACCATGAGACAATCAGGAATTATATAAATGTTACATTCATAGTGATTTTGACTATTTGTATTTGGCAATCTTGAAGAAAACATCTTTCCTATCTTGGTGAGTCTAAAATTCTGAATATAAATCAATATCTATCATATCTTGTCATTATCAACTTAAAACATCTATCTAGGCCTAAAAACACATTAACCCCTAAACAACTAAGCTTAATTGTAAAACTAAACTATCTGGTCTTCAACCCCATCAGAGACTTGAGAGGGAATAAAATTAATTACCCAGGTATACAAGGAGTGCAGATTAGCAGCTTCCAAAATGAAAAAATGACAGAGAGAGTTTGCTGCCTGAACAGTCATTCAAAACTCTCTATAATGCTGGAGCATCATCTTCAGTCTTCTGGCCCATTATATCAGACTGACATATTTGTGAGGCAGAAACTATTGAGGACTTGCTTACCCTGTCTTGGCAGGGTTTGGCTGTTGACTCTGCCTGCATCCAAGCTTTCCCATTTTTAGGCAGAATTCTGTCTGAGGTAGAAAAGAGGACATTTTTCCCAGTGGCCTGTTTGCCACATTTGAAGCCATTTCTATAGGGAGATTCTTTGATGCTCATCATCTTCTTTGAGGTAGGCTGGGCGTTGCCAGGAGTTAACCTGTCCCATTGTCAATGAATCTTTAAAATAATAAAGACATCTTTAAATGCCATTTTATGTATGTTTCTGAGATTGAAAATATTTTTGTGATTTTAACCTTGTTTCTTGTTCTATATTTATGATATATGTTTGTTTCATAATAGTATTCAAGAGTTCCTACATATTTTGTATTTGAGGTTTACTACTACTACTACTACTATTAATTTAATCTTTTCTGCAACATCTGAAGTGATATATTTCCTTTACCTTGTCTTCAAAACCTGATATTATCTCACCCACTTGAACCAATCTATTGGTGAGGCTTTCCTCTGAGCTTCTTGTTTGACTTCCTGAGGTGGTGGTTGTTTTATTTTAGCTCGGCTTTTCTTTGGAGATTTGATATCTTTATTACTTTCTATATTTGTATTTTGAATTGTTTTCATTATTTCATTAAACTGTTTGTGTTTCTACGGCTTTCATTCGGGCATTTATTCATATCTTCTTTGAGTTCCTTGAACATATTTTTAATTGCATTTTGAAATAATTGTCTTATATATCACTATTACAGTATTATAACTGTGGTGATGGTTTTCAGAGGAGCCTTGGTAATTCCTGTTGTTTTTTGTTTTTGCAATGAGCCCTAGGCTTCTGGAGTTAGGTCACTGGTGTTTCTTGGTATGGGTGTCTGATCTTGCCTTTGATGAGAGGGTACTTGGCTCTTTGTTTCCTATGATGCCAAAATTGTTAGATTTTGGAGCGGTTGGGTCAAGTTTAGTTTTTACTTCAGTCTTGAGACCACTCTGTATTGATGTGAAAACAGGTGCCACTGGTGGTCTTACCTCTGGGATCAGTACAACTTCTGAGCCAGATGTGACTCCACACAGTCCTGGATTGGTACAGTGGGTATGATGGCTAACAGATGGGCAGGTAGGTGAACTGAGTTTGGGATTTCTTACCCAGGCTTTGGGTTGTAGTCCCACATCGGTGCCATGGATGAGATGGCTGATATGTAGGCAGGCAGGCTGAGTTCTATAAGTTTTTGTCCCCGGTAGTTGAAATTCACCTGCATATAGACAAGAAACTTTGTTCTATTTGGAACATAAAACAAAATGAAAAACAACATAATCTTATGGCCCTGCCTTGTGCCCTAAAGCAGATACAATCCTGAGGTCTCACATAACTAGTAATGAACAATGCTTCCCAAACCAAATTGCTTCTGAAAAGAATAACAAAACACATTTTATAAGGAAGCATGTTTTCTTCTTTTATGGTACTTGAAATCTCATTGGAGAGGCAAGACCATGACACTAAAACAAGCAAAGCAAGGCCATTTGTTATTCATAGCTAAATGTGGCTGAAAAGCTCTGCAGGATTCCAATGGGGCTGGACTTCCAGAAATGCTGGGCATTGCCTCCATACCCACTCCTCTCTCCTTCCCTTCATCCTCCTCTCCCTCCCCTTCCCTCTTTCCTTCCTCTCCTTCCTACACATTTCAGGGTTACTTTGTTTGTAATCCAACCCCATTCCTTTGTCAGCACAGTATACAGACTTGATTCAGACAAGGTCTCTGACCTCAGAGTGCCTAAGGAGGGAAAATTGGCTTTGAAGAATGGAGACTTGAGCTAGGCCTTGAAAGACAACAGCTGAAGGCTACACTTTGTATAATAAACAATGGGTTTAACACGTTTATTGTAGCATGAATTATGTGGTTGCCTCTAAACCTTGAAGTTTCCAAGTCTTCTAGTTTATCTTTGTTAATAACGAAGGGTGCTTGGTGTTATTTTTTTTTTCTCCCTTTAAAATCAAGTCATAAGCACACAAAGGATTGGAGCAAAGAGACTCTAGCAGGGATGAAAGATTCTCCTCATGTGCCACTGTGTAAGCCCAGTCACTTTGGCATCTTCTTATGTCTTTTCTACACTACGTAATAGATATAAGCATTAAATTATATATTCTGTTCTTCTTTTAATAGTTTCTCCAGAATTTTCATTTTATAAAATCCTGTGCAAGCACATTGTTTAAAGGTTTAAATGGTTAAAAAACCGCTCATTTAAAAAAAAAAGATTCTATCATTTTATATAGAAATTTCTCCTAGTTTTCCCTTATTAAAACTGGGCTAATCATAGCTTTTTAGAAACTCAATATTTATGAGTTTTAGGGTTTCATAAATGAAAAGAGCTTTTAGAGATCACTGAGTCCAACCATATCAATTTTCCAAGAAGAAAACAGTGCGCATTGAGAGTTAGCTGAATCCCTCCAAGCTGTGCTCCTCACCATTTCCTGTGTACGGGAATCATCCCAGGGTTCAATTAAAACACAGATTATGGTTCAGTGGGTTTAGAGTGGAGATTCTGATGAGCTTTGAGGCAATGTACAAGATATGATTGATGCATCAGAGGGAAGGGTGTGAGTTCAAATGTTATCTGTTCAAAGCCCCAGTGTGAACACCTATTCCACACTGCTTCTTCTTCCTAGGGGGAGGCTACAGTGGCCAATCAGACCATTGTGTAGAAGCTTTCAAAGGTAAATGAAGTTTAATTCTATTATCTTAGTTTAAGGATTTTTTTCCCCTACCAGCCATTAGAGACATGGTGATTTAATGTAAATTTAGCTATGAAGGGGAGCATCTAACATCTGCTGGCCTTGATAGTCTTCTTGAGGCCAAGGTCAAGGCTTAAGAATTAATATTAAGTACTTTGAATGTTATCTGAACAACTTGTGCCTTGTCTTGGCTTTTAAGACCTTCTCAACAAAGTAGCAATGCTGGACAGAAATGCTAGATAAAATGACTGGTCTCATTTACTAGACTAGATAGGACTTACAGAGCCAGGAAATAGCCAGCATTGTCATCCGAACTAAACCCCCCTTTCTTGGAAAAATAAAGCATCACATTGAGACTCTTTTTTTTTTTTTTTCAGAAACATCATTTGCATTTGAAGAAAATGTCAAAATTATTGAGCATGAGACAGGAAGCAAAAGTAAAAAATGTAAATGATTGGGGAGTCTTTACAAAAGGAAGAGCGTGTCATTAGCTCCTGCTACAGACACACTTCCCTGTGCAAGGTTTTCAGATGGTAATGTTCTCCTTGAAACACGCTAAATGCCTGAATCAAAAGTTTCAAATTGTTACCCCGTGTGATGAGCTCCAGCACCAGCAAGCAAGGAAGGGTGGCTTTCCCCTTGCGCAAGCCACATTAGAATCCCCCCTTAAAGTTTCTGGCTTGAGTTTTCCTAAAGCCGAGGATGCTGGCTGCTGCATCTGAATGTCAGAGAGATGTCTGAGAGATGTTTGTGGTGTGCAGGCAAGCCAGTGTCAGACTCAGTGTCTGTACTCTCTTTCCCAGGCACACTCAGTTTTGTCTCTCTGAGCGGGGCCCCCTGAGCAGTCTGTCTATAATCAAGCTGGTTCCTGATCTTCCCCTGCTGTTATGGTTTAAACATGTCATATCTCCCACAAGCTCAAGTGTTAACTCCTTGGTCCACAGATGGTGGCTATTTTAGGAGGGTTGAGAAGCTTTGGGGGTAAGGGGGGGGAGCCTATCTGGAGGGAGCACATCACTTGTCCCCAGCAACTTTTTGTCTGTCATGAAGTAAACACGTCTTTCCTGTCACATACCTCCACTGTCATGACATTCCTCTCCCATGCATGTATACAAGAAGCCATACGACCAATCAGCCAAAGCCAGGAAGAAAGTAAATCTTGCTTCCCACAAGTTGTTTATGTCAGGTATGATCCCAAAGAAGGTCTCACTCTTGCTTTGGAACAGATTCATTTTATGTCACCATCCTCATAAACCAGAGGTATTACACTCTGCTTCCTCCCTCCACAGGAAGGCCTGTTGATGTTTCTCTTCCACATGATTCAAAAATTTAATCCCCATGCTCTCTGCTCAAATGCTAGCCTCTTTGGCCTTTAGGGGAAAAGTATTACATTTTTTAAAAAAAAGTTATTTATGTATTGTGTGCGTGCATACCCCAGTGCATGTGTGGTAGGAGAACAGATGGGAAGTTTTGAAAATTGGCTCATTCCTTCTACCACTGGGGTCCAAGGAATCAAACCCAGGTTGTCAGGCTTGGCAGCAAGCCCCTTAACCTACTGAGCCAGCCTGCCATGCTCTGCTTTGTTTTTTTGTTTTTGTTTTTGTTTTTTTTTTCTAGTGCATCTTCCTCCCCAGTATCACACTAGCTTTCCTATAGAACAAATATTTGTAAGTACCAGCTTTCCCTGGCCCATACATTGTCACCTGGCATTCAGTGTCTGCCTGGAACATTCCCATTTTCCCAGTCAACTTCACCCTTACTTATCCTGCAATGTAGCCTTTCTCAGACACTCCACTCCCGAAGGATGCACAGAGGAAGGCATTTTGCACTGTGTTTACAAGGCTTTGGTTCATGCTCTGTCTCAACAATGTCTATGTATGATCTTGAGCTTGTGATCCACTCCTCAGTTTTTCAATAAAGATACAAAAAAATAGATGTCTCCTATAGTCACTCCAAGGTTTCCTTTCAGCTCAGGAGGTTGAAGGATAGAAAGGAGGTTGTTCCTGATTGTCTAAAAAAAAAAAACGACATCAGACCATCTACAAACTCATGGTATTCCTGTAATTAGTCAAATCTCTGGCAGCCCAGAGTAGTGAACTAGCCCAAGATCTGAAAAGACAGAGTCACCTATAAGAAAAGACAGACAGGACACGAGCACATGCTCACCAGTGTGTCTGAGGGACACCACAAAGATTGCAATCAGAATAGATAGACACTGAAGGGCATAATGGAAGTTTTGGTTTCTTTGTAGACTCAGTTATTTTATGGATCCTTCCTCCCTTTGTTTTCTTTTTCTCCTCTTATACATTACAGCCATACAGGAGTTTCCCTTCCTTCCCATCCCCCCACCCTCAGTCTCTCACCCCCTCTTCCCCTCTCCTCCAGATACACCTCCTTCTGCTCCTCCCCAGAAAAGAGCAGGCATCCCAGGGACATCAACCAACACAGTATAACAAGCTGCACTAAGACCAGGCACAAACCATCATGAGACTGGACAAAGCAACCCAGTAGGAGGAAAAGGGTCCCACAACCAGGCAATGAAAGTCAGGGGACAGCCCCTGTTCCCACTATTAAGAGTCCCATAAGACCATCAGGCTACTCAGACATAACATATATGCAAAGAGCCTAGGTCAGACCCCTACAGACTCCCTGATCTCTGAGTCCCCATGAATCCCAGTCAGTTGATTCTACGGTCTGTGTTGTCATGGTGTGTCCCTGACCTCTTTGGCTCCTCCAATCCTTCTTCCCATCCACTGTGAGCTGCTATCCTTTCTTTTGGAGAAAGGGTTTCATATAATTTTACACTGGCCTCCAACTCCCTATATAGCTGAGGCTGACCTAATCTTCCTCCTTTCATCTCCCAAGAGCTGGGATAACTGATTCTACTTTTCAAATGATGACTCCCTTATATGGTTTATTTCCATACCGAGTTATAAAAGTTCCTTACCTGCAAGATTCATGGTGCCCACAATACAAGGAAGAGTGTGCTCCAGGATCCACCTCTGGCCACTGCCAGGTTCACTGTTGGTCATATGTACTTGGTAGCTCCTGGCAAGGCCAACATGAAGTTTTCTGTTTCTTATTAGACACATTTTTTCCCTGTTCTGGACATGGAGAAGACACTACGCAGGAAAAAGAAAGCCATTTCAGAAGACACTAAGTGTTGAGATGAGGTCCAGGAAACCATCTTAAACAACCCCAGACGTTGGATGTGAGAACACCCTCTCCCTCCCTTTCCCCTCTTCTTTTCTTCTTCTCAGGCTATTTGAACTGCATTAAAAAAAAAAAAAAACTGCATTGGAAACACATTTAACAAATCTCACGGCTATTAAATGAACATAACCATAAAAAATAATTGATATTTTGGCAAGAATATGACAAAGTAGACTCTATTCTAATAAGTTACAGATTTATGAATGGGCATGTTTTATGTGTCTATATATGTTCCCTTTACATACCATTTTACTTTTAAAATTTAGTTATTGTATTCGTGTGTGAATATGTCCATGCTACAGTATACATGCAGAGGTTAGAGGACAACTTCTAACGTGTGGATTCTGGGAATCAAACTCAAGTCATCAGGATTGGTGCTAGGCACCTTTACCTGGTGCACCATCTCACCAGCTTTCTCTACAAATATCTTAAAATTGTACATACCCTAACACTCATCCTTTATTAATTAAGTAATCAAGGCTTTTTCATGGAATTTGGTCAACAAGAGCACACCTCTGAACATCAAAACTCGGAAATAACCTAAACATGCCAAAGAAGACAGACTAGAAAATGCAATATTTACACAAAAACAACAAGGCAGATTTTAAATAATATTATATATATTAACATGATAACATTTTACAAATTACATAGATTACAAACTTTGGGTACATAATTTCATGTTTGCACATAAAAGTAAAGATTTGTATGCATATGGAGAAAATTATAAGACTATGACCCAATGCAACATCAAAGATAGGAACATTGCTACATTTCTTTCTTTGTGTGTATATGAGTGTGGTATGTCTACATGTTCACATGTGTTGATACATGTGTTTATTCAGGTGCACATGTTTATGGAGACCCAAGTCTTATTTTAGGAGTCTCCCTTAATTACTCCCTATGCTACCCATTGAGGCTGTGTCTTTTAGTTGAACCCAGAACTCACCCATATGGGAGAATCTAGCCAGCCAGCTTGTTCCCATATTTCTCCACATTCCAAGCTGGAATTATAGCATAGCACATGTTCACTTAATGTCAATTCTGGGGATCAGAACTTACTTTAAGCAATGAACTCTAATAATAGTTTCTAAGATTTTTATTATATTAAAGTGCTTATCAAGAATTGCAAAGTATCATTTAATGTTTTTATTTTATTTATTAGTTATTAACAAATAAACAATTTAAAATGTTTGATATTATAAATGATTTAAATATTGCATCATAAAAAGTTAGATAACAAAACAAGAAAACACAGCCATTAGCACCTAATGTAATGCAGTCATTCTCTTTATCATACAACTGAACATCTCCCTTTCCAGTCTATATCTAGCTGGGTATTTTTTCTTTATGTTTTTAATCACTAGAATAAACATGCTTCTACATTTCGCTTCCATCCCATATTTTGTAGATGTTTAATTTTCTGAGGCCACTATTAAGTGTTTGTAGCTAATGTTCATAATGGATAATATTTCACAGAGTCACTGCACTTCTTTGTCTAGTCCCACAATGCTTGACATCCAGGCAATGTCCAATTATTTGAAAGTAAACTGTTCTTCTTGTAGGTTTCTAGGACCCACTGGATCCTTCTATTTCCCCGTTCTCCCATGCTTCTCTCACCTAGAGTCCCAATGGGATGTCCTCCCCTCTGTCCCAGTTTCCTGGTAAGTGAAGACTTTCATGGGACATGCCCCTTGGGCTAGTGTCCAGATATAAGTGAGTATATACCATTTGAGTCTTTCTGCTTCTGGGTTAACTCACTCATTATGATCATTTCTAGCTCAATCCATTTGTCCACAAATTTCGGGAATTCCTTGTTCTTAATAGCTGAGTAGTATTCCATAGTGTAAATGTACCACAGTTTCTTTATCCATTTTTCTACTGAGGGACACTTAGGCTGTTTCCATGTTCTGACTATTATGAATAAGGTTGCTATGAACATAGTTGAGCATATGTCCTTGTTGTGTGCTGGAGCATCTTCTGGGTATATTCCAAGGAGTGGAATAGCTGGATAACAATTGAGATGTAATATGAATAAATTAATAAAATACATTTTAAAAACAGAAAGTAAACTGTGTTGCTATGTATTGTGGACAATTGTCTTCTGAGAACTCCCTGGATAAGGACTCCTTTTGGCTTTTAAGAAAAGACCCTTCTAAAAGTGAAGGACAGCTGACTGCATGAAAGCTGTCAACTTCCTCTCCCCAGTCCCCACCACACACCTCCAAGTTCAACCTGTCCTTCACCAGGATTCTTCCATGCTGCTGGTATGCTGTGAGCATCCACCTCCACACCCAGCCACTGACACTGACAGGCCGGAGGAAGTGGCAGCTCCTGATACCTGGAAGCGGGTTGGGACCAGGCCAAGGGCCTTTGGTAGACACAGCCTTTTCCAGTTACTCCTAAGTGCAGCCCAAGGCCTTGTGGCCATAATTGAAATCAATAACTGACCCAGAGCCTGATTCTAAGAGGAGCTAAGCCATCTTCTTCCATGTGTGACTGGAAGTGATGCTCTGTAATGGTTGTGATAGGGCGGGGCTGGCCCGTGGGTCAGGACACCAGAGTTCCACTAGCTGGAGGACCATACCCACACAATGGGGGATGCGAAGACTTACGCTACCTAGAAGGTAACTGTCTTCTAGGGGAAAAGGAGGAAGTAGCCCTTATTAACTCTGGAGTGTTGTGTGCTTGTGACGTATCAAGATCTTCCTCCTTTATGGAGCTGAGAAACAATACTCTCTGCTTGCTACCCTTGTGGCAGCTAAAGATAAGAGGCATTGTTTTATATTAATTTTCCCATTTGTTGAGTGTCTGATGGATACTAAGTCAGATTTTAGGTACACAGGCTACAACAGGTCACAGGCAACAATAAATTAAGCAAAACTTTTCATTAAACATTACCTTCTGCTGGGTGGCAATGACATAAAGACACAAGTAAATAAGGTGACTTCAGAAAATTATGAAAAGAAGTAGATGATAAACTAGGTTGTGATGACAGAGTATAAAGGAGTGAGAGACACTGTTGCTATCTAGAGAGGGAACACAAAATCTGTGGAGCAAACATGGTACAGAGGCCTAAGAGTTGTAAAGGAACGAGCTGCCTGAAGATATGCTACCAGAAAGAAAGTTTTCACCAGAGAGAAAGAGAAAACTTCTAGCTTAAGGACTCTGAGAAAGAAACAATCACTGCCTTAAGACTTCCAGATTTCAGCATTTTGTTATAGCCACTCCAGAAGATAAGACACATATGATAAGCCCATGGGCCTTTGGAAGAGGTTTTAAAACAAACTTCATTATTCCTTCGTCTGCAAAGAACCCTCAACTAGGAAACATATGCTCTATCTACGGCAATATCTTTCCCAAGGAAGCACACAAAAATGTCAAACTTTTCCAGTGAAAGGCAAAAAAAATTTGTGTTGTTAAATTTTTATGAGGTTGAAGAAGTGATTAGGAAAAAATATCAAAAAAGTTTTCTTGAAGAATAATGAAAAGGCATATGAGAAATGTTGTTAGACAGGATCTAACTTGGGGTCACACCAAGGTAAGTGAAGAGCTTCCTTTGACAGGAGTCACGTTGGATTCTAAACTCTCAGATTCTGTCATGTACCAGCCCTTACTGGGCATGCCTGAGAGTCATACAGGAAGAAATTATCCAGAGGGTGATTTCTTAACAACTAAATCTTAAGTCTTCAAAATGCAGCTGTGCCAAGAGACGCACTAATGCATGAATATAAAGATAAATATCTTTAATATGTGGGCTAATTCAATGTCCATTTAGCAGAATAACAGCTAGGTCTATGACCTAGCTAATCACAGGTTATTGGCCCTATTAATGATATCGGGCATGATTTTTTTTGTCTTGTGGGGTAAGCCTTAAATCCAATTAGAAACTAAATGGTTACTTCTCTAACATTCATGTCACTATTACATCAATGAGCATATCTAGTCAGGCCACTCACTATTATAGTTTACAAGGTTCACAACTGGTTAAGACTGTTGATTACTTTACTCTCCTAGTAGCATGCATAGCACATTTCAAGACTATGAAAGCTAGCTGGTAGGGATGAAGTTTCCAGGTGGGTACCATGTGACTCAAATGGTATCTTCAGAGATATGATATTATGGTAAAATTGTAGAATGGAGCAATGTAAAATAGAGCAATAGCAATACCTTGTAATGTATGATAATTAAAACAAAGGCCCACAACTGGTCATTGTGAAAAGCAGAAGATATGCCGAAGTGCTCAGTCCTAAATGAAAAGTCTTTATCGTACTCAGTCCTCTCAAAGGTCAGGGATCATCATAGAAGGGAATTAGAAAGATTGTAAGAGCCAGAGGTATTGGATGAGTGCAGCTAAACAGTATTTTCTGGACGTGATACATGAGTTCACAGTGGCTGAGACTGTGGGCATAGTATCACAGCACAGATGGGAGAGGGGTTTATGAAGTCCCACGCCTAGGTGAAGAGCTATTGCAAACCTGTAACTGTTGGGAGAGGGAGAGTTGGATTTTATTTTATTTTTTTCTGGATGAGGCCTCTTAGAGGCCTCCAGAGGACAGTCCTACACCCATGCACATACAGGGAGTACTACATGGACTAGTGGACAGTCCTACACCCATGCACCTCAGGCAATACTAAGTGAACTAGTGGACAGCTGTACACCCATACACAAACAGAATGTACTAAGTGGACTCAGTGAGTCTAAAAGAATCAGAGGGAATAGAGGAAGAGTTAGACGGGAGGGACTGGGCATAAATTTGATCATAAATGTCTGCCACATGCAAATCCAAGACCACCTCTAGTCATTCTTATTTACCAGTTTTATTTTAGATGTAAAATTAACTCACATAGTGTACCAAAGGCTAGGTGCCCTGAAGTCTGGAAAGTGAGTGTTAGACAGCAACTACATGGCTAAAGTTGCCTTAAAAGTCACAGATATATGCTCTTCTTTGGGAATAACCGCAGCTCCAGTGGCCTGCTATTAGCTATGCCCTCAGCAACTCCTTCCAAGGGATACCCTGATCCCTCTTCCCATTGCCCCCATGGATCCAACCAACTCCTGGCATAACTTCCAGGATCTCTTTCAGTGATGCTCTGCCCATTCCTGAGCACAAACAGGAGATAATTTATTATGTTCGATTCCCATGAGAAAGCAGGGCACACAGAGCACTCTGTAAATATCGAATTGGGAGGAATATGGGAAAGCATGGAGCTATTTGACAGAGCGGAGGACTAGGGATACATGCTTCCAGCCTCATCACTGGTCTTACTTTACTGTAGACAGACAGCAGCTCTCCAACATGCCTTCACATACATGATCTCATTCACTCTCGTTCTCAATGTAACTGAATAAATATGCCCACAGGTAGAATCGGAATCTGAGCCTTATTTTTCTCTACCAATGTAGGAACATGAATACACAGCCTGGTGTCTTTAAATTGAATCTAAAAGATAATAGCTCACAGGCTACTGAAGACCCTAAAACATGTGCATAGAGGAGACAAAGGTCTCCTCTAGATTTCCACCCTGCATCAAGACACTTGTCAACAGTGAGGGCAGGGCAGTCCTACTACGTGTGGCTTTACTTCCCAATGGGAACCTAAGAATGGTGCCAATTAATCTTATTGATGTCTGTGGTCTGACAGTCTTATATAGTGAGGGTGTCCAGTCATTATTTATTGAATCAAAACATGAACTTTTGGTAGATACGGTCATTTGTATTTTGTTTTATACCCCCGAGTTTGGTGAAAACCCTTCACATGCATTGGGGTTTCCTTCCCTAATTGTGTTCTGAATTACTGATAAAAATGGGAGTGTGCTTAATGTAAGAAAATTTAAAAAACATTCTACCTGTATGCTTAGATTTTCAACCTGAAAACCACCTCTCTCCCTTCTTCCCCCCTCCTCTCTTTCTCCCTCCCTCCCTCCCTCCCTCCTCCTCTCCCCTTCCTTTCTCTCTCTCTCTCTCTCTCTCTCTCTCTCTCTCTCTCTCTCTCTCT
>OU015747.1:23459712-23477409 GCA_907169655.1 Acomys percivali | reverse complement strand
TCTCTCTCTCTCTCTCTCTCTCTCTCTCTCTCTCTCTCTCTCTCTCTGTACAAATCTTAGTTTGCTTTCTGCTTCTGAAATAAAGACTACAACTAAAAAAAAATTGTGGAGGAAAGGGTTTATTTGGTTTACATGTCCTGACACATTCCATCACTGAGGGAGGCCAAATCGGGAACTGAAGCTGAGACCATGAAAGGATGCTGTTTACTGACTTGCTCCCCTTGGCTCACTCAGCATGCCTTTTCTGTGTAACCTGGGACCACTTGTCCAAGGATGACACTACCCACAATGGGCTGAGTCCTCCCATATTAATCACCAATCAAGAGAGTGCCCCAAAGACTTGTCAACAGATAATTTTAAGGGAGGCATCTTCTCAATTGAGGTTCCCTCTTCCCAGATGACTCCCCTTTGTGTTAAGCTAACAAAAACAAACAAGCGAACAAACAGACAAAAACTACCAAGTACAGAATGTATAAAAATGTATCCCGAGGAAAGCTGAGGGCATGGCTGTGAATCTGACTATGAAGCAATATGAGTCCTTGGTTTTGCACTAGGAGAGAGCTGGTAGCTACTCAGTGTGCCAAGTTCTTTGTTGCTAAAAATGACCTCCTGTGCGCTCTGTAGTTATAAACCACATGTGAGAAGGTGAAGTGTGGACTTCTGTTTTGTGTTCTTTGCTCTTCCCCTCTTTCCAAGACGCTCCCTCAATTTATGCATGCTCCAACGCCCCTCACACGTTGTAATTTAGAAGGTGAGGCCTGCCTTCAGCCTATAAAAGCAACCTGTCACTTTGGAATAACTCACCCCCAAGTGGGGGATGGGGAGAAGCCAACTGTAGAAGAAGCCAGCTGAATAGGACTATGGCTTGCAGACTCTACCACACAATCACCCCATGCACGTTGCGTGTATGCTGACTGGAAACCAGGACTCTGGGATGCACAGTGTTTCTCAGATACTTTGGACTCTGCATATCGAAAAGAGTCCCTGGCAGCTACTCAAGCCCCTTGCCTGTTGACCTTTTGTGGACTGAGCCCGCATGCCTGACTAACTGATTTGTTCCAGCTGCAGCTATATTTTCTACCTTCCTTGATACTTAATTGATCCTGGCTGTGCCTGGTCCTGCAAGGAGCCCTCCCAGACCTTGCAACATGTGCTATATATCCTGTGTGTACTCCTGTGTCCTGACAAGGAACATAAAAAATCAGAGATGGCAGGAGACAAGGGGAGGAGAAAGGCAGACAGAACACTGAATGCAAATAAGTTGGCGCTGTGTGCATTTCTTCAACCACTGTCCACTGCGTCCGGCATCAACTGACTCTTTCCCCCTGGCAGCTCATCTCTCGAGACGTGGATTTTTCCTTTAAACTTGGAAGGCTGCAATCATCAGCAGAGATTTAAAGACCAAAGGAAAAAAACTCGGAACAACAAATGTTTCCCTCACTCATTCGTTGTTCTTTTGGCCTCATGTCTTTCTAAATCCTTGGCACTGTCCTGGCCTCCAGGGAAGCAGGTGAACTCAGAGAGCCTGCCTTTGGTGCAGCTCTCTGGCTTAGGGAAAAACACAGACACAAAAGCAAATCTCAGGAGTACTGTAGGGCTTCTGATAGCCTTACACAGCAGTCCTTGATGAAGGCGTGGGGAACTCAGGACATGTCCAGGACCCTCTGAGAGGATCTGTGAGGCCTCTCACATTAATACAAGCAGGTCATCTGCCTTTCTGCCTTCATTCTTTCAGTGTGCAAAGGGGAGTCTCTGGCGGTGGTGTGCCATGCAAAATCACCACTGATGGAATGTGGAACCAGAGGGAACAAGCTGTGTGTCCCCTCCACAGCCCGAGCCAGACCCTACTCTCTGCACCTTTGTCTTAGAAAATAGTTATTTATCACAAAATGTGCTATTTTTATCATTGGGAGCCTTGCTGTTTTTAGATGAGTAAAGAAGTATGCAATGAATTTTTAGAACTAACTTCTAATTCAGTGAATATTGACAGACATAACACACATCAGCAAAGATAGCACATAAGCCAAACACCTTTGAGGAATCTCAATAACTCTGAAGTAGTCTAAGACTGCCAAGAAGCAGCCAAAGCAAACAAATAAATAAAACATCACAAAGAGAACCTGCGTATCATTTGCCCAGCTCCCCTTAATGACACATCACAACAGTCCACTGCCACAGCTTGTAGTTTGGCACCAATTTATTACTATGTCTTATTTGTCTGGGTTTATACATACATACAATATATTCCATATCCTTCTTAGAATGTTTTTCCATTGTAGACTGAACCTTATTGCAATCTGTTAATTACAACAAGCTTTGTATGTAATGTACATACACATATACACACAAATATGTGTATGTCCACTGAATGGATGTCCCAGTTTGTTTGTTCATCATCAACTAACAGACGTTCAAACTGTTTTGGGTGTTTGGTTTCTAGGAGTAATCTATGCTGAATAATTATTTGTAGATTCTCATGTTCACATATTTTTCCTTTTTTCTAGACTAAATTCGCAGAACATGTATTCAGTGGCTAATGTGGGAGAATGATTTTAGGTATACAAGACACAGCCGATGTTTCTAGAGTGATTCTTTCCCCTCTACACTGTGTAAGAGACTCATTTGCTCTACATTCTCTTCAGTACATTTTACTGTCAGTGTGTTTTAATTTGGTATTCTAGAGGGAGTGTGATGATCTCTCATCGAAACCGAAAAGCTAATCACACTGCATCTCTTCTCATATGTGTATCCATTTCTACCTTTGAACAAGTGCTGTTACAAGCCCTTTGCCCACATTTTATCAAATTGTTTATTAACTTATTGTTTAGTTCAGAGGGTTCTTTTATATTTGGCATATAAATACTTTAAAAGATATTATTTACAACTATTTTCTTCTAAATCGTTGGGCTTTTTTAGAAAGCCAGTGAGTTGACTCTCAGTGAATCATGCCTTTGTCATCAAGCCCAAGAATTCTCTGCCTAGCCCTAGGTTGTGAAGATTTTCTTATAAATATTTTTTTAAGCATGTGGAATGTCCTTTAAAAAATGTTCAAAAGCTGCAAGCCTAAGCACATATGCAATGCTTTCAAAGTGTAGATAAACTAGAACGTGTTTGTGAAGAAGAAGCTGTGGCACAAGAAGAGATGGAACCAGGCTTCTCTGGGAAACAGAATCCCTAGTAACAATGTGATACTTGCACAGGCAAGGAATGGCTTCCTCTCTCTGCCTCTGCCTCTGCCTCTGCCTCTGCCTCTGCCTCTGCCTCTCTCTCTCTCTCTCTCTCTCTCTCTCTCTCTCTCTCTCCCTCTCTCTCTCTCTCTCTCTCTCTCTCTCTCTCTCTCTCTCTCTCTCTCTCTCTCTCTGTCTCTGCTTCTCTGTCTCTCTGTGTCTGTGTCTGTGTCTCTCTCTCTCTCTCTCTCTCAGGACAAAAGCATCTTAGATAGTTCAAGCCATGTAGCAAAGGCCAACAGAGATGAAAACCCATGCAGCATCAGGAGCAGCCATGTCCCCCCGAGATGTGGAAGCATCAGGTATACAGAGAGACAGGAGCACAGGTGGAAGATGGGGCATGTGTAGTGGGAGGGAGAGGTCAGCTGTGAACAGAGCAGTGTAGTCTGGGGAAAGGCTGTTCCATATCCTTCATAGAATGTTTTCTCATTGCAGATGGCATCTTATTGCAGTTGGTTAATTACAGCAGCTATTGTTGTCAGATTGCAATGATTTTCCAAAACTGATATGGAGGCACAATCCCATTTACGTTATGCCTTGACTGAAGAGTGGGCAGTAGGGTAAGGAACAGAGTCTAGCTTCTATGCACCAGGCTCAATATAGTAAGCTTCACAGCCCCCCTAAAGGACCAGAGAGATTTTTATCCTGACAGGGAATGCTGTCCCAGTCAGTCTCCTTTTCAAGCAGGTGTGGCTAGTGGCATCAGGGTTACAGTTAAGTCTAGTGCCACACAGAGATATGCACGCTGACTTCTCCATTTTCTCTCTCCTCCAACGTGAAGTATTTAAGTTGGATAACTCTGGTTCTCACAATACTGGAGCAAAATGGGCCTCGGGCTGTACTGAGAACGGCTGCGTACATCAGGGGGACCTGTTTGGGGACTTATGTAATCCATCAAGTTTCTTTTTTTTTCCTTTGACCATTATTATTTTTCTTTTTTACATATACATTTATCTTATTACACATAAATACAACAAACAATAAATACATACAGCAAGAAGAACTATGAAACAATCAGGAATTATATTAATGTTACATTCATAGTGTTTTTGGCTATTTGAATTTGGCAACCTTGAAGAAAACATCTTTCCTATCTTGGTGAGTCTAAAATTCTGAATATAAATCATTATCTATCATATCTATCAACTTAAAACATCTGTCTAGGCCTAAAAACATCTTAACCCCTAAACAACTAAGCTTAATTGTAAAACTAAACTATCTGATCTTCAACCCCATCAGAGACTTGAGAAGGAATAAAAATTAAGTACCTGAGTAAACAGGAAGTGCAGCTTAGCAGTTTCACAAACGAGAACACGACAGAGACAGTTTGCTGCCTGAGCAGTCACCCAAAACTCTCTATAATGTTGGAACATCATCTTCAGTCTTCTGGACCATTATATCTGACTGACATATTTGTGAGGCAGGAACTATTGAGGACTTGTTTACTCTGTCTTGGCAGGGTTTGGCTATCAACTCTGCCTGCATCCAAGCTTGCCCATTTTAAGGCAGAATTCTGTCTGTGGCAGAAACGAGGACATTTTCCCCAGTGGCTTGTTTGCCACATTTGAAGTCATTTCCATAAGGAGGTTCTTTGATGCTCATCATCTTCTTTGAGGTAGGCTGGCTGTTGCCAGGAGTTAACCTGTCTTGTTGTCAAAGAATCTTAAAAGCCGCTCACAGTAGGAATTTTGTTACAGTGAACTAACATGGTGGTGCTAACACTGCTAGAGGAAAGTGGTCCCACTGTGTGTCTCTCCTGCGGAGCCCACTGGGACTCTCTTCACAGGCAAACAATACCATTTGGTTTGCCTTTTATTTTGTAAACTTGTTCAGCATCATGATCAAATGATCACATTCATGGAATAATAACACAGAGATTAAAAACAGAAAACTTTGATAAGGCCCACTTTTTGGCGGAGGGCCCTTTACATTCCTACAGAGCAGAAACCAAAACAACTGGTTGGACACTTAGTTCCCGTTGCCTAAAACACAGCATTGCAGTGGCTAGGTCCTGCCCCACTGTGACTGGCAAGCTCACAAGTCAGCTGCCACTAGTAGTCACAATGGAGGCCAAGGCCCACTTTTTCCCAGTCTTGTGACAAACTGGGTCACCTGAGTGAAATTCTGCAAGTCAGAGGAGAGATGAGAGCATGGGAACTAGTCTGTGTCCATGTATGCCACCTGACTGATCCTCCATTCAGATGCCACAGGCCATACCTACCTGCCTGGCCGAGATGGTATTCTGAGAAAACTCTCGCAGGTCCTCTTGAGGGAGCGGTGAAGTACTTGCTATATTGAACTGAGCGTGCAGGAAGCAAACACGTTCATTCATTTCTTTCCCTAGTATCCAATCTTTATTGATGGCATAAAGTCAATAGGATCGTAACTCTGTAGATGGTGTTGGGTAATCTTTGTGATTTGACAAACCTTTGTCATAATTAGCTTCTTGCAGTCAGCTATAGTGTGGATTGGAAAGTGTTCTGAGAACTTTGTCACTTCTTTTGATGTCTCCTATTCTCTTGTCCTGTTGGTTTTGCCTACTGATAGTATTAAAACACCCTGCCTGGCTTTCTGAGAATACTGGGAATAGTGCTACCTCCATAGCCAGCTATACCACTCCTGGGCATATACCCAAAAGATGCTCCACCATACAACAAGGACATTTTCTCAACTATGTTCATAACAACTTTATTTGTAATAGCCAGAATCTGGAAACAACCTAGATGTCCCTCAACCGAAGAATGGATAAAGAAATTGTGATACATTTACACAATGGAATACTACTCAGCAATTAAAAACAAGGAAATCTTGAAATTTGTAGGAAAACAGATGGAACTAGAAAAGATCATCCTGAGTGAGGTAATCCAGACCCAAAAAGACCTACATGACATATACTCACTTATAAGTGGAGATTAGCCACATAATACAGGATACGCACACTACAATACACAGATCTAAAGATGCTAAATAACAAGGAGGATCCTAGGGAGGATGTTTGATTTGCATCCAGAAGGGCAAATAGAATAGACACAGGAAGCAGCTGAAGACAGGGAACAGGACAGGAGCCCAACATACATGTCCTCCGAAAGACTCCACCCAGCAGGGGATTAAAACAGATGCTAAGACTCCCAGCCAAACTCTGGGTAGAACACTGAGAGTCCTATGGAAGAGTTGGGGCATAGAAGGATCTAAAGGAGGCAGGAGTTCCACGAGGAGACCATCAAAGCCAATAACCCTGGGTCCAGGGGGACCTTGACAAACTGATGCGCCAAGCAAGGACAATGCATGGGAAGAACCTAGACCCCCTGTTCAGATGTAGCTGATGGACAATTTATTCTCTGTGTCATGGTGGGGACCAGAATGGAGAGCTGGGACTGCCTCTGATGTGAACTCTGGTGCCCATTATTTGATCATTTCCCCTTGGTGGGGAGGCCTTGCTGGGCCACAGAGGAAGATGATGCAGGTTATCATGATGAGACCAGATAGACTGGGGTCAGATGGTATGGGAGGAGGGATCCCCCTGGTAGAGGACTAGGGGAGGGTAATAAGGAGAAGAGGGAGGGAGGGTGGGAATTGGGGGGGTGATACATGTGACGGGATAACAATTGGAGAGTAATGTGAATACATTATAAAAAATCTAAAAATTAATTTAAAAACCCTCCCTTACCTGCTGGTTCAGCAGGTAAGAGTGTTTTCTGTGCAAGCATGAAGTCATGTGTTTGAGTGCCTAGTACTCAGGTGAAACAGGGTGTGGCCACAGGTGCACCTGTAACTCTCATTCTGTGAGGGGAAGAAATAGAAGAATCTCTGGGGTTTGCCTTATCAGCCTCACTCCAAGTTTAGTGAGAGACTCTGTCTCAGGGGTCAAATATAACCCAGAAGACCCCTGATGTTGCCATTAATCCTCCACATGCATGCCCATACATCCTCCCTCCCCTCCCACACACAACTTCCTGTCCCTGCTGTAGCTATGCTACTAGTAAAACCACCACAGACATCTTTATTTCATGCTTTGGCACAGGACTGGTCTCCCCTGCTTTGACGAGAGACTAATTTCCTCTTTCTCCAGTCTCCTCCTTTCATAGGTCCAATATTTGAAAACTGGTTGGTGTGTCATTGCCAAAATCATCATAGCTTCTTCCACATCCATAATTGCTTTCTTCATTACGGAATCCATTGGAGCCATCCAACTCACCACTGCCACAGCTGCCATCAAGGCCACTGTGGGCACAGAACATTGCGACTTCCACAAAATCATAGCCACGGTCACTACCATTTACTAGACAGTTCACTAGCATCTGCTTCCACTAGTTCCTCGAGTCACAGTAGAGTAACCTGTAGGGACTGCACTGGAATCACCAGGCCTGTGCAGAAAGGGCCTCTACCCTCCAAGCCATCTCACCAGTCTCTAATCATCACTTCTTAAATGTCCTACAGAGACCTTCAGCAACTTTCCCAAAGGAACAGAGCTAGCAGGACCCTGAAGGAGCACACAGATCCAGACAGAGTATCTCAGGACTCTGTTGCTTCTGCTATTTTCTTGATCAATCTTCAGGAACCAATCTAATTCTTTGATATCATTGTTGTGGTCCTTTCTTTTCACATCTACAAATGATCACCATTTATATTGAACTAAAATGGTTATTTTCACTAGTGACTGCTGGAACCATTAGATAAGAGATAGTTCATTATAAGATATGCTTAATGCTTGCACTTGTCAACACATATAGAGTGGAGCTTATATAGAGCTACTGGGTAGAACATTTGCAAGTCAGCTCTGAAGGTACCCGAGCACTGGAGTATTACAGTCATAGAGACTTCTGTTTGCAAAACTCAAGTTCAACAGATAAATACAATAATAATAAAATACAATACAAATAAATACTATCCATCACAAGATAAAATCAACTTCATGCACTCATTCTTTTACTCATCTTCTCGCATTGTATTCTATTTTTAATTTTAAAATAATTTTTTATTTAAGTAATTTATTCAGATTACATTTCAATTCTTATCCCCTCATTTTTAGCACTGTATTCTTAAGGCTGTTATTGTGATTTTTCTATAGGAAGAAAAAGATTAACATGATGCCTCCTGCCAAAGAGACTCTGTTCAAAGAGAAAGGGAGATAACCAGTGATAATGCGTCCTGTACTCACAGGTGACAGACAAGTACTTCAAGGGCAGTTTGAAGAAACCTGCCCATCTTCAGTCTTATCAGTCTTATGTTGCATTGAGGCCATGAACATGAAGACGTTTGTTTTGGTGAGTGTTTTATAGAATGAAGCTACATAAAGAGCTCTGAGGTCTCAGAGGAGGAACAGCCTACACTCATGACTGGAAGACAGAGAAAGCTTAATAAAAGCAGGGATATTTAGGTTGAATTCTAAAAAATAAGTGGAAGTTGCCAGAGAGGAAGGGCATTCATTCCAAATGGGGACAGTGCGTGCCCAATGACAAAAAGGCCAAAAAAAGAGGCAAGTGAACGACTGATGCAAGGCAAGGAAGGGTTGGTTGCTGGTCATGTAAGTGCTACGCGACAGAACACTAACAGATGCAGAGAGTGAGGGCATTGGCCTAAGCTCAGAGAAAGTTGGCATCAAAGGACAAAGTAATTGCAAAGACGTTTGAAGTTCTTCAACTTTATTTCATTTGGGATAAAATTCTTTAATTCTGAGAATTGGAAAATATGCCTTGGGATATTTGCTAGCCTGGGCAGTATGCTGCTTCCACTTATGGGAGAAGCACTATATAAATCTGGATATAATGTTTTTTTATCATTTTTATGAAAGCCATTAGGAGAAAGACTTAGCCATCGCATATGGTTGGTTGTGGTGTCTCTGAGAAAGTGTTTTGGCTAAATGTTTCTTATTGTACTAAAAAGAGATTTGACAATCCCTTCTGTGGATTCATCTTGGGCCACACTACTTAGGTACCCAGCCGATTGCTTTTTTTCTTGCCACTGTCATAACATGGAGAAGGAAAAAGAATCAGAGCTCCAATAAAGTATGATTTGAAAAATCTGCCCTTCGTATAAATACATAGGGAAATGTTGCTTTGTTGTTCTTTTATGGGCATCAAAAATGAAAGGGACTAGGAATCTTACTGTATAGTTAGATAGTGTGTGTGTGTGTGTGTGTGTGTGTGTGTGTGTGTGTGTGTGTGTGTGTGTGTGTGTGTGGCCATGGCCAGCTCTAGGATCCCAACTCAGATCCTTATGCTTGTGCAAGCATTCTTATCCTCAGGGTTTCCAACTCAACTTCTTCCTTATGGCTAGAAAAGGGACTCAACTCTACCTATAGATTTGTAATCAGATATCTACTCTCACTTATTCATCGTAGCCTTTGCACTGGCTTCACCTTACATTCTTCCTGGAGGTACTAAAGGGAGCCCCATCAGTGAAAATCTGGATAATATACTTATCCTGTTTTGTTTTTACAGATCTTGAATAAACCCTTGTATATACCAGGGCACCTAAGATGCAAAATCATAAGAACTCGTGCTCGTGCTTAGAGACTGCAGCAATTATCCTTTGAGGCAAGGGAATCAAATAGGGTAGAAATGAGAAGAGAGATGCTGCGATCAACCAAGGAAGGCTAGGGAAGACATCTGGAGAAAGAGGCCAGGCTGAGGTAAGGCAAAATAGACCAGAAAAACTACCAGAGTCAGAAAGGTATATGTGCAAGGAGAAATGTGGTCCGTTTGGAGGAAGCACGGAACAACGTGGTATCTCCTTACAGCAACAAGTGGCTTCCAACACCTGGAGCAACAAAATACTGGTATGGGAAGAGAAAACATCGTCAGACAACAGAGGCCAGGGGTTCTCAATCTCAGCATCTGTGGATCACAGAAGCAGGGCTACCCACCAGGGTCCTGGCAAGAAACTGAAAATATATCAACCTAAACAAGAAAAGAATCACAGGGCAGGTTCCGTGGATGATCGGGGATCTATGCATTAAGAACCAGGAATACCCGGTACCACTCCTGGGGCTGAGGCTGCTGTAGAAGGGAAGGAGATTTGAGGCTGTGTACAAGGGTTGCCTATTTAGAGAGATTGTTAGAAAGGTTCCTATTGTGTCGGACATTTGCACATGCCCCTTGCCTATCTTCCTCCCCTCCTTTCTGCCCACTGCCTTTGTGGTGGTTAAGACAGACTGTCTACCTGAAAAAGACCCTGATACCTATGGAAGATTCTCTACATCATGTTAGCCTCTGAACGCCCCATGGAGGGACTCTCTAGATTGGGTTAACTGAAATAGGAAGACCTTGCATTAACCCTGCGCCTCACCATCCCATAGCCTGAGATCCTAAGCAAGGAGAAAGCAAGATGACCATGAGCACTCCTTGTTCTCAGATCCTGACTGTGGATGCCATGTGACCAGCTACCTAATATCCTATGGCCCTGACTCCCCTGCCCGGAAGGGCTATTTCTTTGTACTGTGTCAGAAAATAAACCCCTTCTTCTTTAAGTAGCTTTTCTCAAGTATTTTGCTATAGTGACACGATGAGGAACTGATGCAGTCTTGAAGTAGGAAAACCCAGCCAAGAGCCAGTGGGCAAATGTGCCCTAAGAGGGTAGGGTCAGACCTCAAAATGAAGCTTTCTTCCTTGCAGGCCATATGTCCAAAGTGCATGTGAGTCAGCCCTGAATTTCACGGAGATAGACAGGACCTCAGTTAAGAGATTTCAAACCACAAGTATGTTGTGAGACATGACATTTAGATACATATTACAAACAGGCGAGTGCCGTTATGAGAAGGGTCACATAATCCTGGAGCTGTTTTCCTACATTCCCATTCATGAAAACTATCTTTGGGACAGTGACAAGGCTCAATAAGTAAAGATACCTATGGCCAAGGCTGATGACCTGAGTTCAATCCCCAGGACCCACATGACAGAAGGAGAGACCAGACACTCGTGTGCTGTCCTCTGAGCTTTATATCATATGCTCACACACAGAGGGATACACACTAAAGTATAATTTAAAAACACCCACCTTCTTAGATTTTTAAATCTATAACTAGTCTTCTGAAAGCCCCTGGGTTAGTTATTAGAGGCACAAAACGGTTCGAGGGAATTTAGCTGAGTTTTCCTGAGTGACTCATGGGCTCAGGTGAGGGACTTGAGAGGAGATAATGTCGGTGGAGGACCAGAGAGGTTGAAAGGCAGCATGTGCAGAGCACTTGTAGAAGCCTGCCATTTGAAGCCCCACACAGCTGCCTTCTGCACAGGCTGTAGACAGGATCCATTAGAAACTCACAAAACAATGGATCTGGACTTCAGAGTGATGTTCTTTGACCACCGGTGCCAGCACCCTCCTCACAAACACCACCATGTCTTTGTGCACATGCAATTTCAGCACATTTCAAAGCTCCCTTTAGAGAATAGGCAAAAATATCTCTTCCTTTATCCCTCTGCTGGTCCCAAATTCCATGTGTCAAGGGCTGTATCTCAGCCATGCCCAGTCTCTGAAGCATTTCTGGGAAAATCAACTTTACATGATAAACTGTGTAATCTTTAGTTTTACATTAACTGTTGCACAAATAAGGACTTTATAATTTTTTTTGTCTAGGCCCCAGCTGTTTAAAGTACTTTTGTAACAAGACAACAAAATCTTGTTTTTACAGGCTCCCAAGGAAGGAAACAGCTGTAGTATAAAGAGATATTTCTTCTCAGAAATCTACAATAAATTACTATCTAAAAGAATGCAAAAGTGAGGCATATAAATTTTCTTTTACCTGTTCTAGTTCAAGAGCCATATGAGAAACTTCTGGAAAACGTTGTCACCCCTGGATTCTTGTGTTGCCATGGAATCCAGTTCTTCCTCACACGCTTCACCTGAAAGATCACCAAGGCAACTATGATAGGAGAAAGAATCATCTTCACAATGTGACAATTTCCATATGCTAGTAAGAGCCAGCTCTAAACAGCCAAGTCAACGTTAAGCCAGATACTTCCATAGGCTTGTCCTGCATCCTCCTTCACTGAAGCTGCTGCTGAACTCCCAGGGACTCCATGAAGCATTTGTTCCACAAACTCCTCCTGAGCTTCCCTGTAATGATTCAAACTAAAAGAACAGACACAAGCTGTGGGCTCAGCCTGGTTCATTGTCATGTTTGTCTATCAACTATTTTTTCTTTTGACTGTTTCATACTTGTACATAGTGAATTCTGGTGGTTCTCATCCCACCCTTGTCTATCTCCTTCCTTCCTCTGCACACTCATCCTCTTCCTTACCAAATACACAGCTTTTTGTTTTGTTTGCATCCCTGAGTTTGACCAAGGCCATCTCTATGGCCTTGGAATTAGAACTATCCGTTGGTGCCTGGTGGGCTCACTAGTGGCTACACAACTGAACACAATGGTCCTCCCTCTCCCAGAGCTTCTAAACATCTAATAGCTCTGCAGTAAGGGCTAGGCCCCTGAGCCCCACTCCCAGCCATGACTGAACATTGAGAACTGACTTGCTCAGTCCCAGTGTAAGTACTTGCAGCTGCTGCGATTTCAAGATTGTGTTCATTGAAAACAGAGACTTTTCTCATTAGGGTGAGAGTACCTTTTCTTGTGCTAGGCACGTGGAGTGATGCAGCAAAGGAGGTTCTAGTTCAATGTTGTAACCAGATGCTAGAACCTACAACGTATGTAAATCCTTCTCATCACGACTGTTTTCTACCTACCTCTAAAAGTTCCAAAATCCTTCCTCCTGACTCTATTCTTGTTTCATGGACCAAAATTCTTCCTTCCATGTGGTATACTTGCTCATCTAATATCGTATGTCCCTTCCTCACATTTATCTTCTGGAGTTCTCACACCAGACTCAAGATACCCTGAACCAGGAACCAGCCAGTGTCATTATGTCTTTCAGATTTTTTTTTACATACATTATAGTGTTGATGTGCTTTGACTACATAAGCTGATAACAGTGTTGACAAAATTCAGAAGACATTACTTATGAAGGCCAACACAACCTGTCAGTAGAGCCAAGAATCTGTAAAAGGTCTTTGATTGGCACAGGTTCAAGTATCCTATGTAAAGGGGCAGTGTCAGCATTGTATATGTTGCTTCCCCTGGTTGTAATTTCTCTTTCCAGCCTTTCTTGTGAGGACTCAGGTTCAAAATCCAGCCATCACCCTGTAGCAGTTTTCTTTTGTGTCATTGTAACAAAAGCACTTGGCGGATATAACTAACAGGAGAATTTATTTGGGTTCATGGTTTCAGAGAGTTGTTTGGTCCCACACATTTGGGGAGATGACATGGTGGCAGGAAGGTACAGCAGGTGAACGCTGGTCCCTTTATGGCTGACTAGGGAATGGCCAGGGATTATGTGGCTAGACAAACAATGCTGCCCAGTGACCTAATTCTTCTAGTCAGGCCTTACTGTACTTCCACAACTTCCTAAAAATACCCGCAGAACCTGGGGGCCGAACACTCATCAAGAGCGTCTGCAGTACATTCCATATTTACACTTGAGCAGAGTTGCTATTCTTTTCTTTTGTTCTAGAACATACGCAAAGTAGAAACTGCATCAATGAATCCCCATGTCTAGCTCACTTCAACACCATCACCTCACAGTCAAGTTTCCTTTTCTCTCAAAAAATAAGCCACACAAGCAGTTCAGACATAATCCAAAGGACCACGAGGAGGCACTGACAGGTGTCAAAAAGAAACGATGGCAGATTTGTTTTTGAGCCAAAGTCTCTCTGATCTTTGAGTTGAAGCTAGATGAGAAACGAGCAAGACTAACTTCAGGAAAGTAGATGAAGACATATAGTACAAAAGTGGAAGCAAGCAATTCTAACCGTACTGCAGTACAAGCAGAGTTTATGCTGAAAAGAATGTTGTTTATAATGCATTGGTAATTAAACTTGACCCTCCATTCACCATGCTCCACTGACCTTCAGATGGAAGGACTTAGCAGATGTGTGTTGTTATTTTAATGAACACTATTTACACACACACACACACACACACACACACACACAAATCTACATGGTTGTTTAAGAGTCATTACCATGGGTGCTCACACTTCCAGCATAAAAGCGCCAATGAATGCTTCTCACAGCTACTTTGCTTTCTTGTTGAGGCTATTCAAATGTCAGTGGTTTTAGCACCAAGCTTAACCTTTACAAGTTTGCACCAAAGTTTCCCCAACACAGCCTTGCTCACTGTCCCTTCCAGTGGGACATGTATTAAACATACAAAGAGTCTTGGCATCAACATTAGACTGCCTCTGGGACACCCTCCATGTCTCAGTGCTCGCAGTTAGCCAGTGAGGCTTGCCCACAACGAAATTCTAAGCAAGGAACAGTCACTCGCTTCCTCACTTGCTGCATGGGATATTTAGGGAAAGTGTACTGAAGGGCACATGAAACAATAGGGATCAGGATTGAAGAAAATGAAGAATCTGTTTCCATTCCGTCTCTAGTCTGAACGGAGAGAAAGCCCACCAAACAAATAATAGATGAAATGGCGCTTAGTGCTATAGAGAAGAATTAATCATGAGGTGAAGCCTAGACTGCAGAGAAGTGGCTGGAATCTATATGCCTGGGGCTCACAGAGAGTGAGGAGATCCTATTTTATGTGACTAATGAGGAAAGAGCCTCAGTTTTTTGTCTGTTTTTGTTTTTTTTCACTTCAGAAATACCGGCAGAAACTGATCTAAATGATGACAAGGTACAGATGATTGTTATTTGTGGTGTCCATGTTTGTGACTTTGTGTGCTAGGTAAAATTCATTTCTAACCCCTCATGCTATGGTTTCCTGTCTGTTGCTGTGATAAAACACTCTAACCAAAAGAAACTTAGGGGAGGAAAGGGCTCACCTGGCTTACAATTCTAAAAGAAGGAACCCGAAGCTTCTGCTTCAAGTTCAGGATGTGGCTTGATGGTTCCCTGACCTAGGTTCATGCTCAGCTAGTTTTCTCATTCATCCTAAGACCACCTGCCCAGGAATGGTGCTCACTGCAAATGGTTGGATACTCACACATCAATTAATCAAAACAATCACCCCACACGCATGTCCACAGGCCTATCTGATATAATCCCTCAACCAAGACCCTTCTTAGGTGATTATAGTCTGAATCAATTTGACAAATCCATTTTTGTGGTACTTTCAAGGTCACATAAGGACTTGTGCAGAGTACTGAAACATTTGAGTCTAGGTCCCCTGAAGTGATGTTTGCCCTGCTGCCTCTGCTGTTGTCTCACGAGCAGATGTCATTTTAGTTATTTAACAAAGAAAAAAATTGAAGCCAATTGCACTGGAGATGTGCTATTTAAAATGGACCTCAAGTACATTGCCTGAGGGCTGGCTAGTAGAGATGCTCATTGCCTATGGGCTAGTTAGTATAGATGCACAGTGCCTAAGGACAGGCTAGTGTAGATGCATGTTCCTTGTGGGTTGGCTAGTAAGAATACACGCTGCCTATGGGCTGACTAGTAGAGATGAAAGTTATCCATAGATTAGCTAGTAAAGACACACATAGCCTATGGGCAAGCTAGTAGAGATGCACATTGCCTGTGGGCTAGCTAGCATAGATGCTATGATGTACCTTATAGAAAAAGTACATGTGTTAGATTAATATGTCAATAACCAATAGTGTAGTATGTCAACCTGTGGTTTGCAAACCCTTTGGGGTTCGAATGACCCTTTCACAGGGGTGAGCTCAGGCCATTGGAAAACATAGATATTTACATTATAATTTATAACGATCAAAATTACAGTTATGAAGTAGCAATGAAAATAATCTTATGGTTGGGGGTCACCACAACATGAGGAACTGTATTCAAGAGTCAGAGCATTAGGGAGGCTGAGAATCATTGCCGGAAAGTGTGTTTTCAAGGGGAATGGAGAGATAGTGGTTAAGAACACTTTATGGCTCTTGCAAAAGACCCAGGTTCCATCCAATACCCACATGCTGCTTTACAACCATCTATACCCATTACAAAGGGGCTCTTGACTTCTGTGGGCTTCTGCATGCACACATAGTGAATATATCTACACTTAGATATACATACGTACATAAAATAAAACATATAATTGTTTATAGCTGTGCCTTTAAATGAAACAACACACACACAAAACTTATATGTTGGTGAGTTGACAAAAAGGAAACCTGATCCCATGTTCTACCTGAAAGGAATGGTTCTGTCTGTGTTCCTTTTTCCTTTTCTGAAATGACTTCATAGAACAACTACAGACAATACTGAGGACCAACTGCACTGCCTCCATTCTCTTCCTGGCTGAAAGGAAGCTCTTTTTTTTTTTTGGAAAAGCCACACACCTTTGAGATAAGCAGATCCAGATCTTAACCTGTGTTCTGCTGTTTATATCCATGCACTTTGGGATCAGGTTGTTAATCTTATTGGTCTCAGTTTTATGAACTGTAAAACAGATGTAATGGCACCTACCTTGCAAGGTTATTGTGAAGGATAAATGCAATAACATGTGGATACGAATTTGAGGGCACATAGTAGGTAACACTTAAATTGAATCTGTTTAAAATATCTCAAATTTCTATTTGGCTATACTTTGCTATTGCAAATTGTATAATGGAAAATAATCACTTGCCTGCATATTTTAAACCAATCAATTTTTAATTGAAAACTATTGCATGCGTCTAATGCAGAAATAAAAAGTTACAAAGAGCACACATGAGCATTCTTACTTCACAGATTTTCCTCTAAAAAGTAATAGTTGTGGCCCATTGTATGTTTCTAGAAGATTTATGTACAAGGCTAGTATTTATGTATATAAATACTTCTAGAGGGGAATTTTACTTAAAACACATAAGCCTTTCATCTTACATTAGTTATCTTTTTCATTCCTATGACAAAAACTACCTGACTGCAACAAACTGAGAGAGGAAGGTTTTATTTTGACTCATGATTTCAGAGGACCCAATATGGGGGACAGCTCACATTCAGAGCATAACATAATTCTTCAGAATTTAAAACCAATGCCCTGAGCAATTCTAGCTTGGAATTCAGTTTAAGCTATATCTCACTGTTGCTGGGAGCAACAGAAAGACTTGATGATTGGATACGAATCTCTGTTGACTATAAAGATAAGTGACATCATGAAATTCACATGATGTAGCCTAGACACAGAGAGCCAAATGTCATATGTTCTCTCTTATTTGTATATCCTAGCACCCAACCTTTAGATTTGAGTATATAAGCTGTAGGAGCCACAGAAACCAAGAAAGTAGAAAGAGACTGTGGGGGCTTGGGGAGGGGATAAGGCGCTCTAGATAGGTGAATTGTAGGATGCAAGTGCTATGAAGAGGGAAATATGGAAAATGGGGGTACTTTATCAGGGAATGGAAATAAAGGTAAACCAAATGGGAGAGAGAAGAGAGACAACACCAAGGATGTTCAAAAAATATATTTGAAACATTATTCTATAAGCTTACACACAGATAGACAGAGGGTGTGTGTGTGTGTGTGTGTGTGTGTGTGTGTGTGTGTGTGT
>OU015747.1:23385859-23459401 GCA_907169655.1 Acomys percivali | reverse complement strand
GATGATGATGATGATGATGATGATGATGATGATGATGATGATGATGATGGTGGTGGTGGTGATAGTGAAAGTAATGGTGAGGGTGATGGGAACTGTTGATCGGTGATTGTTCTAGGCACATGGATACACAATTTTATTTAACCGTTATGATAACACTATAAGTTTGCTTGATATCCTATTTTATGGTTGAGAAACCAAGGCCCAAGAACACATAGCCAATCAGTCTCAGAGACAAGAATCCACATACAGATGGTTTGTTCCTAAAATGGGAACTTTGGTCATACTTAAATTATAGTGTTATTGTGATGGTCAGATTTGCTACAATAATAAGTGATATTTGTGATGCACCTATTGCACACTAGACACTGTTTTACCACTTAGTTTTATTTGTTCTTTGGTGATGCTGAAGATCAAACCCAGAGACTTCTATACGTTTGGTAACTTCTCTACCTTGGTGCAATAAGGCTAGTCATAGACACCATTTAAAAGGTTCTTTCATTTAATTCTTTCAACATGATTTTACAATAATATTATTTCTAGCCCCATTTTAGGGCTGAGAAAATAAAGGTGCAGAGAACTTAAGTAACATCCTATGGCTGTGAGCTGAAGGTTAAGAGTGGATTCAGAGATATCCAGATCCAGAGTCCATGGTCTGAATACTATGTGAAACCAATTGTTTCAGATTTGTAAACTGACTAAGACAACTGTAAACATGATAACCATCTCAGGACTTAACCAAGAACATTGATCCAGTACAAAAAATAAGGACTTAAATCCACACTCACATCATAGGCTCAGAGCTGAAGTGGAAGAACATCTATCGGGAAGCACACAGCACACACTCAAAGTGTTAAATGAGTTAACATGTGGGTGAATTCTAGGTAAGAGGAGGAAACTGATCAGAATGAGAGCGGATCTGCCAACATCTCTCACATGTGCTGTCATTTTCCTTCTTGGTCTCAGTTCACACATTTTCAAATGTGTTGGGTGAACCAGTAAAGCTGCTAATGGGGATGAGATATGACTCAGTGGGTAGAGCAATTGCCTGGCACTCACAGAGCTTCAACAAAGCAGGCCCTACACATGGGGTTCATTGCTATAACCCCAAATATTAGAAGGTGGAGTCAGGAGGATCAGGAGATCATGGTCATTCTTGATATTACTTCATGTTTTTAAGGAAGCCTTGGGGAAATGAGACTCTATCTCAAAACATAACAAAATTCAGATGGTATACAACTGGCTACCCTCATACTTTGATTCTGTTTCTTGACAGGTAACTAATCACCACAGTCACCTTGTACTTAGAACTCACCAGTGACATCATTCAAGACTCAACCAGTTAGCTAATCCTGAGCTCCTGGATCCTTGAAGTCCCTTACAGTTCTGCCATCTCACTGTTATCTGTAATAAGAAGTCTTGATGTCTTAAGGTCTTTGTTGGGTCCATTGCCTCCCAATGTCTTCACTCAACTCCAAGTCTAGACCCTTGGGTTGGTGGACCAAGGTTCTCTTCAGGTTACAAGACAAGAATAGGAAACACATGAAGAAGGGAGTCAAACTCATTCATGCATCTGACATTGATATTGCCGCAGTAACTGGAGGCCACGTGCAGCTGTCAGCAGCATCCTTAATGAGAGGCCTTCCCACATTCCCTTACATTCCCAGAGTTCTCAGGAGGAATCGGCCTTTTCTGCTGTTCTTGTCAGCATTCTGCACTCTTGCATTTGTTTCCTGTCAGTTTGTCCACAGCTGCTATCAACCTGGACCAAACAATCAAAATGTAAGGGGATCTTGCTGACTCCTTCAACCCCTATGACCCCTAAGGGTGTCTAGCCTGTCCATCTCTTGTATCTTCTCCGAGCAGCTGTGTAATAGGACTTTAAGAAGCATTTCGACTGGGCACGCATTTTAAACATCTCTGGAGCTGCTTTCCACCATCTGTTTTTAAGCACTTCTACCAGCAAAAAATGCCTTTGAGCATCATTTCATATCCTCCTCCCACGCCCCTCTCAACACCAAGTCAAGACCTATCACCAACTCTAATCGAACTAAGAATAACGGAGTTTATAATACAATTGTATTGGTGAAGACACCAGCCCAGCAAAGTGGGCACTGCCGATGCCCACCAGCTACTATCCCAAGCACAGCGGGCCAGCCATGTGATAGGGATTTGGCAAAGCTGGCTGGATTCAACTTGCTCTCCTGTTTATGGAACCTGATCCTAAGCCAGTACCATCACTATTTTGATCCCAGGTTTCTTTATCTATTAAATGCTTCCATGGGTGCCATTTCCTCACCAGCGACAGTGACAAGGCTCAGTATGACCTGAAAAGAAGTGGTTGGCAAAGAACAATGGGAAGTAAACAATGTCTTTGTTGTCCTTATCTTGAGGAAAGAAATGCAATGACTTACCAAGGTCTTCAGGATCTCCTGGGGCTCTATTAATTAGAAACTGGGCATGAGACACCTCTGGTATCTGAGTGGGAGACACACACTGTTTTTTGGGTCTTTCCAGATGGTCCCAGTAAGTTGTGACATTCAGGATGATACAGAGAGGCCCCTCCTTCATGTCTTCCCTCTAACAGTGTGTCAGCTCTCTTCTTCAAAGTCCATAGGAGAACAGTGACTTCTCATCATCTCCCGAGGTGTAATGTTGGGGTAAACCCTATCAGCTTTGTCCTGTTTGCTCTGTTGGCTTGGAGCAAGGCCGATTCCAATTCTACTCAAGACAAGAGGATTATACAGAGGTGTGATTCCTTGAGTGTCAATGTAGAATTCTGCCTGTTACAAACAGACCACATTCCTATCTGCCTGTAAGAATCCTGATTCCTTAGCAGCCAGCCTCACCCAGGATGAATTGCCTAAGGGCACTGCCTGGCCTCCATGGCCTCCATGGCCTCCATGGCCTCCATTGCCTCCAATCAATAAATCTGGAAATATTTGATGATAGTATTATATAGAGAATGTGTGGATTTTTATGGTTGTAGTAATCACCGTGATGGCAACATCTGTGATGAGTTTGGCCATTTATAAAGGTCTTCTTTCTGTCCTTTTGTTTGATCCTTACAGCAACCAACAAGGAGACTGTCTTTGTCCTTTTTGCTCAATGTGAGGAAACCAGATCTCAGGAAGGCTTAATGGCATAATCGAAGAGGCTCATCTAGGAAGTGCATCTCCAAGATCAGGCCTGATATCTTGTCTCCAGGAGTGTGTATGTAAAAATACAGCAAATGTACATTTTTCATGACAAAGGTAGTAACTATGCATAGAATAAAGACTCAGAACTATTTAGCAGTGCAGTAGTAAAGGGTTTTGCAGAAACTCTGGTCTAGCCCAGGAGGATTTCATACAGAAGACAGGACGTGGATTAGAACCCAGAGAACAAGATCCATAAACCTAGCAAGATGGATATGGATGTAAGAGATCAAGTGAAAAAAAAAACAAAACAAAACAGAAACACAATGGATAGAATAGGAACATAGGTAGCCATGGGTTACTGGGCATGGGAGAAAGATGCCCAGATAAAGAAAAGTATCTCGTGAACAGAAGTGGGAAACTCATTTGGAATTTTAGAAGCCTCATGAGGGAATCTCAAAATTGTGGTGTTAATGGGGTCTTAAACACTATAGATCTTCTGTAAAATATCATTTGTAAGCACAGTCCACAGACCTGGCCAGCCTGAGCTGAGGTGATGATGTCTTCTGGAACTCAGTTCTGTGTCTCACCTGGAGATGCAACAGCATGGGAATCACTAAGCGGATCTAGCTAAATGTCAGCTTTCTAGGTAGGTAATTTTGATATTTTTGAGTCCGTGTCTTTCTTGACCCAATTAAGAGTAAAAATACAGGTTGATTTTTTATTTACTGATAGGAAAGTAAATTGGTGAAAGTCAGTGTGGAGGTTCCACAAATACTAAAAATAGAATAATCATGTGACACAGCAGTGTCAATTCTGAGTCCATCCTCAAAGGATTTTATGTCAGATTACCACAGACATGCTTATGCATCCATATTTATTGCTAGACTATTAAAATAGTTAAGAAATGGACCAACTTTGAATTTCCATTAACAGATGAATGAATAAAAATGAAACATATATACTACAGAATTTTATTACACTATGAAGAAAAATAAAATCATGACATTTGCAAACTACAATGGATGGAACCGGAGATCATTATGTTAAGTGAAGTAAACCAGATCCAGGAAGAAAACTTGACATTTTCTCTCATATGCATAATCTACATTTAGATTTATATGTATATTCATGTCAGGGTTCATGAAAGTAGAAAAGGGACCACAAGAGAAGAGGAAGAAATCTCAAAGGAGTGAAAGGGAGACAATAAGAGAGAGTAGTGGAATACAAGAAATAGAAGACCAGATGGGGAGACCTGTGGTAGGGAGGGGACTAAAGAGAGGGCAGATGAGAGTGAAGGAGGAGAATAGGGGAGGAGGCTATGCAAGAACAATGTATTTTGACATATATGTGTGAATATGTCACGATGAATTCCATTACCTTGTGTGACAACTTAAAGAGAATAAAAGAATGGGCTAAAATGCTTGAGACCAGAAATGTGATTTCTTAATGATGATGATAATAATAATAATTTAGAATATTTCTCTATATTAATGAGGTATCATGGGTATGGTATCCTACAATTCTAAACGTAAAATTCATTTGTGTTTTATTCATACCAAGAAGGTATGAATATATGGTATATCTAACTCCTTTAAAAAATTTGTGGACACCCAACCTGTATCTTCCTTGGACAACTGTCAAGTAGGAATGTATATATATGTACATATACATATATACATATAAATATATATATACACCTATCTCACAAAATTAAAAGAGAGGAGCTATTATTGTTAAATCCATTAACTCATATGGTAGGGTCCTGTGAACTGATTTCCCAATATTCCTCTTACGGCCACACCCAGATAGAATTTCCACACAGTCACTCTGAATGACTTTTTCTCCACTATCTACTCATAAAAGTCTTCTTCAGCTAAAAGGTAATTGATATTAAAATTGCTTCTTTTACTACTTGGTCATCAGTGACAAAAGTGAAAATAATTCATATGTAGCTTAGGATGGGAGAAACTTTCTTACAGCAAAGTATCAGCTTTCAACCTGGGAACATCTGGCTGCTTACAGATGTTTTTGCTTGTCATGGAGGAACACCAGGCGTTTAGTGGGTTGAGATCAAGAATAGTGCTAAAGAGATGACAATGGCCAGGAGGCCAATCCCATCACTGAAAAAGTGATATGGCCTCCAATGTCAGCTGTTTAATGTGGAGAAGCCTTTGTTCCAGAGACAAAGAGAGTCAGAGTCTAGTCTTTGCTCTGACTTGAATCAAGTCTGGGGTAGTCACTGTGATATTACAGAGTGTATGTTTATGGGGGTGGTGGCCTCATCCTCATTTCTAAAATTGTTGGACTCTCCAAAGTAAAGTGATAATGCATTCTTGTATGCTGTTGGGTTTACTAATGTCAGGCTGCCATGAGGTCCCTTCAAGATGGGAGGTGACCACTTAAAGACCAAGAGAATATGAGAAAGTCGGGGCTTCCAATAGGATTTCCTAACCTCTGGAGAACAAAAAAGAAAAGCCTTAGGGTAAGTTACTCACCCATGGCCAAAGGTTTAATTGATCATTTCCAGAGACTTAGGAGAGATAAATACATGGAGGCTTCCAGGAGAGTAAAGCAAACACATCTACATGCTTTGAGGCAGACTCTCTCTAACTCATGTAGACAGGAATGTGTGTGCTTGGAGAGCCTGCCAGACCTATTTATCTCTTCATCTAGCCTTTTCTTTGTATCATTAAAAAAATCCTTCATAACAAATCAGTAATCAGATTCCCCTGAGTTGCAGGGACCACTGTAGCAAATACCCAAAGCTAAGGAGAAGGCTGTGGGAGCCCCAGATTATTGATGGTTGTCAGAAACACATATAAAAATAGATTAGGGCTTGGAGTTGGTATCTGAAGTGGGAAAAGTCTTGAGAATAGGAACCTCAGTCTATGGTATCTGATATCTTCTTCAGGTAGTATCAGAGTACACTAGATTGGTAGGCATTCAATTTGTTCCCACTTCTGCAGAGCTGTAGATTTGTTTGCTGGTCAGGAAAAGTACCCATGCAAAGGTAGGTGAAATCTTCTTGTTGTCTGGTGTGTAGTAAGAGCAGATGAAATACAGTATGTTTTTCCTGTACTGTGCTTTACAAAGACTTTGATCAGAGGAAGACTTCATCTCAGATTTGCCTGTAAATAATTCCTAAAGACACTTAATGCCTTGCCTTTGGAATTCTGTTCCTTAGACTGATGTGATGCTGTTCACTTTGTGCAAGAAGTGATGCCCTTGGATGCCCTTTCTTTTAAAAAAAAATGTTTGCAACTGTTAATATGAAAAACAAAAAATATTTTTTAGAAAATAAAATGTTATTAAAATTTCAGATTTAGAGAACCTAGTGGTCTCTATGCTTTCAAAGGTCTCTTACTACTTCAACAAACTATGATCCTGTCAGAAATAATAAAAGAAAAGCTGTTATTAAGATGCCTTTCCAGAAAACATATTGAATGAACCAACTTTGCAAATCTACAAGCTCTACAATTGAGTCCAAAGATCAGAATAATGAAGTTTAGCAACTGTTGAGACCAGTAAAGGCCAGAGAAGCCAACACTGAAGCTCTCACCCAAAGCACATCATCATGCTCATTACGTTTATATCTACATATACAGTTTATATCTAGATAAATATAGATATATAAATATAGATCTATATCTATATAAACTATAATTATAGTTTATGTTGTATAAATTATATAGTATTTATATATAGCATATTTATATATTTATAGCATAATGCATATACAGTTTATATTTATAATATTTTCCAAAGGCCCATATGTTAAAAGCTTGTTCTCCAACTTTGTGCTATTGGGAAGTTGGGGAAGGAAGCCCTAAGAGGTGTAGCGCACAGGAGGTTTGAGTTTATTGGGGATTGAGCACATGATTTTCTCCTCTCTTCCCCTTTTACCTCTTGGTCAAAAGGTGTATGGCTTTACTCCGTAACTCACTGCCAGTCTGATATGCTGCTGTCTCATGGAACTGTGGTAGCAAAGAAACATTTCCTCTTTATAAGTCAATCTCTTCATGTATTTGTTACAGTAACAGAAAGCTAACTAACAAGGTATTCCTCACTTCTGAGCACACCTGCCTCACATAAAGCAGGTATGTTGTGGGGAAGGGTTGATTTAGGATGTGTGCTGCTCTTCTACAATGTGGTGGGGATTTTTGGAAGAGTGTGTGAGAGGAATTAGAGGTTGGGCAAGCCAAAATGCTCATACATGTACCAAACAGGTAACTGTATCACTTCGGATCCCATCCACATCCTTCTGCCCTTACCCCTGAAGAACTCATTCTGGGAGCAACTCAAGTTTGGTGAGCTTATTTCTCAAAGTGCACTAAGAGAAAAGGAACCTGACAAGAGGGCTACAGTGAGTTAAATAAGTCATCATTGTTTACACAAATGCTTGAATTCTTTAAAAAGCCAATTCCTGGTTTGATTCACAAAGATCACAGGATTTTTTTTTTTTTTTTTTTTTTTTTTTTGTAGTTTTCAATTCCCTATTAGCATGTGACAAGCCACCAAGTCTCTGAGATTCAAATCCTGTGACCATCACATTAAGCTATAAAACAGTGTTCTGCTGATGCAGTAATTGCCTGACATGGCTACCTGGTTCGAACTTGTGCTTAGCATGCAAATCTGCTCCTAGAATGTGTTTGACAATCACTTTTCTGTCCACTGAAATTGCCCCTTGACAGAATGTAGTCCCTCCAAAAAAAAAAAAAGGCTTTCTATTTTTTGCCTTTTGCATGTCTGGTGGTAGCTGAGAGCAGCACCATATGCTTACAATTAGGATTACCATCAGGGAATTCAACCTTACTGAGAGGGAAAGAGGCCCGCCAAGGGGGAGCACAAAAGCCCTTGGAAAAACAGCAAATGAAAGGAGCCTGCGCCATTCCTGGGTAATGGAAGAAACTGGATTGTGAAAAACAGCACTGGTTCCACTCCAGACTCCCAAGAAAGGTTGCGTGGGCAGCACAAGAAATGCTGACAAACAAAATCAAGTTCCAGGCCCTGATTTCCATGCAGCCTGAGGGAGGCTTACAAAGAGCCAACATCCAGCAGCTGGCCTAGCAAGGACTTTGAATCCAGGCTGGCCGCTTGTTCCAGGCCTGTGTGACCTCATGGCTTTGCTCATGAGGGAGGGGAGGGAATGTGACCCTCTTGTTTTCCCCTTATCTGGATTCAAAGCAGAAGTTTATGCTGATGGAAACTTTGGATCCCAACTCTGATTTTGCACAACCTGCAAAAGTGATGTACCTTCTCTGTCAGCCTCTCAGGTGGAAAAGAGAATGCCCTCCTCACAGAACCACTGTGAACTTTAACACAAAATAGTATGGACCTGTAGAGGAAGATCTGGTGGCTACTGTCCACTCAACAATTGAGACTATGATTATACCTATTTGGTGTGCTTCTTGATTTTGTGAAACTGAATACTGCTTATGGCTGTGGGTTTTAAACATGTATGAATTAACTTATTCCAGCATACAGTCTTCGATGCCTACTTTGTATGTCATACTTCTGAGCCACAGTGATGCACAGGACAAATATATGCTTTCTGGAAGATGAAAAGATGAACAGTAAATTGTTGGCTCTGTTTTTTAACAATTAACAATTAAATTTTATTATACAACCCAACTAGCTTACACAAGAAGGAAAAAGGTTAAAGGGACAAAAGAGGGAACCTTCCAGTATCTGTTCCACGGGATAAGTCCTTAGGTGTCTCTCTGGCCTGCATGATAGTCCAGCCTGTTCGCTTTCTCCACACGCTCTCCCAAACCCCTGGCTGAATCTGTTGTTTTTCTCTTCCCCACCTGCCCGAGTCACATGGGAAGGGCAGTCTCCTTCTCCCATTGAGGGCCCATTAGGAAAACAATAGCCCAGGTGGGGTTCCCAGGTCTGCTTCCTGAATTCCAGGCCCAGGATGGCTCCACTCAGTCTATCACAAGGTATTCATGGGGGTGCCCCAAGGGTAAAGCCCGCCAAGACTGCTTCCACCTGTGACAAAGCTTAATCTTTCCCACAGTGAATGGCATAGGAGATGAGCAGGATGTGAGAGAAACACCTAGAAGATAAACTTTACCCAGATTTGGGGATCAACGAAGTTTCCTTGAGAAGAGGGGGGTTATCTGAGGCATCTATCATGATTCTGGTCAAAACAGATAGACAATGGTGCTGAGGAAAAAAGAAAGCACAGGAGACATGTAGCTTTAGTCTGAAGCAAATACTAAGTCTTACAGTAAAGAACACAGTGGTATTTTCCTTAACTGAAACAAATTCTATATGGATGAATTGGGCAACACAAGCTTGGAAAAGGCCATCAACCAGCCTATAGGTCACATGGCCAACTAATGGGCACATGGGCTTCTGTGCTCCTACTCCTTCCCAAATCTGTATGCTTGTCAATCTCCTTTGCATCCTAGGATTCTCTCTTCTCTGTGCCTGTACATTATATGGTGTTCTTGTAATAAGACTTGCAGAATCTCACTGTGTGACGTTGGATTTTTTTCCCCCTTCATTGTCTGAATCTACATTTCATATGCTATTGTGAAAAGATTGGCTACCATTCTATAAAGGGAAAATATTCAGGAAAATACAAAAAAAATAACCATGTGACAAGTGGAACCAAGGTTTAATAGATGGAGATAGAGGGAGATGGCGGGAGACAAACTTGCTGTTGGGTGTGTGTAGATAGAACACAGAGTTCACTGTCTACCAATATGCCCAGTCTTCAAAAAGGAATTATCAACCATTGTCTCAGACTTTTCTTGGTTCCAAAAATCATTCAAGTAATCCTTACATGCTGTTAGGGTCTAATGTCATTGCAATGGGGCTAATAGGAATGGAAACACCATCCATAAAGAACCAAAGCCAAGTTGATGAACCTCCATGAAAGCCCCTTACCATGTGAGCTTAAAAAGAAAAAGCAATATATTTAGAATGCTAAAAATGTGTACAATGAACTGTGTAAAGTACCTAACACACAGTAGGCATGAAGCAACCTCCTTATTCTTGGTTCTACACTAGGTGAAGCCAAATAAAATTAAAAAAAAAAAAAAAAAAAAACCATAGTGCTGTCTTGGGTATGATAGAGAGCATGTGGTCAGAATTCCACCATGTATTTGGAAGGCCGAGGCAGGAGGATGGTGAGTTTTAGGGCAGCTTGAGCTTCGTAATGAGACCCTGTCTCAGGAAACCATACTCAAAATAGCATAGAGCCATAACTAGTGTCAACTTCTATGTACATTCTCCATCAAGTCTAGAGTAATCTCTTCTCTCCCCATCACAGGTCATTAATACATCTAGGGTATTAATCTAGGGTAAAGCCTTCTGTTTTACAAGATGGACAGATTTTGTTTTCTTTAACTGGAGAATGGAATTGATTATGCAAATGGAATGTGAAGATGAAAGAAAGGAATCTCAGCTGTTTATCAGGGCAGAATGGAAAGCTATCAGGCTTCGCCGAAACCAACGGCTCTCAGAATTCAAACCATCCCTTGGTTGCAACGTGTCCCACCAGCGGAGAGGGTCCTCTGCTTGCTCTTTAGACCTTGCTCACTATTATGATGTGTTTTACCTCCTTGGTTTTTTTTTGATACTTTGGTCATTGGAAGCTTAGTGGTTTGCTGAGGTTCCAAATCAGATTTTAGTTCCACCTGTGAAAAGATATCATTAGCCAGCCTTTGGTGTCCCTGTTCGACCAACTTTCAACATATGGTCATTGCCTACTCCACTGGAGTCATGTAATCCTGGATGAATCCACTCATTACTATTTGCCTGGAATGTTGCCGATTTAGGTAATGAAAGTCCTACATCCCAGGATAATTTTAAACCAGGCTTAAACCAAAAGCCTCATGTCCTGTAAATGCCTTCAGCTGAGTACAAGGTGGAACAACCGTCTGTAGTCACAGAACAGGGATTTCTGCACAGGACGTGTGAGAGAAACAGGACTTCCCACAACAGAAGGATGACAAGCTCAGGACTCTGCTGAAGTTTTCTGGTCTCAGAGGCCCCTCCTAGGGGTATGTGGGATTCAGAACAATCTTGTGAAAATGATTGTTCAAATGAAAATTCTAGAATTAGAAACCTCTCGGATCTAGAACATTGGAATTTTATTATTATGTTCATTGCATTTCAACTTCCTATGCTTGTAAAAAAAATTGTCTCTCTTGGTCCCAAATCAAATACAATATTTGAGTTCAAAAGAAAACTTATTAACCAAGTCAACTAAAAATCAAAAGCAGTTTTAAGATCTAACTATATTTCTCAGACTGTGTAAACTTGTAAGTGTGCTGACTGACCATATTCATTATTTCATTTGCTCCTTAAGTTGGCATTTGGCAGGAGGAAATTATATCATTTCGAGCTGCCTAGAGTTGTCCAAAGGGCAGCACTGAAGTCTTCTGCCAATTCAGCATAAGCCTTAAACACAATTAGCACCTCAAAGTGAAGAGGAGATCATTTACTCTGAGCCAAAGCAGAGTGGGTTTTAGATGTTAACAGGTGACACACTTAGCTTTGGAGTTTGAAGAAGCTAATGCTATGTTAAGTTCACATATTCCAATGGTTTTCCATGATGGCTTAAAAGATATTAGAGGCGGAAGTGGCCAATGAGTATCTAAAGAGGACACAAAAGGTAGCAAAGAATAATTTGTCTCTAAATCTGTAACATGCCAAACCCACAAACCCACGGTGCAGCTGAAGGAGCCTTGCAGAATCTTGAACACAGGTGCAGCCTTTTCCCTGAGAACTTCAGTTCACCATTGCCCCTGTTGACCATGTATCAAGTCCTATGCACTCAGAGGCTAAATGTTGTTTCATGTCCATGGCCCTAGGATGTTCATTCCTCAGATCTGATCAATATGAGATGCAGTAGTGAACTGAGCCATCTTTGAGAGAGAAGACTAGTTGGTAAAACTGTTAAGGAAAAAAATCACTTTGATAATATTAATTTTACTAACCGTCATGATCTGGGTTTGCTGTTTTTTTTCTTACCCTCCATATCTGATATAACATTTACATGAGACAGGGATTAGGAATACTGCACCTGAAGTATAATAGAGTACAGCCTGAAGAAGGAAAGGGGCTGGTCAGGGAGGCAGGGTCCCACTTGTAGATAACCCTCTGCACTTGTCCTCATGCTCCTTAATCAGACTGACTATATGTTTGCACCAGTGTCCAACGTTGGTTTTATTCCATTAAGCATTGTTTTAATATTTGGAGGAATTTATTTTAGTTTCCCTTTTGGCCAGCTTGACTTTGTAGCCACCACAATGCCATGTAAGTTGTCCTGTTCTAATTTTAGGAAGGGTTGGCCTTTGATATTGAAACCACTGTACCTGTTATTTGTGTTTGACCTATGTCTTATGTATCATACCAGGTTCTAACTTGGGGGAACTTAAGTGGACAATTGCATTGTAGACAAAAACAGAAAACACTATACTATTTTATGATTTTTTTTCCTAGTCAAATTATCTTTTTTTTATGTACCATGTATTATGAGAGAGAGGTCACATTTGTAAGAGATCAAGATTTTGGAGATTTTTGTGGGAATAACTGAATCTTACTCCTTATGTTATAACTACAAAGAAAAATGGTGCTCTTAGAGAAGCCCTGTTGTAGCAGTGCATATCAACTTCTTAATGGCAAAATATGAATATTACTTAATATTTTTATTATTTCAGTTAACTGTGCTGTAGATTCTTAAGACATAGTCTTTTATGTTACATTTCTTTCTATTTTTTAAAAATAATTTACAAAACATTTTGAACATTAACTCTTTTTAAGCTATGGGTTTTTAATTTTTAGTAGATATAGTCTGGCTTAAAATTCCTAGTCCACTATATATGTCTCTTTTGGCACCATCATTAAGACAATTTTCACTCAACAATAAAACAGCCTCACACTATGGGTACTATTGCCATTTGGTATTGGTTACTTTTGTATGACTTGGATGAGAGTCAACTCGAATTTTTTTGAAAACTTTGGGTACCCCTCACAAGAGTCAAAAAAAGCCAAAATTACTCTATTACAGAAGTTTGAGTCAGCCATATGTCTTCCAAGAACCTTTAATTTGAAATACATTAATATTTTAATATCTATAGGAACACATTAACTCGGTTGGCTGGACTCAGTTGATTTCATCTTTGGGAGGGGGCAAGGTCTCTCTGTATAGCTGTGACTGTTCTGAGACTTGCTATGTAGACAAGACTGCCTTCAAATTCACAGAGATCCACCTGCCTCTGCCTCCTGAGTGCTGGAATTAAAGATGTGTGCCACCAGGCCCTGCATATGTTTTCAAGCAGGAAAAAAGCTCTATTGTTTGTGTGACAGAAATTGGATCTGAAATAGAGATGTTCTACAAAGTTTAGTTCTACACAAAAGATTTAATATAGGCCTCTGACATCTGAAGAGTGGATTTTTGTCCTCAAATTGAATTATATGGTGATGGAATTTTTTCACGAATTTGGAAAAACTTGAATCTTTTAAAACATGAAGATTTGACTTAAAAGGAGAAGACCTAGGAAAGCAAACCAAGTTTGATAAGAGGCAGTAGTGTCACTGTGAAGTCCCAGTTACTCTTAATATTTGTTTGCTGATGTAGTTGAAGAGTTGATACTACCAGCATTGCTGGATTTCAAGTGGTTAAGCTCCCAGAAGTTAGCACAAGTTTGAGGTGAGAGATATGAATCTATGTTTTTCTCCTGAAGTGTGTGGCACAAGAGGTACTTGGAAGCATGTGGTAGAGTCTTATATATTGAGCAGTTTCTGGTGTAGTGTATGTTCTAAGTGAAAAAAAAACTCAAATAGTCATAATTCCATTCCTTTTGCTCTTCATTACCCTATATTCACCATGGAATGACTGTACACAGCTCTTGATGTTTAGTTATCATTTTCAAAAGTTTTTTTTTTTTTACAATGGCCTAAACTCTCTCTCTTTAACAGAGATGGCTCAGATAGATTGTTCTCTACTTTTCTGGAAGCTACTAAAGAATCCAAAAGTTTTAGTCAATGTTAATAATTCATAATTTTTTACTGTTCATTTAACTACTGATCCAGAGGGCTAGAGATCATAAGGAAAAGGAAAAACCTACACAATATACCAAATTTTATAGACACTAAAATATTTGTCCACAAACATAAGTTTCATTCTCACTGTGTGACACAACATAAATGACCCAAGCAGAAATAACTCTAATGTAAAATTTTATGGCTAATGTGGTGGCTTTATGACAATGGAAATTTTTACAGCAATGAGAAAATATATAAACTTAGCATCAGGATATATCTTGGTGTTGGAGACATTTGAATACAATTTCATTATTAGATTTAAAATATCCCATTTGGTAAAGATCAACCAGAAAATCTTATAGTAAAAATCACTCCTCTTAGCAACCACCCTTCCATTTATCTCCAACTAGAATCTCCCCATTGGCTGAAACTACCAAGAAGTTTGAAGCAAGAATCATCATGGAAATAAAAAACGCACAGCCTTCCGGAGACAGATGAGTGTAGACAAGGGTAGAGAATCAAGCTAGAGACACAAGAGAATACATCTGCTCCCTTCTGTTCTCTAAAACTAATCATAGCAAAAATAAATAAATGGTCACAGAATTGCAACAGGGGAATGAATGCATCAGTGGGGGAGAGAGAACTAAAGAAGTACCAGTTAGGAGAAAAACTTGCATCTTTAAGAGTGAACACATTGTCGAGCAAATGTTCTTGTTGTGTGCTGGAGTATCTTCTGGGTATATTCCAAGGAGTGGAATAGCTGGGTCTTGAGAAAGCCCTATTCCCAGTTTTCTGATATAGCGTCAGATAGATTTCCAAAGTGGCTGTACTAGTTTGCATTCCCACCAGCAATGAAGGAGTGTTCCTCTCTCCCCACATCCTCGCCAACATGTGGTGTCACTTGAAGTTTTGATCTTAGGAATTCTGATGGGTGTAAGATGGAATCTCAGAGTTGTTTTGATTTGCATTTCCCTGATGACTAAGGAGGTTGAGCGTTTCTTTAAGTGTTTCTCAGCCATTCGATATTCCCTCTGTTGAGAATTCTCTGTTTAGTTCTGAGCCCCATTTCTCCTGGATGGGGAGGCCTGGTGGCACTCAAATGAAGGATAGCAGGCTACCAAGAAGAGACTTGATACCTTATGAGCATATACAGGGGGAGAAGGTCCCCCTCAGTCACAGTCATAGAGGAGGGGAGTAAGGGGAAAATGGAAGGGAGGGAGGGATGGCAGGATACAAGGGATGGGATAACAATTGAGATGTAATATGAATAAATCAATAAAATATATTTTAAAAAAGAGTGAACACATCAGCCAGGCACATCCCTGTAATCCCAGCATTCCATAAGGCAGAGACAGGTGAATCTCTGTGAGTTCGAGGACAGCCTGGTCTACAAAGTGAGTTTAGGACAGCCAAAGCTACACAGGGAAACCATTACTCAGAAAAAAAACAGTGTGAACACATCACACAAGAACACAAGAAAGATAGACATGTCCAAAGAATTTTCTTTTGATGGGCATGTCATAGAAGCAACAAACAGTATAGAGGATCATACATCATTCATTGGTCTTGATGTAGTCTGAAAGGGAAAGCAGATGTTGACGAGGCTGGGAGGTCAGACTAGAGTCAATACACATCAGGATCTCTGAGCACAATATTAAGTACCAAGTGTATTGGTCCTCCTACAACACTGGGAATATGTTCAATAATTGTGTGTTATCATTTTAATTTAGGAGAGTTGTGCTAAGTTGGTCATGGTAGTTCATGCCCATAATGAGACTGAGGTAAGCCACCTAGGGTATATAGTGAGTTTCAGGCTAGCCTGGGCTACAGAGTGAGACACTATCATTGAATAAAGACAAAAATAAATCAGGTAAAGTTTCTTCTAGTAGTCTGGAAGATGGCTTAGAAGAACTATGATTTGGTGGCAATAAGTGAGCTAGGAAACTATTACAATGGTATAGGTGGGGGCTGTGGAAGATTCGGAAGGGGAGTCTAATAGACTTCCTTATGTACAAAGGCAGACCATGTAGAGCACATGCAAAGGACTAAAAGATGTGCTCAGTACCACACCCAGGGGCTTGACACAACAAAAAGGACATCATGAAAAGTGCATACACATGTATTGACCATAACGAGCATCTGAGAAGCAAGCAGTCATCCAACATCACATCATAGCCTGAAGGAGAGTCTTATTAAAATGCTGTTGAATATGAGCAAAAGTCTAAGTGGACACAGGTAACTGTAAAGTCAATAAAAAAGAAAAAGTGATAGAATTAGAGAGCAATGAATAATGTCTCCTTCATTTCTTCCTTCCTTTAAGACTGAACCCCATGTGGTTATGAACATTCAACAAAATATGAACTCAGTGTCAGGGTAAGCTATGGCTCAAACCTACTATAGGTTTTACCCATTTGGCAAGCCTTGATCTTGCATTTGCCATGTGCCAGGCTACTTATATTATATTATATTATATTATATTATATTATATTATATTATATTATATCTCTAGTATGTTATTAGTTTAAATTTTCTCTTCTGAACCTTATGAAGCTTTTACTAGTGTTATTGTGATGCCAATAACATGAAAAAATTTCACTCCCATTCCTTAATCTAGGCAACATTTTTATGCACACTGACAGTAATTTAAGATAGGTTTTTGTGGACACACAATATATGTTTGTTTTAGGGAGGAAGTTTAGGGAAAATGCCATTTTCAAAGGGAATTAACACTGCCTAGGAGATTATTGTCCATGCAAAGGGTAGAAGAAAGCCTTCCTAGGAAGGCTACACTTCTTTATAACTCACACAAATACTCCTGAAGTGGTCCAGTATAAGGATGGTCCCACTGAGCCTATTGCCCTGAGTAAGATGCCATCATGTTGACTACTGCCTCCACAACACATCTCTAGCTCTCCCCTGCTAGATGGGAACATCTGACTTAGCACTTATTTCTTTCTTTGCTAGGTTGTTTGTTTGTTTTAAAATGGATTTTTTTTCAGCCAGGCAGTGGTGGTGCACACCTTTAATCCTAGCACTCAGGTACAGAGGCAGGAGGATCTCTGAGTTTGAAGCCAACCTGGTCTTCAGAGTGAGTTCCATAATAGCCAGGGTCACACATAAAAACCCTGTCTCAAAAACAAAAACAAAAACAAAAACAAAAACAAAAACCTAGGAAAAAAGAAAATAGATTTTTTTTGTCATTCAATAGAATCTGATTATGCCTTCCCATCACCCAGCCCTTCCCAGATATTTCCTGCCTCCTCTCCCAGCCAAATCATTTCTCCCTCCCTCCCTTCCTCCCTCCCTCCCTCCCTCCTTCTCTCCCTTTCTCTCCTTCTCTCATTAGAAAACAAGCACAGGAGACAACCAACCCCTGATACTATTAATGATACTCTGCTATGCTTGCAGACAGGAGGCCTAGCAGAGCTATCCTCTGAGAGACTCCTCCCAGCTGCAAGCTGAAACAGATGCAGAGATTCACAGCCAATACTTGGTGGAGCTTTGGGAGTCCTGTGGAAGAGTTGGGAGGGAAGGATAGAGGGATTTGGAGGGGACAAGAACTCCACAAGACCAACAGAGCCCCATGAGGATTCAGAGATTGAGGCACCGACCAAAGAGCATGCATGGACTGGACCTGCATCCCCTACACATGTGTAGCTGATGGGTAGCTTGGTCTCCATGTGGACCCCCTAGCAGTTAGAGGAGGCAATGTCTCTGAGATGGACTCTTATTGCCTGCTTTTGGATAACTTTCCTCTATCTGTGCTGCTCTGTTGGGCATCTATGGAAGAAAATGCCCTTAGTCCTGATATGACTTGATGTGCTAGGCTGAGTTGGTTATGGGGTGGGCTCCCCTTTTCTGAGGAGAAGGAATGGGGGGAAGGGGAAAGAGGGTGGGAGGGTGGAACCAGGAGGACAGGAAGGAGGGGACTGTGATAGGGATGTAAAGTGAATAAATAAATTTTAAAAAGAAAAAAAACCAGGTATCTAAAAATAATAATAAAATTAAATTTAAAAACAGAATAGAAAAATGAGGAGGAAGAAGAGCTGAAGAAAAGGCACAAGAAACTCATATAGATACAGAGGCACACATGTTTGCACACATAGAAATCACATAAAAAACACCAAATCAGAAACCATAATATATACACAAAATACTTGTAAGGGTAGGAAAAAATGCCATTGAGTTCAATTTGTGTTGCTCATGTACTGCTGGGCATTGGACCTGCCCTTAAGAGTGGTTTGTACACCCAATGAGACTGTTACAGAAAACAATTTTTTTCCTTTGTGAGTGGTTATCAATTGGAGATAGCTTGTGTCTACTTTCCATTTCAGTGCTGGGACCTCAGATGGCTTAGACCCAAGCAGGCTCTGTGTGCACAGCCGCGGTCTCATTCAGTGCATAGAAGCTTTGGTACCTGTGTGTTTAGAAGGTTTTGTATTCTTTGTGTCCTCTATCGCCTCTGGCTCTTACGTCTTTCTGTCTCCTCTTCTGCTGAGTTCCTGAACCTTGATTGGAGCGGTTTGATGGATCCCATTCAGGACTAAGCTTCCAACATCTCTCACTTTCTGCATTGTCCAGTTATGGCTCTTTATACTTGTTCCCATCTACTACAGGAGGAAGCTTCTCTGATGATGGCGAGCAAGACCCCGATCCATGGGTATAGCAGAATGTAATTAAGAGTCACTTTACTGCTAAGTTCCTTTAGCAGAACAGTAGTATTTGGGTCCCCTCAGCCCATAGCCTTTCTGGTCTCAAAGTCTTGACCAGTTTTGGGGCAGTTTTGGGGGTAAGCTCCAACTCTTGGAATGGTTCTTAAATCAAATCAGATGTTGGTTGGTCACTCCCAAGCTTTGTGCCACTATTGCAGCAGTATTTCCTGCAAACAAGTCACCATTGTAGATTAGAGGGTATATACCTGAGGTTTTTTAAAAAAACTTTTCTCCTTTGGTATTGCACAGTGTACCTTCACTAGAACACCACGAACACTAGTCAGTAGGGGTAAAGGCTCTAGATAGGCACCAGTTTGACTTCTCTATGGTCAATACCTTGTGTAGGTGTTATCTTCAGCAGTAGGGCCTTGCCATCGGTTTATGGAGAGCAACAAACAGACTTAGTAATAGTCCACATTGCTTAGATGTAAGTGATACCACGAACTGAAGGTCACATTCGGTGGCAAGAGATATATAGTTGGGGCTTTGTCTCCTTCATTATTCGGTGATTCCATTGAGATTTCTTTCATATACGTATACATTTTGAGAAGCTTCTATTATATTAGTTTTTCATGAACCCTCAAATGGCTCTTAGCTGTCTCTCTATTTCCTCCATTACCCCCTCTTCCTTTTACCTCCCCACTGGATCTTCTCCTGCCAGTCCTCTCCACCTCCTATCTATAACTATTTATTCTATTTCCCCTTTCTAGAGAGATCCATCCTCCCCTTCCCCAGTCCTTTACTCTATACCTAACCTCTGTGGTTATACGGACTGTAGCCTGCTTATCAAAGACTTATCAGCTAAAATCCACATATGAGCTAATACATATGACATTTTTCCTTTTGATGATTCAAGATTTCAAATATGATACCCTAGTGGCTTTGACTCCTGGTTTACCTGTTCCAAGTGGATTGATCATCTCAACCCACAAAGCTGCCCAGGGCCACATGGTCTCTGCTACATTTAAAGCATTTATGTCACCTTGGAAACTACCAACATATATCTACTTAGGACAGGGTACTGGGATGCTGACATGAAATCTCATTTGAACTCGCCTTCTCCACCTTTCCCAGAGTTTGGAAATTTAGAGCATGGCCTGGCAAGTCTTCTGAGAGTCTTTGGGAGACTATGATGCAGGTCATAATTTTTTCTGGAACCATGGTCTTCATTAAGCTTCCTCTTTGTCCTCATCCCATACTCAACTTGTGAGGTCTCATGTAGGTTACCTGAACTCTTTGTGACTAATCTGAAGTGTCAGAAAAAAATTATTCCTATCCAGAGATTGACTCTGATGGCTTTAAGTCTCTTTTCTTAGGTAAATTGGAAAATCAACGTACCCATCCAGTCTCATGAAAAACAATGGGGAGGGAATACAACCCAAACAGTAACAGTTAGAAGGTCAGCTAAAATCAAGTCCAGGGCTATATAGTTGCTTACTTGGTCTTGGTTCTTGAATGAGTTACCTTACATCTTTGCATCTCAATTTCAAGAAATGTAACACCAAGGGTACCTTCAGTTACCCCTAGAAGAGGTTGTAAGGTAAAATAGAACCCCATCAAAAGAGTACCTACAAAGTGCTCAGAGCTTAGTAAGGAGTTGCTGTTGTTATTTTTCTTCTTCCTCTTCCTTTTCTGAAAGACAGGGTCTCAGTATATCATCTGGGCTAGTCTGGTACTTAGCAGAAAAAGCTGACCTTGAACTCAAAGAGAACCACCTGCCTCAGGTGTGATTAAAGGCATGTGGCACAAGACATTCCTTAATAAAGTACTTGTAAAGAATGAAAACACATGCCCATCTGGGTTTATTTCCATTTCTAAATATAATTTCCTCTCAGGTAGGCAGCTCTGTGACAACAGCGAGACTTTTCTAACCACTTGCCCTAATATTTCTCACATGGTGTCAGGATACCGCAGAGGAAACACATTTGAAAGTGCTATCAGTACCATTTGCCATCAGAATTGGTGTAAAAGACCTTTTCGTCTTCTGCCCAGTGGAGAAAAGGCATCTTAGAATTAGACACTTGAGTTCAGCATCTTGGTATGCTATGTCCAGCCAAGTGACCTTGATCTAACTAATCACTTCCCCTCTTTGAACCTCAGTTTCCCGTTGTGCAATGAAACAGCTAGACATCACTGATATGAGCCACAAAGTAGAGGCTGAGTTGAGTGTATGAAAAATTCTCTCATTTCTTTGAAAAAGCCCACATCAGTCGCGCCACACAGACAAACTGTGGGAGGACTGCAGCGGCACCCTCCACTCTTGTTTCTGAGCCTTTATTCCTGAGAAAGTTCTGGGAAAGGGGTTTGTTGATATGCCCGACAAGTTAACAACATGGTTTTATTAGCAGTGCTAAACATGGTCTATGCACTTTCATCATGTTTTTATTGGAGTTTTTGCATAAACTTCTCTTCTGTGTTGATTTGACCTTTTCAAACCTACGTTCTCCCAGTGTTTGAGACAAGATGAGGAAATATGTGGTGACACTGCTGAACTTCTTCCCTCTCTATATGGAGAGGAGAGCAAGTCCAGGCAACCCGCTCCCATGCCAAGAAAGTCTATTAAAATATTAAATGAGGAGTTAGTGACAGGTTTAACTAGCCTCTGCGGCAAGCCTCCAAATCTTAACTTAGTCATGTTGAGTTTTGGCTGTAACAAACCAGCTGTCACAAGCGGCATAAGACCATTAATGAAGTACATGAGCACTGATAAATTAACACCTGACACCTATGAAAGATTAGAGGGTTTTGATTGTTTTACCTTCTTTCAGCTTCTCTTTTTCATAGGAACTGAACAATTTACAAGTTGTATGTAAGTGTGCAAGCTAAATGAAATGAATGCATGCACATAGAGTTCACAAAGAACACTGGAGCATTGGTGAGCCCAACAGGCTACTCTCATGACAAGTCATCTTTTCTGGCTCTTTATAATCCTGTCATGGCAGGTCATGCTAATGGGTTAGATGGACTCACAAGACCACTGTACTTTTCTAACTCTGTCTCTGTACCAAAATATACCTTCTTTCGAGCAGTTACAAAGTTCCAGGCAATTGCTAAGATTACCAATGTAATTATCCTACCAACCAAAATATGAGTTTAGTAAGACAAAGAATAAAATGTCACACCAAAGCATGACTTGCTGTAACCTAGACTAAAAGAATATGGAAGAGAGGAGGGGAGTTTGAGAATTTCCATTGTTTCTAACACCCCCAAAGTACAGTGTCTTAGGGACATCTCCAGCTGGTATGGTACCCAATGAAAGATAAGAGGTCTAGAATTGAGACAAAATGATGGTTGCCAGCTAGTATAGGTTGATTGGAAACAGGAGATCCCATGTTGATAAGTGGGAGCATTGGTGCAGTGACTGTAGTAGTGTCTCATGTTCTCCTCTGTGTAATCATTTCTTTTGCTATGTATCTTTACAGTTCCCTTCTCTGTCCTGTTCACACGTTGAACTATGGGCTTGCCTCAGTTCTTAACTCAAGTCCTGGATTTTCCATCTGCTGTTAAACCCGGGAAACTGTGAGAGATGGCTCATCGAAGGAGGAGACAAAACAGAGTTGAGTTGCCTCATTCATCCTAGATGAGCGCACCTAAAATAGAGCAACAGCCATCCAATTGCACAACTTGGATCTAGCCAAGCTAATACTTACAGATTCACCAGGATCAGAAGAACCCTAGAAACTCATGAGCCAAATAGTCCCTATTTATGTTTGTCAGAAAGGACATGTGATTTGTCATGCAGCATCACTGTGGCCCTGTATAAATTGCATCCTTCTAGAAGCTACTACTTCACTCAAGGGTACCAAAATCGAATTCACATATGAGAGCACTACATATGGTTCAGGTCAGAGCGTCAAGGGAAGCGATCTCATCACTCATTTGGCTTGTCTCTCCAATCTGAGCTAGCAGTCCTGGCACATTGACTTTCATTTAGGAAGCACGCTTTGAGCTTCTGTAGTATGTATAACAGCTTATTAAGCCCAATTCTGATGCTTGGAAATTTGACTCTCAATGGAACTATAACACAGAGGGGACAGAGAACCATGACGCTGTGTAATTTACATACCTCACCTAGTCTACTACACTGAAATTCCCTCATCATCTCTAAATAACTAAACTCTGGTGCCAATGGGGAAAACCTTGTCCTCCGGCTGAACTGGTTGGGAAAAAAAAATTGAGGCCTGTCAACTTTTAAAGTCAGAGCTAAGTTTCTATTGTCAAACCTACCTCTCATTTGTAGAAAAAGGAGGACCCATGTGTGTTATTACAGCCCTGCCTGTCAGGCAGTCAGGAAACAAATGCAGCACTCACAAGTGCCCATGATTTGCAGACTTGCTCTCAAACTGCCTCCCTCTCTGCCTGAGACAATTCACAAATAGGCACAAGATCTTTCTTGAGCTGAGAGACTATTAAGTATCCCAAACACTATACATAGGGCTCTTATTAGTGAATTTGTTCTTTGCCCCATAACAGAAACCCAGCTCTATGTAGCTCACTTATGCCATGTCTTCCTTAAAGCCAAGCACTAGGGTTGAGGTTCTTTTTAAAAAAATATTTTTTATTTTTACATATACATTTATATTATCACACACATACAAAATAAACCACATACAGCAAGAAGAACCACCAAACAATCAGGAATCACATTAATGCTACATTCATAGTGTTTTGGCTATTTGTATTTGGCAACCTTGAAGAAAACATCTTTCCTATCTTGGTGAGTCTAAAATTCTGAATGTAAATCAATACTTCTTGTATCTCATCTCTACCAACTTACAACATCTATCTAGGCCTAAAAACATCTTAACTCCTAAACAACTAAGCTTAACAGTGAGGTGTTTAGTTCAATCATGGACTAGCAAATGAAGTTGGGATGCTCAGTGCACAAAGGTATATGAATAGCAAACCAGAAATGCCGGTAGAAAAAAAAATTCACTCTCTAAAATTCCGAGCATGTATTGCTAAACCTACAAAAGTCCCTGACGCATTGCACATAACAGTTAGGTGTCAGTGTCACCCATCTAGCCAGTGATTTGCCTAAGCACTAGCCTAGATTCTGGGCTTCAAAGTACTTGGGGTGTGGTTAGCTTCTGATGTCAGTTGACCTTTAGTAGGAGTTAACCTTGATAACTGGTGAGCCTGCTCCAATTAAGTAACCATTTTAAGAGCACAAAACTGAGGTTTACCAAAAAAGAAAAATTCTCCCTCAGAACAAACATCAAATCATGCCTGCTTCAAGCCTGCTAGACTGTCTTATTTATTTATTTTTTTTAATTTGCCAACCCTATAACTGCATTAGCCAATTCATTAAAATAAGCTTTGGTTTCTGTCTAACTCTATATAAAATATATGCAGATATAACATTCATGATGTATCCATGTATATATGTATATATACACATTAATGTGTTTTTATATGTGTACATGCACATTCTTGTAGATGGATGTACACATACCTATGGAGGCCTGAGATTGACACCAAGTGTCTTTCTCAATCAATTCTCCACTTTGTTTTATTTTTCACTTTTTAAGGAGTTATTTTATTTTTAGCCGGGCATGGTGGTGCCCGCCTTTAATCCCAGCCCTCGGGAGGCAGAGGCAGGTGGATCACTGTGAGATCGAGGCCAGCCTGGTCTACAAAGCGAGTCCAGGACAGCCACGGCTACATAGGGAAACCCTGCCTCAAAAAAAAAAAAAGTTACTTTATTTTTAATTTTGTGCGTGCACGCATGCACGCATGTGTTTCTTACAGAGGGATATGACCAGAAGCAAAAGCTATTAATTCAACTCTTCGCACTGACAAAAGGCCACATGACTTTGTCACCATCAGCATTCCGTCCTCAGCTCCTCCTGTTCCTCACAGGGTCCCCCAACTCCAACCACAGGGGTCTCTGCTGCTCCTCAAACATGCCTGTCATGTGCATATGCTTCATGCTTTGTGTTGGCTTTCTTCCTAAGAAGATCCTCCCTGCATCTCCATGGCCCCTCTGCATCTCAGAAGCCTTTGTTCCATGTTTTTCTTAGTAGCTACTGCCCACCCCATGTAGCCTCTGTTCTTCACAGTGGCGACCACCTCCACCTCCACTCCCACAGGCTGCTCGGTGCACAGCTTTTGCTTCTACTAGAATATATTCACTTGGGAAAGCAGGCTATATGTACTTAGTTTTTCAGATATTACATGCCTATATATATATATATATATATATATATATATATATATATATTATTCACTCAACACTAACTACTCTGTCTCACACAGAATGTAATATTTCAATAAATATCCTAATGAGAAAGTGAATTTATGAAATAACAAGGCCTATAAACTTGGGTTATTTATGGTATTTTTTTATTAATTTAAAAAATAATTTATTCACAGTACATCCTCGATTGTTACTCCCTCGCTCAAATCTTCCTGTTCCCATCCTCCCTCCCTCTTCTGCCCTATTCCCCTCACTTAGGCCTCTTAAGGGGGGTGGCTCCTCCCTCACCATCTGACCACAGCCTACCATGCCTCACCAGGATCACCTGCATCCCCTTCCTCTGTGTGCCTACAAGGGACACCCAAGGGAAGTGATCATCAAATCTTAGGCACCAGAGTTCTCAACAAAGGCAGGCCCTGCCCCCAATCCCCTCCCCAACGGCCCCCTGCCCACGGCATGTGTAATGAGCTCCCCGTCAGCTACATCTCAACAAGTAGTCTTGCAAGGATTTGGAGTGTCTCTGTTATCTCATTTTCCAGGCACCCAGTTCCTTTCCCTGCAAAGGTAAACAATATAATCATATGTCACATATGTCACATCTCAGTAACATTTAGCAAACATAAAAGTATACCTTATTTTAGTATATTTACTGTATTATTTTTATGATTTCACTAAAATGAACACATACTATGTACACTGTTTTAGTAACTGACTGTTATGACATGAAGTTATTTCACATAATTCTAAATGGAAATATTTCATATAAAAGAAATAATATCTATTTGAAATGATCTACCATACCTAGTTAGCTAGTTCCTACTGATGGACATACAGATTGTTCCTAGTATGTCTTGTATTTGTTGCACTGGCTGGTTTTGTGTGTCAGCTTGATACAACCTAGGGTCACCAGAGAAAAAGGAGCCTCACTTGAGGAATTGCATCCATGAGATCCAGCTGTAAGTCATTTTCTCAATTAGTGATCAGTGGAGGAGGGCCCAGCTCATTGTGCGTGGTGTCATCCCTGGCCTGGTGGTCCATAATATAAGAAAGCAGACTGAACAAGCCAGTAATCAGCACTCCTCGATGGCCTCTGCACCAGCTCCTGTGTCCAGGTTCCTGCCCTTTCTGAGTTTCTATCCTGACTTCCTCCAATGATGGACTGTGATCCGGAAGTGTGAGCTAAATAAACCCTCTCCTCCCCAACTTGCTTTTTGGTCACGGTGTTTTCATCACAGCAATAGAAACCACAACTAAGACATTTGTATACTAATTATTTTAGCATTTTCAAGAACCGAATTTGATCATAAAATTGAACACATTGAGGGCTAGGGATAAGGTAAGAGGTAGAGCATTAGTCTAAAATTGCAGATATGCCAGTTCTATTGACCATCTTAACCAACCAGTTTCATTTGACTCAATTTACATCCAAAGGATAAATTTCTAGAGGTAGAATCATTAGATTAAAGGTGATGAAGGTCTGTAAAAGTGTGGCTATATCGTTAAATTCCTCCTGTGGAGTATGTGCCAATTATAACCATGTTCCAGGAGAATTTCCACTTTCTACCACACCCCACTGGCTCATAATGTTATAAAAGGTTCTTAATTTTACAAACGTGATAGGTAGAAAAATGATACCTCGTTGTAGTTTTAATTTGCATTTCCTTTATATTAGGCCAGTATTCTTTCTACATTTATAAGAACCATTTGTATTTCCTATTATATTCATTTTTATTGAAATAATTGGCCTTTCTTTTAGATTTCAAATCTTTTCATGTATGGATTTGTAGATGTTCTCTAAAATAAAATGATGTATTTACAATAAATCCTGCAAATATTTGTCCCTTTTTAGTTTGCCTTTGTTGTTATTTTTCTCTATGTACAATTATGTTCTTACATGTATGTGGTTGAATTTATACGGTTTTCATGTTGGTTTTATGTTATAGGAAATGACTACCTACCTCCAAGATTATTCTAAAAATAATTACCCATATTTTTTGTAGTATATTATGTTTCCAATTTGTACAGAGCCACTAAAAATAATATGGAACTCATTTTTATATGTTTGGCAAAGTTAGGAGTTCTGTGTGGACAACTGTGTGAGTGTGTGTGTGTGTGTGTGTGTGTGTGTGTGTGTGTGTGTGTGTGTAAGAGAATCACAGAGAGAGTATGTGTTTCATTTGGCCACCCTATTTTTCAGCTATACTTTTTGAATATTTTTTCCTATTTCACTCATATGTTAATTTTTTGTGTTCAGTTGGGTTTATATTCTGGAATGTCTGGTCTATTTCATGGAGATATCTGTACACGTATGTAGCAAAGTCATAGTGTTTTAATTAATGAAGATGTTTATGTTCTAATATCTCTAACACCTACAATGCTCCTAAAATTCACTTTTTTTTTACTCCACTCATTTGTCTAATTTCTATGTTTCTTATATTATTTTTATCTAGATCACACCAAAACTCTATTGGAACTGAACTTAATAAGCTCATTTTTTATTTCACTGAAGATGATTTTGACTTTGAGGGTAAAACATATTTGACATACATGGTTCTATAGTTGTATGTCATATGAAGAAGTGCTGAACTCATTCTTTCTATTCACATATTTATTTTGATAGACTCTTGAACTGTGTTGAATAGTTCATCATCTCAAGGTAATCACACAGTTGTTCTCTTTTGATACATTTCTATGATAAATTAGATGAATAGCTTTCCTAACATTTAGCATCCTGGAGTTAATTCCCACTTGATTACCGTGTGTTCACCTCTTAGTGCACTTCTGTATTCTATTAGTTATTCATACAAGTGACTTGGTTTGTTGTGCAATTTGTTTTATTTCCCTGTGTATATCTGGCTTTACTTTAAAGGCCATACCAATTTCATAAAAAGCAAATTTTGAAGATTTCCTCATATAACTACACTCTGTAACAGTTTAAACAGCAATGAGTCCTTGTCTTTAAAGGCTTGCTAGTCTTCCTCTGTAGCCATCTGGGGTACTTGCTTATTGGGTGTCACACTTTGACCAAGTGCATAGATTTACTAAAATACCAATGAAAGTTCAATTCCAGAGTTCATTTTCCAGGTGCCTAATATGCACCTCCAAGGGCCCTCACAGTTTGTCCACACAGTCCTAGCTTTTGTGAGCTCTTCAATTGAAGATGTTTTTCATCTTAACCAGTTCAGGCTGCTATCTCTTCCCATGATAGCTTTCTTTTTTGCTTGTATTGAGATATTGATAAATATGTGTGGTTTTCTCACTGGAAACTAGTTTACTCAGGCTCTCCTAATTTGTGGTAGTAATGTGGCCTGCCCTTCCTGTGGAACTTCAGCTACTTTGAGGTCTTTTTGGGTCCTTTGCTGAGACTGCATTGTTCTATGGTAGTTCTTTTTCTTGGTGTCTAGGTAAAGCAAATGTAAAAGTTTGGGCACTTCACGTCATCTCAGAAATGCACCCCACCACTACCACTCAAGCCGCCTCTGAGCTTCTTCTCATTAGAAACTAATGTCTTCATTTAGGCTGCCCTGTGTCTCCTCTTTCTCCCATGCCAGCTGATGATGCCCAAAGACTATTCTACACCCTACAATGCCTCCTTGTATCTGCCTCTAGACAATCTGAGCTGCCAGAGGAATGATGACTTTGGTGTATTTAGCCTTTTAAAAATGTGATACTATAAACATAGACATATATATATCATAGGCTTTCTCATTTCTGAGTTTTTTTTTTAACCTTGATGGATTTGGAGTATAGGAATGGCTTCCAAGTCCAACCCCCCTCATACACCATCTGTAATCATGATATGAAAGTACAAAGCTGGAATTTTACTAATAGGTGAAGTTGCCTTGTGGCACCGAGCTTTGGAAATATTGAAAGGAGAGGACAAGGTTTGAAGTGTATTGAAACCAAAGACTAATCTGTAGAAAATTTCCAGTTATAACAGATGTAAATATGTGTGCAAATGAATAGCTTCTGATCAATATTCAGGCAAAATGGAAAATTCTCAATATAGAACATAACCACATAACAAAAGCATCACTCAAAAAACAAAACAAAACAAAACAAAACAAAAACACTGTAGAAGAGACCATCCATACTTTATCTATGGGGACAAGAATCTTCTTCAGTACTGAAAAGTGCAGATAAATTTGCATGTGTAGCCAAATGTACCTGTTTGTTTGTTTCTGAATCTCTGTGCATTAAATTGTACCTTTGCAAGACTTGGAAATTCCACAGGCAGGGCGGGCCAAATTACCACCCCAAATTGAAAGACCCTGAATAAACAAGTATTCCAATGAGAAAACCACATGTATTTATCAATATCTCAATGCATGTACTTTATGAGTAATTTGATTACACAATTATGCCATTCAATACAAGATAGCAACAATTTAGAAATGCATTTAAATTGCTCTGCGTAATGAGCAACATTCATTCAAATAGTATTTAAGATTAGACACTGCACAAGAAAACATAAAGTACCTGAAAATACATCTTATCTAAGAAAGAAATTCAATAGTTGTTTCCCCAAATTTCCCAACAATACTAGAATGTTTTTATATTATCAGTAATGAGCTGTGAAGTTGGAAGAGTCTATAAAGAGACAACATTTAAAAATTAATTTTGATGACTATTGCCAGAGTATGGACCTAATTGTCTTCTTCATCTTTCTATAGAAAATGTTTCTCAAAATGCATTACAAAGAGAAAATTTTTAAAAAGGCATCTGAGAGCTGTTGGTGGAAATATATTACATCTGTATCAATATTAGATTTGTAGTTTTCCTGAGCTTTAAAACATTGAATTGGCTTTTGTTCACCATTTTTAAATATATTTTAATTTTAAAGAAAAGTTCACTTTGATAATGTGTTCAAATAAAAATCTTATATGTTTTTAGGTGGTGATAAATTTGTTTAAGCATGAAGATCACATCCCAAATCCTACCTGAAAGCCCATGCTCCTTGTTATCTGATGATAGTTTATCTGAGTTGATGGACTTTAGGATGTAGCACTTTTGTACCATCTATATTCTTTTTTGTGTTTGTATTTTGTATTTGTATTCTTGGAGTTTTAGTCATTACAGTTCTGTTCTGTCTTGCCTTGAAATGAAGGCTCAGAGTTCCGTTCTGTGTGTGCACCTCATTTGTTTAGGACTTTTTATATTTTTCTATTTCTTCTATGGTCAGTTTTATAATGTGTGTTACCCTGGATTGTCATTCATTCACCCAGACCCTCTTTTTAAAAAATATTTTATTAATTTATTCATATTACATCTAAATTGTTATCCAATCTCTTCTATCCTACCATTCATCCCTCCCTCCTGCTTTCCCCCTACTTCCCTCCCCTATGACTGTGACTAGGGGGAACTTCCTCCCCATGTATATGCTCATAGGGTATCAAGTCTCTTCTTGGTAGCCTGCTATCCTTCCTCTGAGTGCGACCAGGCCTCCCTATCCAGGGGACGTGGTCAAATATGGGGCACTAGAGTTCCTGTGAAAGTCAGACCCCCCCTCTCCACTCAACTGTGGAGAATGTCCTGTCCATTGGCTAGATCTGGGTAGGGGTTTGAAGTTTACTGCACATATTGTCCTTGGCTGGTGCCATAGTTTGACCAGGACCCCTGGGCCCAGATCTGCCCGTCATAATGTTCTTCTTGTAGGTTTCTAGGACCCTCTGGATCCTTCTATTTCCCCATTCTCCCATGCTTCTCTCACCTAAAGTCCCAATAGGATGTCCTCCCCTCTGTCCCACTTGCCTGGTAAGTGAAGACATTCATGGGACATGCCCCTTGGGCTAGTGTCCAGATATAAGTGAGTATATACCATTTGAGTCTTTCTGCTTCTGAGTTAACTCACTCATTATGATCATTTCTAGTTCAATCCATTTGTCCACAAATTTCAGGAATTCCTTGTTTTTAATCGCTGAGTAATATTCCATAGTGTAAGTGTACCACAGTTTCTTTATCCATTCTTCTACTGAGGGACACTTAGGCTGTTTCCATGTTCTGGCTATTATGAATAAGGCCGCTATGAACATGGTTGAGCATATGCCCCTGTTGTGTGGTGGAGCATCTTCTGGGTATATCCCAAGGAGTGGAATAGCTGGCAGACCCTCTTATTAACTTTCAAGTCTCTTACTCTCTGTGGTAAAGCTCACGCTCATTCTTCGTCACTCTGCTAAGTTGTCTTTGCTCATGCTCTTTGCTCTTCTCCTTCACCCCACCTCCAATTCGTTCAATGAAACCAGACACTGGGGTATCTAAGCTAGTGGCACTGCTTTTTCCTTGTCTACTTCTACCTTGCAAACCAAAAGACCCATTTGTATAACTACATGCTTAATTAACACCAAGTCTTGGCCAGTGTCCTGCATTCATTTCCCCTGATGTGTCTGTACTTTGATATCTATGTCTCTCAAACTGGCTCCTTGATTTTAATTTGTTTCTTGTTTAGTCTTTTTGAGTGACTAAACTACCACCTTCTTTCTTCCCTGGGAGAGAGAAACTGTTTTAATCATTTCTTAATGGAATGTATCTTTCCATGTAAAACTAATTAATTTCTCAAATACATCTCCATGATGCTAAAACATATGATGTAAATTCAGTCACTTGCTGAGTGGCCATAATTCTTAGTGCCTATTTTAAATATTTTTTTAAAAAAATCAAAGCCAGTCATGGTGGTGCATGCCTGTAATCACAACACTCTGGAAGGCAGAAGCAGGGGAATCTCCATGGCTTTGAAAACAGCCTCAGCTACAAAGTGTGTCCTGGATAGCTAAGGCTATACGGAGAAACCCTATCTCGAAAACCAAACCAAACCAAACCAAACAAACAAACACAAAAAACCAAAAATGTCAAGCAAATGAAAACATTGAATTTGGAGAAAAATGATCTGAGGTGGATCCTGGCTTCCTCACTTGCCTGATTTGAAAAGAAACCTGCACCTGCTGAGATTTCATTTCCTTTCAGAAAAATCTTGTGTGTTTACTTGGATTATCATGGGAAACAGAAAAATTGGGTGTGGGAAATGTTTAAAAATTTGATGTATTATACCAACAATAGTTTTAATCACCTATGAAATACGACCACTAATTTCCAAGCACCCAAATCAACAAAGGCTACCATTTAAATTTATAAATGCAATATACTCCAGTTTTTGTTCTTGTTTTTGTTTTTCTGAAAACTTTTTTGGCAAGTCCTCTCCAAATACCAGAAAGTGTGAGTTGAGGTTGTAATTAGTGTTATAGATTTCAGCATCGTACTGAGTAAGTGGTCAGCAGAAATCTAAGCTTATTACTACCCACTTACTTCCTCGTGTATGAATTTTGGACACTTTTTGCAGCTATAGCCTATAACAAGCTGTGTGTCCCATTCTGTAAAAGAAACTCCGTTCAGTCTAGAAACAGTGGGACCCAGGAAATATGGAGAGTGTTTTGTGTTGTTTTGACTGACTTGACTGATTGATTGATTGATTGATTGATTTTTGAGGTGAGGTCTCTCTATGTGGCTTTGGATGATCTGGAACTCACTCTGTATACCAGGCTGGCCTTGAACTACAAGAGATCAGAATGACTCTGCCTCCTGGAGCTGGCATTAAAAGTGTGAGATCACGGCCCAGCTTGTGTTGGTTTTTACCATAAGGCTCTAGTATTCAGTTTCAGTTTTTTGATTCAGGGATTGAAAACTCTAATGAATAATAGTAACTATATTCTTTTCAAAATATTTCTGAAGCTGTGCATTTTAATAAATTAACAAAAGATATATGTTTTAGATTTAAAATAATACTATGTGGCTCCACTATACAAGACAATAAATATGCTAATGTATCCTAAGTATTTGCATTAGTATAGAAATGTTTCTTTTTCCCTTTTTTGTTAGAATTTTTAATTTTTCTGAAATTTCGGTCATCTTTTTACTAGTTTCAAAAAAATGAATATTTACTAGAATAACATTAACCATACAAAATTATGGGGATATTTAGTGTTTATGATATTTGTATAATAGTATTAAAATTATAGATGGAGTCTTCCAAATAAACACAAATGCACATGTGTACTCATACTTGCTAAGAATAATGTACATAAATTTTTCATGTGGGACATTTAATACTTTTGTTTTTTTCTGTATACTACTTATAGAAATTTTGGCAAGAATACTATTTTTCGTGATCAACTCCTCATTAAAGGATGCAAAACAACAAATTACTAGCTGAAAGAATGCATCTGTAAAGCGACTGATGGGCAAATGCCTAGAATAAAAAAACATTCATAAAGTTCCTTTAGATGCATAATAAACAGACAAACACCCAAACGAAAAATGCATTTTAGAAGGCTAAGCAGGGATCAGTTGCAAAAATACAACTAGCTAAAAATAGTATACAGAGATGTTCAACATCCACTGTAAGTGGAAAATGTAACTCAAGACAAAAACACAATTTCATAGCCAATTGATTAACAATGAGTGCTTCAAACAAATTTGTGATTGACAAGATTTTAATTGTTTTATTAATACCAACTTTTAAAGATGAGAATCAAAGGGAATTTCACTTTCTTTTTTGGTCCTTGAACTTGAACCCAGGGACCTGAACATGAAAGAATAGAGATCTGCCACTAAGCTACTTTCTCAATCCCCCCAAAAGAATTATTTTCCTTCCTTCTTCTCTTTTTAACTTATTTATTTACTTATTTATTCATTCACTTTACATCCCAATCATAGCTCCCTCCCTTCTCTCCTCCTTCTGTCACTTTCCCTCCCTCATCCCTCCCCTGTGTTTCAGAGAAAGGGAGCTGCCCCCATCCCATCCCAGCTTATCAAGTCACATCAAGAATGAATACTTTCTCTTCCCCAGTGGTCCAGCAAAGCAGCCCCACCAGGGGGGAAGTGATCAAAAAGCAGGCAACAGAGTCCATGTCAGAGACAACCCTCACTCCCCTTACTAGAGGACCCACATGAAGCCTTAGCTGTCCATTGGCTACATCTGTGTAGGGGGCCTAGATCCAGTCTATGCATAGTCTTTGGTTGGTGCTTCAGTCTCCACAAATCCCCCTGGGTTCTGGTTAGTTGACCTTGTTGGTCTTCTTGTAGAGTTCCTTGTACCTTCAGGTCCCTTCTATCCTTCTCTCCACTTTTCCACAAGACTCCCTACACTTTGCCCAATGTTTGGCTATAAGTTTCAGCATCTGTTTCCTTCTGCTACTGGGTGGAGTCTCTCAGAGGAGAGATATGCTAGGTGCCTGTCTGTAAGCACAGCAGAATATCGTTAATAGTGTCAGGGGTTGGCTCTCTCCCATGGTCTGAGTTGAGCCAGGCATTGGTTGGACATTCCCTCCATCTCTCCTCCATCTTTATCTCTGCACATCTTGTAGTCAGGGTAAATTTAGGATAAAGCTTTTGTGGGTGGGTTGGTGTACCCCTCCCTCCATTAGGAGTCCTGTCTACTTAGAGGGTATCCTTTCCCATCTCTATGACCCTGCTACTAAGAGTCTCAGCTAGAGTCACACCTCATATCCTCCCAGAAGCATGCCCTGTCCAAGATCTCTAGCTTGTCACAGAGATGCCCCACCAAAGGTTTCTCCTCTCTTTGCTGGCCCTCTGTCCTCCTGCCTCAGCTCTCCCCATGTCTGATTTCCATCCTCATTTCTCTAGGTACTCCCTCTCCTACCTTGTTCCTTCTCTTCAAACACTTCCACTGTCTATTCTATTTCCCCTCCTGAGTGAGATTTAAGCATCCTCCCTTGGGGCCTCCTCATTATGTATCTTCTTTGGGTCTGTGCATTATAATATGTTTATCCTGTATTATATGGCTAAAATCTGCTTATAAGTGAGTACAGACCGTGTATGTCTTCTGGGTCTGGGTTATCTCATTCAGTATGATATTTTCTAGTTCTAAGCATTTGCCTGCAAATTTCCTTATTTCCTTCTTTTTAATACCTTGGTAGTAGTCTATTGTATAAATGTACCACATTTTCTATATCCATTCTTTGGTTGAGGCATCTAGATTGTTTCAAGATTCTGGCTACTATGAATAAAGCTGCTACTGGGCATATTCCCAGGAGTGGTATATCTGGGTCTTGAGGGAGAGATATTCCTAATTTTCTGACAAAGTACCACATTGGTTTTCAAAGTGGTTGAATGAGTTTGCACTTCCACCAGCAATGGAGGACTGTCTCCTTTTCTCTACATCATTGCCAGCATGTGTGTCACTTGAGTTTTTGATCTTAGCCATTCTGACAAGTGTAAGATAGATTCTCAGAGTCAATTTGATTTGTATTTCCCTAATGACTAATGATGTTTAGCATTTCCTTAAATGCTTCTTGGCCATTTGATATTCCTCTATTGAGAAATTCCTATTTAGCTCTGAACCCCATTTTTAATTGGATGATTTGGTATGTTTGTGTTTAATTTCTTGAGTTTTTTTTTTTTTTTGTATCTTTTTGGATATTATCCCTTTGTCAGATGTAGGATTGGTGAAGATCCTTTCCCAACCTGTAGACTGCCCTTTCATTTTATTGACAGTGCCCTTTGCCTTACAGAAGCTTTTCAGTTTCAAGAGGTCCCATTTATTAGTTGTTGATCTTAGAGCTTGATTTGTTGATATTCTGTTCAGAAAGTTGCCTCCTATGCCATGAGTTCAAGGCTCTTCCCTACTTTTTCTTCTAACAGAATTAGAATGTCTGGTTTTATGTTGAGGTCTTTGTCTCACTTGGACTTGAGTTTTGTGCAGGGTGATAAATATGGATCTATTTCATTTTTCTTCATGTAGACATCCAGTTAGACCTGCACCATTTGTTGAAGATGTTTTCTTTTTTCCAGTGTACTGTTTTGTCAAAAATCGAGTATCCATAAGTGTGTGGGTTTATTTCTGGGTCTTCAATTCCATTGATTAACTAGTCTATTTCTATGCCAGTACCATGGAATTTTTATTACTATTGTTCTGCAGTATAGCTTGAAATCAGGGACTGATATTCCTCCAGAAGTTCTTTTATTTTATAGGATTGTTTGGCTATTCTTGGGTTTTTGTTTTTTTCCATATGAAGTTGAGAATTGATCTTTTAAGGACTGTAAATAATTGTGTTGTTATTTTGATGGGAACTCCATTGAATCTGTAGATTGCTTTTGGTAAAATGGCCATTTTGACTATGTTAATGCTACTAATCCATTAGCATGGGAGATCTTTCCATCTTCAGATATCTTTTCAATTTCTTTCTTCAGAGACTTGAAGTTCTTGTCATACAGGTCTTTGACTTACTTGGTTAAAATTACACCAAGATACTTTATATTATTTGTGTATATTCAGTAGTTTCTCTAGTTTCTTTCTCAGCTCATTTTTCATTTGTATACAGGAGAGCTACTGATTTTTTAACAGTTAATTTTGTATCCAGTCACTTTGCTGAAGGTGTTTATCAGCTGTACGAGTTCTCTGGTAGAAATTTTGGGATCACGTATGTATACTATCATATCATCTGTGAATAGCAACACTTTCACTTCTTCCTTTCCAATTTGTATACCTTTGTTGGTCTCCTTTAGTTGTCTTATTGTTCTAGCTAGGACTTCAAGTACCACCCTGAAGAAATACAGACAGAGTGGTCAGCCTTGTCTTAGTCCTGATTTCAGTGGAGTTATTCTGGGAGCAAGAGGGTGGGAGGAACTCCTCCCTACAACAGCCACCTGTTCTTACTCATCTGTCATTCCTAGCTTAAACCCCTTAGATGTGAGTATACAGCATGGAGTAACCACAGAAATCAGGCAAGTATAACCAGACCATAGGTGTGTATTTGGGGGCAGGATAAGAGGGAAATAGCAGGCTACAGGTTATGTGGTGTAGGAAACAGAAAAATCAGAAGGTCTCCAATTGGTAAGGAATGCATATAGAAGAATTTTAATCCAACATCATGGCTGCTCTAGCAAGGCATCACATCCAGAGATCGTCTAGATTTATGTGATCGAACTGGAATGCAGACATATCCTTGGTACACACCTGTAATCCCAAACAATGTAGGTAAGGCTGGTTTAAAGGAGGAAGCAAACATGTTTGAAAGTGACGTCTAATTGAGGAGTAGGCAAAGTGAAGAATCACAAAAATTTTTGACACAATAAGTAGAAATAGAATACACCCAACTCTCATGAGAACTGGACAGGAAAGAGAATCTGCTTAAGAGCAGCATAGGCAGAGAGAGGGGAATCTTTCACCAAGAGTTTCTTACTGGGACAGTTTGACAGAGGCAGGTTGCAGAAAGAGCAAGCTAGATACAGGTGAAGGCAGAACTTGTTAGAGAATAAGGATACATATTAAAACACATTGCCAGGATTAGTTTTATGAGAGGCAGAACAATTCACTCAGCAGCCAAAAGAAGCCAGTTTGATTCAGTCAGCTTCGAGAGTAGTTTAGGCCAGAATGCTGAGTTGAACCATCCAGCAAGAGTTCAGAAAGAGCTGGAAAGACTTGGGAAACAATTCTTATCTCATTCTCTCATATGAGGAAATAAAAACAACATTTACATCAAGAGAGGTCAACACAAATGAGAAGGAATGAGGGGAAAATAACATCAAAGTTGTTTGATAAAGGCTCAAGCAATCATTTTATATACCTACAATTATATGCAATACATACATATATTAAAGGAATGTTCCTCACAAGAACCATAGACTAACAAAAACCTAGTACCAGGCATGGCAAACCATTCTAAAAGTTGGTCAGGATAGTCCACATAATTTTCCAAACAATATAAGCTATCAACGTAGCCTCTTGGTTGTCTCTCAGGGGCCATTGGTCTATTGTGGAAGATCTCACATACTTAACACACAAGGTGATTCAAGCTAGATCTAGACTGAACACCTCTTTCATTTCACCTAGCTTCCACGGTACTAGAAAATACTATGTGAGCTGCCAAGGAAGGGAAGCATTTAAATAGTCCTACTGCGCTACTGCAATATCTATAAACTTTGACAATGTCCAGCATGGCAATATTTCCCTAAAGAGGTAGTAAGGGGCACTCACATGTTGATGATAAACTAATAGTTGTCTAATTAGATTTAAGGCTCATTCAGAAGGAGGAAACATAGCCAGCTTTTTAGGCCATGAATCTTAGGAAAGACTCTATTACTATCACTTTTCTAGACCAGGGTAATTCTTACTACATTCTAAGTCTTATCTGTATACTCACAGATAAGTGTAGGTACCATCTGTTGTCAAAGATGCCTATCTTTACAGCAAGTGGAGACCATCACAGAAAACCACAACTGAGCACAGAGAGGAGGTAATGTGGATCATGAGGAGCCCAGCCCCAGTGGATACATCTATACCGCAACTCCTGCATCTGTGGCTCAGAGAACATTCCAGGACAATGAAAAGGCTGTAAAAGCCAGACCACCAAAAAGTCTGCTGTGAAATGTCTTTTAAAAATGGCTGCATAGGCTACCAAGAAGAGACTTGATACCCTATGAGCATATAAAATGGGAGGAAGTCCCCCCTCAGGCACAGTCATAGGGGAGGGGAGTAAGGGGAAAATGGGAGGGAGGGAGGAATGGGAGGATACAAGGGATGGGATAATCATAGAGATGTAACAAGAATAAATTAATAAAAAATGTCAAAAAAACAAAAAAAATGGCTGCATAAACAAGACTTAAACAATGGCAACATCAGAGGACATGCTAATGTAGAAGGTGGAAAATTTGGTGGGGTTACACCTGTAGACAAGGAAGTGGAGGCCACTAATGATTGCCGGGAGAACAATAATTAGCATGACTGGGGATGAATCCCTTTATTGGTTGCCCAATGCAGAGTGGTCAGCACCAAAGTTGACCACCATTTTATATATACAAAACTTGACAAGCAGGTTATGTGTGTGTGCTTATAACAATAATAATCAATGATAAAAAGGCTACTAACTTGAGAGAGGTGCAGAGGAGGGACTAGAGGAAGGAGTAGATGGGTGAAGAGCTGGGGGTGGGGGGAGGCTAAGTGACTTAATTCTATTCCAATTAAAATGTATGTATATATTTATTTATTTGGGTTTTTTCAAAATAGGGTTTCTCTGTGTAGCCTTAGCCATCCTGGACTCATTTTGTACACCACACTGGCCTTGAACTCATACCAATCCACCTGCCTCTACCTCTCTAAGTGCTGGGATTAAAGGGTGTGCCACCATGTCTGGCTTAAAAATATGTTTGTTTGTTTGTTTGTTTTTTAAAAAAAGAAAAGAGGCTGGCACACACCTCCAGGAGGTAATTTGGAAATCTCTGACACAGACAGACATTTGAATCTTCCATCAATATCCTATTTCTTTTTTTGTCCATACTCAAGAGAAACTCATTCACATATGTACCAAGAGATGCATATAACTATATAATAATGTTATAAAAATACAATTTGAAGTAGCAAAATGTTGGGAATGAACCAAATTTTTATTGCCAAGCAAACAGATAAACCATGGTTTAGCACAGAACACAATTTTATATAGCAACAAAAAAATGAGTGAAGTATACTAATTTGTTATTCTGGGTACCGCAGTGCTTTGCCACACTTCAGAACAAAAAGCAGAGTGGGCAAAGGGGGATGGAAGTAATAACATAAGCAAATAAAAGCAAAGTGAGATAAATAATATGGGTCATGCACAGTCTGTGTCATATTCAATCGACTTTTTGTATGCTACAAACACATTTTCAAAGACAAATGACTTCATTATATATATTTTAATAAAGTAAGAAAATTTAACTTCACTTCAGAGGTCAATTTTAAAATTACACATGGAATATATAAATATAAATTACACTTAATGCATATACTATGTACCCATAAAATGTATATACTGCACACATATGGATTATGCATATCTGCTTTACCTAAAACACATAGTATACATCTTAATCAACACTGCTCATGTAAGTTTTTATTTATTTCTTGCTATTTCTTAAAAGAATCAGAGCTGTTTTATAAATAGTTTTCCGAGGTGTCTCATCACCTTTCTGTTGAACTGTCACATAAGCCTGAGCCTTTTCTACATTTAGTCTTTGATTATTCTATATATGATCCTGCCAAATTCTTACGCTGGGATATTGTTGACACAGCTTCCCAGGATACCAGCTGAGCTTCCATACCTCATCTCACAGTAGTCCACCCGAATTTCCTACAGTCCAGTATTCCAGGCTCCTAATCTTGCAAGCCTGCTTCTTTCTGTTCTTTTTATTTTTCCTTTCAAAGCCCTTTTTTTTTTTTTATTCATTTAAGAGCTAACTCTTTATGTTCATTAGAATATCTCCACAAAAACCTACCTTGCTTTAGATGTACTGATGGAATAGAAAGAGAGACATGTTAACATACTAGAAAGAACACAGGAATCAAACAACAACAACAACAACAAAAAAAAAAACAGAGTTGTGGACATATACGCCTATGTGTTTTTTATGTGGCTTTAGATTCAATGTAGTTCTTCCTTCCCTGTTTCCTTCCTTGCTGTCTTTACTGGTCTCTCGTTTCCTTTGTATATTCTTCTTGTTTCTCTCCTAATACAGGTGGTGTCTCTTATTGTGCACAGAGAGCTGTCTGTACATTGCTTCACATGCTGCCTTCTAGCTCCTTGTGAGATCAGTGAGAACAAACACTCGGCTACTGACCAGTGGTGGTTTAATTGTGTCCCCTCGCGGTGTCTTTACATTAGAGACTTGGTTCCCAGCGTGGTAGTTAGGAGGTGTTGTATAACCTTTTACAAGTAGTGCCTAATGGAAGGGTTAGGCTTAGGTCGCTGGGACATGATGTGCCATGGCAGCTTCTCAGAGAGGATTGTTAGAAAAGGAGCAAGCCTGGGGGCCCACCCACCCTAGTGTCAAAATGTCACCAGGAGCCTGATAGACAGTTTAACAGTTACCAGTGCATGTTTCTCTTGAAGAGGAGATAAGTTCATATCTGGGTGATGTGTAACTCTAGCTCCATGGGATATGATACCTCTGGCATCTGTGGGCACCTGTACATGCACACGCATACACACACACACATACACACACACATATACACGCACACACACACACACACAGACAGACAGACAGAGACAGAGGTAGAGACAGACAGACAGACAGACAGACAGACAGACAGACAGACAGAGAATTAAATAAATCTTGAAAAACCATGTCACCAACTGCTCCCACAAGTCTCTGCCATTGCTATCCACCACAAAGTGATACAGATAGGGGTAGCCCTCATCAGGACCACACCATATCAATTTGGACTTTGACCTTCCAGAACTGTGAAAATATTATCTCTTTTCTTCACTAGGAATGCATGTCAGGTACTTCCATTTGGGCTGCAAGAAGCTAGCATAGGTAGACTCTCAAAGACCATTCTGCCCCCTCTCCTCAATGCTAATAACCATCCACTGACTGAACTTCAAGGCCTGTTGTTCTAGAAGCCAGCAAGCTTAAAGTGACCAATCTGAGATACAAAATAGGAAAACCTAGCATCGTGTCTCTCAGAGAAAGCAGTGTGGTATATTAGAACAATGGATGCAATCGCCATACATGTAGATCATGCTACATAGTCTTCCTGGTGTTGAACACAATAGACTTGATTAACAGCAAGTCTTTTGCTCTTCAATTGGTATTCTAATTTTTTTAATGGTCCCGATACTTTCTTTTTCAGCTGCTACCATTATTACGCCTCTGACTTAGACTCAGGTTAGAGAGTGTAAGACCCTTACTGACCATTGTGAAGGATCCCTTGTCCCAAACCCTAACCTCCAGAGGATGTTTACTATGGGACACTTCCCTGTAAGAGTCGAAATCTCCCTCCAGCACCTGAGACCAGGATGGATGGACTGTGAACAGTGTGCCTGGGGACCCATGCCTGGGGACGGTCACTAGCATGGCCTTCCTGCAATGGCCTGAGCCCTGTGTGTTTCTTTCTCCCTTTCAATGACATGTCTCAACCCTCTGCATACATAAAGCTAACTTGATGCTCTGAGGAACATCAGCTCTACCTCCTCATGGGCTTGTTGTAGACTACTATAGCTAGTCCTGACTTGAAGAGAATACATAAAATGTTTCTTCTGGTTGGCAGGATATTTCTTCACAGGACTGTATAAGATTGGCCCCACAGTGGCTCCCATCCACTGGTCTATTTGACTTTCCTTTGTACTAACTGACAATAATTCTTTCATGGGTTCATTTGTCAATAAAAATACATATTAAGACATATTATTTATAAGTTCAAGGGCCTCCAGAACAATTTTTGCACTGAGCTGTGCACCCTCTGTGGATAGCCATGCCTCACCTGCATCCCTCATTAAAATATCCATCCTTTATCTTTTATAACAGAGGCCATGGGCAATATTCTACAACTATTCCTCAAGACATGAATCTGAATGATCACCTAACCCAAGAACAGGGAAATAATAGGTCAATGGTTTAGAACAAATAGCGGTAGATTTTTTTAGCACTTCCCCATGAGGGGATAGGGGTGGTTGATAGGATCTGTGATTGCTTCATCAAAGAGTTCAGTGAAGATAGTATGTGCCAGCTGCCAATGAGGCCCTGCAATATTGGCAGCATCTTCCTGTCTCTTAAGATACCAGTTCCCATGCAAAACATATTTATGGGACTGTGTTTTAGCCTTTGAAATCCAATTTGTAAACCAAAATTTAAGATTGTTAATCACTGGGAAAGAAAACTACAGGAACTTTCATGCTCCCGATGTGTAGGTGTGGCTTCCACTGGTCCTATGCAGGACAGTCTTTGTCTAAAGGCCATCATATTTACATGTTCCTCAACTTCCCTGAGCCCCTGGCCTTTATCTCTATGACACAATTGATTCGCCACATCACAAAGCTGATTTACAGACCATACAAAGCTGCTCTCAGACCAACAAATCAAGTATCAGATTTACAAATCCTCAAATATGTATAATAAATGCCAAATAAAAACTTTCACTTTACCAATCTTTATTTGTGGGATGTATAAATCAGCAGTAAAGATGAACACTGTCGGCTTTATTATGATTAAGTTTCTGAATTCTGATTTTTTTCCTTTGTTTTATTTTCCCTTTCAAAACTGACCTTTTCTTTATGAGTACACTTCTGATTTTAACAACTGTAAAAAATAACACCTTTGTTGCAACTTAAAACAGAGATTTGGCTGACAGAAGTTCTGCTTAGGTATTAAAGCTCGCACCGTGATGGTTAACCTTTGTGCTCCGTTTGACTGCATTTGGAATCCCCCAGGAGACACACCTCGGGGCTGGGGGGATGCTGCGGAATGTTTCCGGAGAAGTTTAACAGAGATGCATAGGCCCACCCTGAATGTGAGTGTGGGGTCCGGGATTTGAATAAAAAGGAAAAAGCAGGAACTAAGCTGAATGCTATGTATCACCAGGTTCAGCTTCCTGACTGTGGATGCAATAGGACCATTGTCTTAACTCCTGCAGCCATGCCTCTGCCCACCTAATGATCTGTACCCTCAAACTATGAGCTGAGGAAGCACTCTGTCCCTCCAGCTGCTTTGTGTTGAGCATTCTGTCACAGTATTGAGGGTACAATCTAACCCAGCATACTATTTTTAACTTAGAGGACCAGTAGGGCCTTTTCCAACTTCTGGCCACTGACAAATCCACAAAGAAGCTGTCTCAGGTACAGGGAGCGCTTAGCCAGGTAAAGCCATGAATATCCCCACAACAGTCCTTTAGACCTTACCTGGTTTGTTGTATAGTGACTTCTAATATTCTTTCTTGGTTCAGCATGAGGCTTGACTTTAAGGTGTATTTTCTTTGGGAAAACTTTGCAGTCTTGGTTTCAGAAGCCATGATGAACACAATTTTGACGTAGGGTGAAGCAAGCATGTTAGAGATGCTGGTGAGACTCAAGTGATCTAGAGCTCTGGTATTGTCCTGGTGAAGGGCACATGTTTGTTTCTGAGACCCTGCTGCAAATCATACACACCACCCCATATATATTATTTATTTATATTATAAAAATAGAAATAAATATATATATTTAAATATAATTTTTAAATGATGAGCATCTTAGCATATTGTTAATCTCTATCTGCCAGGGACATCAACATATATTGTGAAAGGGAAAGAAAATGCAAGACACAAAAGTGGAGGGGCTCAGGTCAGGTCTGCACATGTTTATTTTAAGGTTCCCCCAGTGAAAGACACACCATCTCAACACAAAGCATCACATATGTTTCAAACCCTCGGTGGGGTGGCCTGATGGCACTCAAAGAAAGAATAAGCAGACTACCAAGATGAGACTTGATATATGACCATATAGCGAGGGGAGAAGGTCCCCCTCGGTCTTAGACCTAGGGGGGAATAGGGTGAAAGTGGGAGGGAGGGGGTAATGGGAGAATACAAGTCATGGGATAACAATTAATTGTAATCTGAATAAATTAATTAAAAAATAAAGAAATAAAAATAAAAAATTCACATAAAAAGCTTCCTGGATATTTTATTTAATTTTTTTCCTGGATATTTTAATAACAAAAATATAATTTCAGCAATAAAACAATATACATAATCTCTCTGATTCAAAGATAACGATTTTATGGACTCCTTATTAAAAATGATGCTTGCTAACTGGGAGAAAATGTCTCAGGTGACACTACTGCGGTATACTCCAGCACAAATGAGCAGTCTTTCTGTTAGCATTAATTGACCACCAAACTCAAGGAGGGAAACAGCTGCTATAAATTTGTGATCAATGTACATTTGAAATGTAACAGTGCCTGGCCATGGGTGACGTTTCCATGCTGAAAGATGAGGGTTTGGTGCATATTTCTGTACCATGCAATATCTCCCTTCCCTTTAACAACACTGTACACAAATTTTTATTAAAATTCTTTATTTATTATAATTTATTCACATTACATCCTAATTGTTACCCCCTTGTTGTTCCTATCTTCCCTTTCCCCCCTGCCCTGCTCACTTCTGCACTCTTCCCCTCCCCTAGACCTCTGAGGGGGGCTTCTCCCCCACCATCTGACCTCAGCCTGTCAGGTCTCATCAGGATAGCCAGGATCCCCTTTCTCTGTGAGCCTGAAAGGCTGCCTCAACAAGGGTGTGGCCACTTGCAAAAACATGCATATACACTATGTACACATGCACCGAAACACACACATAGCACACACACACACACACACACACACACACACACACACACACACACCATCTACTGTCCATGTCTTTTTTTTTAAGTCTCAAGTATCCCAAGCTGGCCTCAGAGTTCCTGTGTAGCTGAGAAATGGCCTTACCTTAGACTTCTGCTTAGCCTGCCTCCATGTCCTGAGTGCTGGAATTGCAAACATGCCTAGTTTCACACAGAGCTGGGGAGTGAACTCAGAGCTCCGTGCACACAATGCAGGCCTTCTACCAACTGAGCTATGTCCTCTCCACACCCACAGCCCCTTCTGCACTATCTAAGGCACTGGGCCAGACCTTGGGCAAGTCCTTATGGGGATAACATGTAAGTATAATATCTGGGCTTTGATTCCACCAGGGGGGAAACTGACTTAGCAGTGAGGTATTCCACAAGTAATTTTTGCTACAAATCAAGTTTTCAAATTTGATTATGTTTTTTCAAAAAAGCTAATTAGAGTGAGTGGTACTTATTATTATTTTGGGGAGGGGGTAGTATCACTTCCACTGCCTCTTTCAATTCACCATCTAAGGAAGAAACGAGGTGATGGTGAAGTAGTCTATAATCTTTATGAAACTGAAGAAAATAAATCTGAAGCCCAGTGGCTCATAGCTGAACATTTTTTGTCAGGACTCTTTGTTATACTGGACCAGGAGGAAAAAAAAATAACAAGGAGTTCTGCTGTGAAGAGCTCTTCATAATGGGTGCTTCTGTACGTAGCCACAGAATGGGCTCAGGGCTGGCTGCAGATAGGTTTTTGTAGCAGTTGTGGAAACTAAAATGACTCTCCTTGGGTTTGAAAAAGGAGAGATCAAACAGGTGTGACCCTGATTCTCACAAGCACAACACACATTCATGGGGTGCGGGGTGGGGGATTCCTATGCTAGGCACAGAGACAGGAGTCCTCTCTCTCTCTCTCTCTCTCTCTCTCTCTCTGTCTGTCTCTCTGTCTCTCTGTCTCTCTCTGTCTCTTCTCACAGGACCTCTCAGGCACAGGGGTAGAAGAGAACTGGCCAACTACTCCACAGACACAATAGGAAACACTCAGCTCGAGGAGCAAATGGTTAGAAGAGTAAAGGCACCTTTGGCGAGTTTCAGCCAGTGGGCTGCGGTCGCTCGTGGATGTCTGCCTTGTGAGGAAGGAAGTGAAAGAAGACACAGATTCTACAAGATCAACATGCGTGACTCGTGAAGCTCTCAGGGAGCCTGGCAAACCAAGCAGCATGGGGGACCCTAGAAAGGTAAATTTAGGCATATTGAAATGACTGATGCCATGTTACATTTGAAATGAATCCTGAAGGCTCATATTTCCAAAAAAGAACATGTATGGATCCTTGTTGATGTAACAGATTATTTTTAAAATTTTTGTCACCTGTTTTTATTTTGTGTGGGTGGAAGTGGGTAGGCACAGGCATGCATATGCCATGGTACATGTGTGGAGGTCAAAGGACAATCTAGAGATTCACATTTCTCCTTCTGGCCAGGTAGGTCCTGGAGATTCAGCTCTGGGCATCAGCATAGCAGCACGTGCTTCTACCCTCTGAGCCATCTTACTGGCTGTGTAACATTCTGATCATTTCTAAAGCATTTTAATATCATTATTTACTGGCCTCAATTTTCCTTCCTGTTGTTTAAAAAAATAAACTCAAAATCTTCAAATAGAAGTTTAATGAAGACTATTCTTAGGACAAGGGCAAGTTACAACCATGAGTAAGTAAATTTATAGGAGATATAGAAAAAAGCACGCTATAGTAAAAGGCATAAGATTGAAAGACTTATAATGGATGTCTGGTAGACACTGTGGAATGTCAGGGTTAGTGCCTCAGGGCACTTTCTATGAGCTTTGCAGAGGCCATTCAAGCAGCCAAGAGGCAGCCTGGACCATAGGAGGACAAGGATGGAGCCCTGGGCTGAGGGACCAAAGAAACTTCAGAAAAGAAGCCAGGAACACCTATTTGTAGGAGGGCCACTGTTGACAGAGACAGAGGGACAGACGCAAGTGGATTTCCACTGCTTCCTGTCAATGTCACGCATGGCAAACAGGCAGGAAATGAGGAGAGATGGCCTTTTCCCAAGTTGTTATCATTTATGCTTCCTTGTCCAATTGCCGGCATTAGAATCATAATACTGCATGATGGTGATGTTTTCTCCCTGTGCCCGGAAGCTGCCTCTCTAAGTGCTCATAAACATCTTTGGGAAGGAGCGAACCACAGAGTATGAAATGCACTTCCTGAGCCTGTCATTACTGCATCTGGCCTTAACTGTGAGCCACTTACAAGTGGCCACATACGAAGAAATGACACTTGGAAGCTGATGGCTGCCATCAAGTACCAAACGAGAGCTAATTCATACCAGGTAGGTTGATGGTTTTTTAATGTCTTTTTTTTTTTTTAATGACCTGCCTAACCCAAGATTCAGCATTTCCAGCAAAGATGGTCAACAGGGAATGATGAAGTGTGCAGGGGAGAAAAAAGCAAGGTCTTCCTGCAGACCTTGATTTCATGTCCTTTAGGTTTCCAACTTTCCTCAAAAGAATTGCTTTGCCTCTTTCCTCCCAGCTGTACTCACACATTACATTGCTCATTCACAATCCATCTCATGGCAACAGTGAGTGCCTCTCAAGTAGGCAGTGGCATAAGGCCAGGCAAGGAGACCGAGCCCCAGGATGGTTCTTGGCACTATTCAACCAAGAAACACTTTGTGTGGTGTTCAGACGCAAGCCTGAAGCTGCAGGAGTCACCACCTGGACTGAGAACAAAGCCCTGCCTGGGGAAAATGGAGCCAACATCCTGATGGTGCCAATTAGCCCTTTGGACTTAGTTTCTCTGCCTTGAATTTCCAGTGTCAAGAGAAAACATGCTCCCTCTCCCATTTTCCTTGCAAGACAATTTTAAGTGAGTCGCTGTCCCCTGTATGACTCATCACACAGTGAAGCCCAGCTGGGCCGTCCGAAGCTAATTGGGATGGGATGAGTATACCACAGGAGAAAGGAAACAATAAAGGATACCTTAGCCCTTATTTTAATCCAATCCTGTAAGCGTTTACCGCAGATTTGCTGTGTGAAATGAAGTGTGTTGAACAACGGTACACAAGGGAATAGGGATAGGAGGATTTAGAAAAATAAGGCCTTGGGAGGCAGCTCAGTTGATCAAGTGCTTGTCTCTCATACTTGAAGTCTTGTGTACAATACTCACTAAAAGAGGGCGAGGCTGTGGTGAGGCGATGCTGGAGGAGGGGGAGGAAGAGGAAGGAAGGAAATGATCTACATCCTTAAGCGTGTCAGAACCCACCAAGCCAGAACAAAGTGGTGCTATTTCCCCCTGACTTTGTTCTACCAAAACCCACTCCCTTAGCACCCCCTCTCTCCTTTCCTTCCCGCGCTGCTCCCTCTAACATGAACAAAGACCTTGACATCATCACTCAAAGGCTCCCTCATTGTCTTTTCCACCTTGTATTGCAAGTCTGGGTACAACTAGGCTTCGAGGAATTATTTTTGTAAGTGTATGCGGAAAACCATACTCCCAAACTGAATGGCCAGGAAACAAATTGAGAGATGAAGTATAAAGAGAGACCCTATAGGCGTCATCCCTCTTCCCCTGTCCTCTTCACCACACCATGCTTGGCCTTCTGGGAATTGCCCTTTAGAGAGGCGCATACATGTGAGTGTTGCCTAGAATGCTCAGAAAGAAAGAAGGAAAAAAGAGAGGGAGGGAGGAAGAGATGGAGGGAGGAAAGAAATATTGGCTGCTTCTTGGAGTTTGTTGGCATGGAAACACAATATACCTCTCTCCGAGCAGAGATTCTAGCATACTGCAATATTACTGTGTGCCAGTCTCACAAAATAAGCACTGGGCAGGGATCTCAAAGTACTACCAAGGAAAGGCAAGATGAACAGAGCCTGGGTAAAAAGTTGTGCAGGCATTCCCTGGAAATTTAGAGGAAGAAAATATCCAGGCTACATTTTGAACTCCTGAAGCTGTGTCCCCAGCTCAGTAGAGCTGGCAGGAGGAGGCTCTTTCCTCTCTCCTGCTCAGCCAACAGAAATCAGGTCATCAGCAGCTCTAGCCTGTCCTTCTCTGGAGCACTAAGAGATTTAAGCCACTTGTTATTTCTGCACTTGTGGAGGCCTCTGCTCCCTCCCTAAATGCAACAGCAAGGTCTGTAAACACAGTGCTAATTCACCACACAGAGCATCAAGACAGCTGGCCCTTCTTGCTCTTAGCTCAGTGAGGTAAAGGAGCACTTTGTTTGGAAATGTGATCTCCTGTCCCTGGCCGGGAGGTGCCTGAAAAGGGGAGGCTGAAAGGCAGGCAGTGCTATGATGTGGTAGCATGCTCTCTGAGAAGTCACTTTTGAGATGACATCAGCATGAACCCCCAAAAAAGCAACCCAGGAAACACACTTTTTTTTTAAACCATTATCTGCAGCAGCACCAAGGGATCTCTCAGAGATGAACCTTCATTAGTCTTTAATCATTGTACCACCATGGCTTTGCAGAGGTCTCCACTTCAGACCTAGTTTCAGTCCCCTCAACTTTCTTCTCAGGGGTGAGTTGCCAACAGCATCACAGTAGAGGTAGCAACAGCTATCCACAGAGAAACCATCCCATCGTCCCTCACACAGCCCAGGCAAGAGGTAAGCCAATCAATAACAGCATGAAACATTTAAATTGGGTGAAAGTGGAAAAAAAAAAACCACAACCCAAAACTGCTGCTTTTTGTTGCTTGTATCCTAACAGGGTGTGACACTACTTAGGAATGGGGTCTAGCTTTGTAATTGCTCTTACCTTCTGTTTCCCAACCCAATGAAACCCTGAGACTTTAGAACCTTGGCATCCTCAACAACAGTGAAGTCCATCTCTCATCACCAAGGATGTACACCACTACGGTCTCACTTTGGTACCTAAACCATTCTTTTCTCTGTTGGATGCCACTCTGCTCCACTCCAAAAATTCCCTGGCACTAGTGAACCTCAGCAACCCACATCAGTCTTTAGAGTCACTAATCTCTTAGCTGTCTCTGTCTATCCTCACCCACCCCAGATTCCCCTTGCAATATATTTGTCTCCTTTCAACTACCCTCATTCACACTTAACCTCGTCTCTCCACCCAGGACCTTCCTCTGCCATGATCATTCACTGCACCCATAAACCTTGCCTTACCTCCTTCTGTGGCCCAGTCATTTTCAGGGACATCGCATCTGTCCTAGTGTAGCAGTGACAACAGGATAACCATGACACTGTCTCTAGCACCCAGCACACTTTCAAGAAATCTCTTTGAAATGGCAGATTTATAGAGACACCCCACCCCCAACAACAATTTACAGTGGTCAACCTAATAGTTTTTTCAGCTTTACAGTAATCAAAAGGAATATGCATTCAGTAAGGTGAGGGCCTACATGGGGCAGCCTTCACTTTGGCTTTCATGTTCAGTAGGTTTAGTATACCAAATGTATTGCAACTAACATTCTCATCTTTTGACAATATATTATCAATATAATGACCCTACTATGAGATGGGGAGTGTGTCTATATAGCACCCCTTTATGTTAACTGATAGTGTGTGTCTTCAGCCACCTGCATGCCACTCTTGGAATGAGAACCCAGCACAGAAGTCTTCTAACTTTGTCCAGCTTTCATTATCAGAAACAACCACTTATGTATTCTCATATTATCAATGTTATCAAAGTCACGTGGGCTCCTCTTTCATGGACTTTGCATTTATAAAGGGAAAGGAAAGTTCGGCTTCAATATTTTCTGCTGGAAGGACTGTCTGAAAGTCTGCGCAAATGATGAAGGTCTGTGTGCCCCTTCAAGTTCCTCCTTTTACTTCTAACGGCGAAAGAAAACTAGGTCAGATATTGAAGTTTTCTGCCTCCTCTACATTCCGGTATCTTAGGGCTCTTTCTCCTGCAGAGCACATTTTGCTCCCCTGAGTTAAGGCACAGAGATGTGAGATGCTCTGTTATGCAAATCATGGGAGGAAAGAGCAAGCTGGAGGAGGGGTGGAGCCTGCTCTGCTGAAGGGTTTTTGAATTATTGAGATTTAAGGTAAGGAGAAAGACTAAACATTGGCCTATTTTGACCCCCCAGAGAAGATGGGAGATTTTTAAGGAATTGTCTTATGTAGATGGGGAGAAACAGAGAGGAAAGGAGATGGTATAGTCTAAGGACAGACTGCACAGTGGTTAGAGCCTGCATTCTAGTCCAAGACTTCTTTGTTCAACTCCCAGCTCCACATCCAACCTTGCTCCAGTTTGGTTACCTCTATAAGAAAAACAATGGAAGAAATAACCCCTGCCTCAAGTAGTGTGTGCAATACACACTTACATCCACATTAACTGCACCATGATCAATCAAGTGCCATCCTTAGTGAACCCCACGCCCCCCAACCTCCTTTTTGTGACTCTTGGCCACTTCCCAATTGGGTAGCTTAGGCTTCACAGGGCAACATCTCATTCACACTAACTTGTGAGAGAGCGTCCCATAAAATGCACTGGAAGTGAAGATGAAGGAACAGGGGTGCAAATGAAACACATGGAGACTGGGTGTTGCTTAGAGCTTTGGAAACACAGGGCTATCACTTGTCACTCATGAGTGAATGCATCTTGCACTGCATATCTGTCTTTCACTCCCCTGATAGGACAATTGGTGTTGCCTATTGGCACTCTCTATTGGTTGTACCTTCAATGCCCATTATAAAGAGGTTCTCTGGGTCTGGGAAGAAGGTTCAATTGGTAAAGTAATTGCCATACAAGGAAAGGGACTGGCACTCACATGAAAGTTGGGTACACAGCAGCAAGCATCTGTAACCTCAGCATTAGGTTAAGGAATAAAAGACAGGGAGATCCCAGGAGCTCATTGGCCACCATCTTAGTCAATCAATAAGCTCCAGGTTCATTGAGACTCAGACTCAAAATAATGAGGTGGAGAGTAACCAAGAAAAACAGCTGATGCCAACCTTTGACATGCATGTGTGTACTCACACATACATGATGCACGTCCACATGTGAATGTATTTGTGTACCACATACATACATGGACATACTCAAAGGAAAGAAAAATTATCTCACTGGCTCAATGAGGCAACATAGTTAAGAAAGCTATTATTGAACCAAGTGCTCACATGGGTGTTTGCCAGCTTATAAATCAGCTACCTATGGGTCCAGTTCCTACCCTCATCAGTGAACTGAGGCTCGGTAGGGGAGGATTCTAGGGCCAGGTGAGTCAGGGCAGAGTAGAACAGGCACACAGAGTGCAGTGGGTCAGGCATTAACTCATTGTATCTTACACAGCCCAGGGAGGTAAGTATGATTCCACGTTTCAAAGGGCATCTGCCTAGGCATGGTTATTTTCAAGGCCATTCTCAGCCATTGGTTCCAGTGGGACTTGAGGCCAAAAGCCATCATTCCATTTGAATGTAAGCTTGAGAAAAGTGAGACTTCGCTAAAGGATTTTAATGCTGGAGTGTTTTCATTTCACGAATTCTTAGGTAACCCTAATAGATTCTTTGCAGAAGGGTTTGTGACACTCTGACTTTTACCCCTTGTTACTGATTTTTGTTATCAGCTTGTCTAATGAAGGAAAAGCATACACCCTCACATGCAAGGACAGTGACCTTTAGGGGAAAGGCTGGGAGTGCAAAATAACATTTCCCAAATGGATTTCCCTGAATTTATTGAACATTAAAATCACCTGGGAAGCTTGCTTTACATACTTCTTCACATGCTGTGAAATTTCCTGACGTTTATGTCTATGATTCAATATTCAGTAAACATACAGGGCACTACAAGCATTTCCACAATCCAGCTGTGACATGGATATCACCCTGGAAATTCTCCCTCATATTAAAAGAGCTTTTCACTTTCATTTTGATTTTCACCATTTTAATCTCAAATTAAAACATAAACTACTGGTAACAGTAAGGCCTACTGGTATAGTATGCCATAAATTTATCAATGAAGTTACACATTTATAAACTGTCTTAGTCCATTCCAGCTGCTGAAACAAAAATACTATGTAAAGTATGTAGTTTATAAGCAACAGACTCTTCCTCCTAGTTCTAGCTGCTGGGCAGCTTTGGTGCTGCTGAGGGCTTGCTCCTTACAGATGGTGCTGTGCACTGTAGGTTCAGCAGAAGAGGCCAACAGGGCTCCTGCATGTCATTCATGAGGGCACTAATTCCTGCGAGAAGGGCTCCATCCTTCTGACCTAATCACATTGCAAATATTTCCATTGCCTTGTGGATCAATAGTTCAAAATATGAACGGAGATGCAGACACAAACCTTCAGACCACAGTACACACAGAAAATATTATACAGCACATAAATAATAACTTGAATCACTGAGTCTAGACGGAAGGCAGGAATCTGTAATTTTGTCATGCATCTACCCTGGAGACTCAGATCTACTCATCCTATACCATCGACAATGAACCTCTGGTCATTGTTTAAGGCTAACATTAATGACTGTATTCAGAGAGCTACGTAGATCTAAGCCCAGCTTGGTCACGGAAGTAGTTTAACCTTGAGCCCCTCTTATTCCTGCCCATGCCATACACTCATTTATTCAATTCTATCCATGTCCGTGCACATATTTATTCGTTCTTTCATTCACTATTGAGTAAATAAGTATTGAACATCTTTTACGTGCTAAGAGTAATTGTCATTCAAAGTAGGAGTCAATGAAAAAAAAAAAAAAAAACAAGTACAACAGAGTATCATGGGTTCTACATTGGATGGCCAGCACACTGTACATTCAGTGCATGCCAGTGACCAAAAAAACCCTCTGAAGTAGTATAGAAGAGGGCACACTTAAGTGAACCTTGAATTACCTGTGTATTCTGGCCTTTTGACTAGAGATGATCCATCAAAGGAAACAAAGAGAGTAATGTCTGGGTGGCAGCATGCATATCATGAGTTCATAGCCTACAAGGTGCAGGGATGTGACTGGAGAGAGGCAGGATTACAGTGGGCTTGAACTATATGCCAGAGGTCTCTGAAAGAGTTGTACAGGAGTACACATTGATAGACACATATCCTAGCACAGTCTTGGGGGCTGCATGCAGAGGAAGAAATAAAGACACTTGGATGGGGAGATCAGAATGTGTAGGCTTACCTTCCTGGTCCCACTCTGAGGGGTGAGAACCATTAAAAAGCCAGATGAGGCCTCTTGGGTCTTTTGACTTGCTCAAGTAATGGCCTGATTCTTCATGGCCTTGCTTTATTTAATCTATCACCATGCCCAGTATCGGGAAATGTTTCTGAAATTGCAAATTCTCACTCAGAAGACTGGTGTAACAGTTAATGTGTGTGTCAACTTAGCCAGAACACAGTGCCCATTTACTCAAGCTTTACTCTATGGCTATTTCTGTGTGTTTCAGATGAGATTAACATTTGAACTAATGAATTTGAAGTAGATTACCTTTCTTCATGTAGAGGAGCCTCATCCAGTCAGTTGAAGGCTGAATGAAATGAAGATTCTCCTAAGGAAGAAGAAAAGGAAAAAAATTAGTAAGCCATCCTGCAAAACTAGAACTTCTTACTCGCCATTTCTTTAAGAGTTCTCTCTCTCTCTCTCTCTCTCTCTCTCTCTCTCTCTCTCTCTCTCTCTCTGTGTGTGTGTGTGTGTGTATGTGAGTGTGAGTGTATGAGTATGTGAGTGAGAAAGTATGAGTATGTCAGTGTGAGTGTATGAGTGCGTGTTTGAGTGTGTGTGTGCCTGTGTTAGTGTATGAGTGTGTGAGTCTATAAGTACATGTCTGAGTATATGAGTGTATGTGAACGTGTGGGTGGGTTTGTGTATGTGTGTGTGCATTCATATGAGGCATGCTTATGAAGGCCACAGTTAATGTCAAATGGCAAGTCCTTACATGCCATTTACCTTGCTTTAGAAACAGGATCTCTCATTAGTGGCGACCTCACCAAATGGGCCAGGCTAGCTGGACAGCAAGTCCCACAGATTTGCACATGTCTGCCATCCTAGCAGCACCACTATGTTTACCTGGCTTTTAGGACCATGCACGGAAAGGACCTAAACCCCCTGCTCAGAGGTAATCAATAGGCAGCACAGTCTCCATGTAGGTCCCATAGTATGAGGAATAGGGGTAGCCTCTGACATGGTTTCTGTTTCCCATTCATTGATCACTTCCTCCTGGTGGGGAGGCCCTGCCAGGCTACAGAGGAAGAGGACGTAGGCAGTCCAGATGAGACTTGATAGGCTAGGGTCAGATGGTAGGAGAGGAAGACTACCCCCTTCTGAGGACTGGGAGGCAGAACGGAAGGAGGGAGAGAGGGGGGACCAGGAGAAGATAAGGGAGGTGGCTACAATTGGGATGTAAAGTGAATAAATTAAAAATAATTTTTAAAATATCACCTAAAAATATGGTTCTGTGGATTTGAACTCAGTTCCTTATCCTTGTATGATAAGCACTGAGGCAGTGATCTCAACTAGTCCCCTCTGCCTCTACTGGTTCCATTTCTCCAGTGAACTGAGATCAATGTATCAGTGTTTTCAGTGGTTCTTTCTGGGGCAAAGAGTAGTCCTAAGAGCCCGGATGGGAGTGCTTCTTATGGCAGGAAGAACATCTAGAGAAGGCCTCTTCTCTTCATACTCCAAAGACCCTCATGTTCGTCTAGCAAACAATTTGGAAGAAGCCCTGTCCTCTCCTGGGGCTGGTCTCTAGCAAGTGTGGAAACAAATGTGTCTCTGAGTCTATATTTGCTTCTTGTGACTTTTCTTAGGCTCTTTTTCTTCTGGTTATTTGTTTTGTCCTATTCTGATGTGTTAGTTTTTTGTTATATTTCATTTTATTATTATCCCTTAGAATCTTGTTTATTTTCTAACAAAAGAGAGAAAGGAGGTGGATCTGGATGGGAGGGGAGGTAGGGAGGACTCGGGAGGAGTAGAGGGAGGGGAAACTGTAGTCGAGATATATTATGTTATGGAAAAAGCTTTCAAACACAGAAAAAAAAATCTCAAACAGGTCATGAATTCTTCAAAATTCCCAATGATCTGTAGGTCCAGCACGCCCTCCGTTTAGGTCTCAGGCAAACACAGACCCAGAAAGCACAGACCTGCAGCTTCTCCTCTATTGATACTCTTTACTGGTTTCCTGTTGCCCTATATCAAGCTCTTTTGCCTTGATCACTTTCTGACTTTCTTCATTTTTTTCCTAGTTTCCTGGTTGTCTCTCTCATACTACATCATAACCTGCACCTGCTCGTTAAAAAAAAATAAAAAATAAGCTCCCTCCCAAGCCTTTGGATTAAAGGCCAACCACTCTCACACAGTGTGTAGGCCATTCTTCATCCATTTAGTGAACAAATATTTATGGAGCCCTGCAATGTACTAGCCAGGGCACTATGCCCTGGTGAAGTCAAAGCTCTTTCCTCTTTGGTGTTTACACCCTAAGGAGATAAAATAGCAAATCCAGTTACTCTCCCAACACAGTCCTACTCCGTTTCCTGCCTCTCCACTTCCGCTCTCCAGGCCACAGTACGCTTCTCTCATCTCTCAGCCTGAGTACAGTGTGCTTCTTCCTACCTTTGTGATTTTGTCCTGTTGTTTGCTCTGTTTGAACCACCCTTGACTTGTCTCCACTTTTCAAAGCATCCTTATCTATAAGGGGTTGGTCTGCTGCTTCTGTGTATTCATATGCTAAATATTGCCCCCTACCCCTACCCCAGATCTCGTTGCTGTCCAGAGGAGTGCATTCTCTCTCATGTGTACCAAATTATGTTGTGTAAACTTTGCGCCCCCCCCCCACCCCATATTCTCTAATTGGTTAAATAAAGTTGCTGACAGCCAATTCCTGGGCAGAACTAAGTTAGGCAGAGTTTCAGTTCTCAGGTTTGGGGTCTCAGGTAGGGATTGCAAGGCCAGGAGAATCTAGAAAGAGAGTAAAGGAAGAAGATGAAAAAAAGAGGGACGTGGCCTCGTGGAGTAGATCCAGCCCAGACAGGATGATTTATTTGCAAGTAACGTGGAGGTAGCCAGAACAGATTAGAAAATTAGATTAAATCATAATGGCCAAGTTACTGTACTAAAGCTGTTTAAGTCTATAGGTCTCTGTCTTGATTATTTGGTGAGGTGGGGGGGGGGGAAGATGGGGACCTAGCTGGGTCATAAAATAGCCCTCTAGAGGTTAATAAATATTCAACAACACTTATCCTCTAAGATATCTTTCATACCATCTCCTGTATGAGGATTTTCATTCTTATTTCCTTATTCTTATATATGACTTAGTATATCTAGAACTTTCATGGTGGCCATATTTTTGCTTGTGGTTATTTAGTAGAAAGGAAGTACAGTGGAAGTCAGTCAGTGCCAACTTATCTTGATTAAGTAGCAGTACCTGGATAGATAATAAAGTATATTTTGGGGCACATCTCTAGCAAAGCTTCCTGAAAACATTTGCATTTCCCTCAATGGACAGAGTAAGGTTTATGTTCATCAGTGAGACCCCCTACAATGGGATGACACTTGGATAGAAAAAGGGGGCAGAACAAAAGTATTTTCTAATCTAATTCATACTCTCTTGTTTCTTTATCCTTTCCTCCCTCCCTCCCTCCCTCCCTCCCTCCTTCCCTCCCCCTCCCCTCCCTCCCTCCTTCCCTCCCTCCCCCTCCCCTCCCTCCCTTCCTCCCTCCCTCTCTCCTCCCTCCTGCTCTCTTCTTCCTTCCCTCCCTGTTCTTGGACATCCAAAGTTTTCTGACTTTTCCACCATGGACCATGCCCTGCCTCCTAAGCTTACATCTCAGGTCTTTGGCTTCAGGCTGAGAATTATACTTTCAGCTCCCTTGGTTCTGAGGCCTTTAAACTTGGATGGAACTATACCACCAGCTTGCCTGGGCTTCCAGCTTTCAGATAGTCTCCTCCATGATTGTATGAGCCAAGTCCTCTCTCAGATATCTAATTATCAGTGATTGCTATTGGTTCTGTTTCTCTGGGGAACCCCAGTTGCAAACTCTGCATTCTGATTTAGCAGCATCCTCTCATGCATAGGTAGGTCATTTCCTGTGTCTAAAATCTGATCTGGACCTGAACTTGCTTTGGTCTGTAGAAGAGCACAGGATTCCATGCTTGTTGGCTTCTGTTCTCTTAGACTTTCATTTTCACCAAGAAAACAACTATGTGCTTGGTAACTTCTGGAAAAGAGAGCTCATGAATCAGAGTCAAAACAATCTAGTAAGCTCTCTGACCAGGGGCCCAAGGCAGAACCAGAAATGGTCCTTAGCTAATGTGTGGATCCAATGAGCAGAATCAAATGCTTCTCTGTGTGATTAAGGCTTGAAATTGTTGCATAGCATAGAATTGTCTGTGGTCCCAGAATGCTAAAATAAATGTTTTAGGGAATCACCAACCTTTCTTATTCTTAGGTCTAACTATAGCTGCCACATGATTGGCCTCATCCCTCCTTCCCTCACTCTCTTGTCTGTCTTTTAAGCAGGCTTGTCTACTAGGAACTAGGCACTAGAGTAGGCTTAAAAATTGGTTTTAATACATTTTCTGTGCCATCAATACATACCAATAAAAAGACTAGCATTTTTAAATTTTTTCTTTAGTGCTCTAGAGATAAAGCCTTCCCAACTGCTCTGTAGAGCTGGTCCTAAGTTTTCTCTCCCTGTGGGTTACGAAGTTACAAAGTTTCTCTGTTTATTCATCCAACATTCTGGCTTTTTTCCCCCTGAGAATCTATGTTCTTGTTCAGCTGCCCATGAACCTGGAAAATGATGTTCAGCATCTGCTTCATAAAAAAAAAAAAAAAAAAACCTTCATAAATTTAAATTCAGTCATTAAGTTAAGGAAACAGTTAAGCCACTTTACATGTGCCGGGGAATTTATTTTGGGATATCTCTGTGGGAAGGGGTGTTTAGGATTAATTGAGCTTTGTGGATATCTGAACATGAGCACCAGGGTTTTATAAATAGAACCAGAGCACCTGATCACAGCACCTGCAAGAGAAATTACTCACTTAACCTCCCAAACTCCAATCAGAGAGAGGAGGGTGCAAGGCTTTGGTAGGGAGCCTATGGGAGTCAGGTCCCCAGCTAGAGGCAAAAGGGACTTTGTCATTCCTTAAGTCCCTTTCCATTTCTGTGGTCTGAAACCCACTCTGGGGCTGGGTTCTTAATCATACGTTAAAGCCAGTATGTTTTTTCTGATTCATGTAGGTTCTGTCTTCTACGATATTTGAGGTTGACTTTCTAGGAATTTTTTTATGTATTAGAAAGAACAATCCATTTCTTTTTCATTGTTTCATTGTTCATAGCATCCAGAAGGTCTTTTTTTTGGGGGGGGGGGCGGGTTTCTGCAGGCATTTTGGTGAATGCGTACTTTCCCCTTGTTGCAATGACTGTATCCAAAATGTTGTTTCACATTGGCCATTCTCTGTCAACGAGCACCCATTCTTACTCTTAAATCTGACCATAGCCACAGCAGGATCACCTCTTCCTGTGTTCAGTCACACTGCTATTGTTTTTCATAGTCCTTGCCACCAGCCCGGCCCTCAGACATTTATCACACGTGTTTTGTTGTATTGTTGCTTGGAATTTCTTTTGTTCTATGGGAGTTTTTAACCAAATTCTTGCAGGGTTTTTTTTTTTTTGTCACTGATATTCCTATAAAACTTATAAAAGTTCTGTAAATTTTGACAGATGTATACAGTCACATAACCATGAGTATAATGAAGACACAGGACAATTTCATCACTGCGTTCATTCCCCGTTGCTCCATCCCAGTTCCTGTGGCCCTTATGAGCCAGCCCTTTCTCTTTCACCTTTCCTAGCATGTAGCTTTCCCCTCCCAGAATATTATAAAAATGAAGTTATATACAAAGTAACCCTTATTAGTGTTTTTCAGGTGCCGAAATGCATCTGTGATTTTTCCAAGTTTCATATTGTCAACACATTTTCTCATTTTTTTTTAATGCTAAGAAACATGTCATTTGCATAGATAATTCCGTAGTCATTTGTGAGTTTGAGGGCATTGGGTTGTTTACAGCTTGGTTTACTACAAACAAAGCTGTTGTAAATATTAGCATACAACTGTTTTACAAACATAAGCTTTCATTCCTCTGGGGCAGCTACCTGGGAGTGGGATTGCGATTTCATAGCATAAGCATATGTTTAGTCTTACGAAAAAGTGCCAAACTGTCTCCCAAAACTGCTGTAGTACTTTGCATTCTCGGTGACAGTATGTAAGTCATTCCACATCCTTAATTGGCACTGAGCATCATTGTTTCTTGTCAATTTGTGTTTCCTTTCCGTGTTCTTTGCTGATATGTTTGTTGAATTCTTTGTCAGTCTTTAATTGGTGTGCTTAGTTCTTTATTTTTATGAGAGAGTTTTTTCATAGATTGTTTTCCATAGATACACACAATCTCCTATCAATTATAATTTAGGAATTTGATCAGCACATAGTTTTTCTTTTATTTGCTTGATAATGCCGATTAAAAAAACAGGTTGTAATTTTGATAAAGTCCTAATTATCACATCATTTCATAGGCTATGTTCTGGTGTTACGTCTATATTTGGCCAAGCAAGGTGATAAAAAATTTCAACCTTGTTTTCATCCAGCCATATATATAGATTTAGAATTTAGTATTATGCATGTGCAACATTTTGAGTATAATTTTTGTATTATGATGCAAAATGTGGATTGGAATCCATTGTGTGAATACCCAAATAGTCCAGGACCAGTTGTTGACGAGTCCAGTTTCACTGCTAGGCCCTTTACTGCTGTGGCCAGATGCCTGAACAGGAATACTTAAAGGAGGAAAAACTCATTTTGGCTCTTAGTTACAAAAGTTTCAACCAATGGTCAGTTGATTCCATTGCTGTGAGCCTGAGGTGAGAGTAACGTCATGTAGCAAGAGTTTATAAGAACAAAGCCAACAGGAAGAAGAGAATGCCATTCAGGGAGGAAGAGGCAGAAGACAAGACGCAGCCTGCAGTGGCACACCCGCAATGGCACACCTGCAATGGCACACCTGCAATCGTGCACCTGCAATGACACACCTGCAATAGTGCACCTGCAATGGCACACTTGCAATGGCGCACCTGCAATGGCACACCTGCAATAGTGCACCTGCAATGGCACACCTGCAATGGCACACCTGCAATGGTGCACCTGCAATGGCACACATGCAATGGCACACCTGCAATGGCGCACCTGCAATGGCGCACATGCAGTGACCCACTTTCTCCAAGCTGGTCCCATCTCCCTGTGTTTTCACCACTTCCCAGTAACACCAGTCCATCTGTCTATTCACAAGCCTTCATGGCTCAACCACTGCCACAAAGCTCCATCTGTAAGCACTGCTGGCGTTGGAGACCAAGACTTCAATACAAAATCCTTTTGGGGAGTGTTTCATATATAAGCCATAACAGCTGGAAATTTGCTACTGTTTATTGCTACAGTTCACTAATTGGAACTATGTCTGGCCCAGAGCAGACATATAATAAATATCTGAGAAATTAATGAATTGTTAATTTGATTTTTCCTGTATACTCTTTATCTCATATACAAAGTTTTGCATACTGTAAGAACTTTGAATTTAAATGAATTTATATGTCAAATTATGCACATTATATTAACTTTATTAACTTAGACAAAATAATTTTCACTGGCCAAAAATTACTTAATCTAGTTTTTTTTTATTAGCCATATATTTCATTGACTGAACTTTCAACTAGGTGCCAAGTTAAGTACTAAAAAAAGGAATTCCTTTAGTGAAATCTATAAATTATTTTCCAAGATCATGCACTGACAAGCATGAATAAAAGCAAGATCACAAAGGAGGTAGATTATATGAAATACAGCTTTTGTAAATACATTTAAAAGATTGTGACCCAGCAATATAAATATCACTTTCTTGAAGTCTCACAATATAGTTTAACCAAAAGTCTAGCAGCCGCCATAGTGTCAAAGCACTGATGAGCTTAAGATATTCTGAGATGATGGCAGCACATGATAGGAGAACATGAGAGATTTCTGAGTCTATTGTGCATTTGTTGTCTGTTTTCATGACTGAAGGTCACGCTAACTTTCTGTTAGCAAAGAACAAAGCCTTCTTTCTTTGTTCAAACTCCCAGCCTCATGTATTCACCGGCAGTAGAAAAACTCTTGAGCTTGACAGGTACATACACGAAGAAAATGTGACTCCTGCTCCTAAAGAAATTGCATTCTAGTGAGTGGCAGAAGATAGCAGCAAGATATGCTACCAGACATCAGCCTGAGCCAACCAGGCTGAAAGAGTATGGTGAAGGCTTCACAAGGGTGGAATTAACCTAAGTCAGCCCTGGAGGAACCTAGCAAGCCCCATGGTTGCATGAGAAAGAATAACCTAGTCTGAGTATAGGATGAGGAAGGGAGAAAAAATTAAGAACTTTAATAACCAGTGTGATCTCCCCCATGCCCAAGCCCACCATTACATAATGAGAAGTATTATGCTCATATCTTATGAAACTTGGCCATTACTAAACAATGAAAACAAATCAGGAAAGCATACACCACTGTTTGGGGCAGGCAGTAGACAAGATGAAGATGTTTTTCTGGGCCATGGAAGAGCCTCCTCTTCTTAAGAGATGGTATTATGCCCCAGAGTTGTAAGCCAAAGATGTTCTCTGGCATCATTATCAGGGGCCCTCCCTGGTGAGAAAGGCCACACCATGTGCAATGAGAAGAACTACATCATCCAGCGGCATCCTACATCATCCAACGCCATCCTACATCATCCAGCGGCATCATGGAGCTGTTCACTGTGGCAAGAAACATAATCTAATTTGGCAATTTGATAATTCCTTTCTAAGAAGCATGGATTTTTATACTCCTATAGTAATTCCTAGAGAAGGAGAAGATATCATTGAGTGAAGAATTCAAGGTTTGGGAAGGCGACACACCCAGGAGGAAGACATAGATCATCAGTACTTTTTATCAGCAGAGAACTAGGTATTCAGAGTTCCAGTCTGTTTGGTTCCTTCTTGCCTCTTGGATTAAGAATAAGCCCCATATCTGGGGCAGTCATTGACCCTGGGTTGGGGGAATGGCATAAAAAGGGCTGCTGTTCTTTATGTGCCCTCCATCCTGTGTGTATTTATGTAAGTGTGCATCAAAGTACACTCGGGGAAAAGGAAGCACATCAGTTATTTGAAAAGAGAGAATTTAATACAAAGAATTATGATGCTGTTACCTAGGTAACTGAAAGGATAAGAGAGAACACAAGAGCATCACAGAGGTAGTAACTGCTACCCACATGTCAGGGCCACAAGAAGAGGCTGCATCAGTACAAATCAAAATTTGGAGGAGGCTCCTAGAGATGAGATGAAGACATCAGCAGAGTGGCTGCTGTTGGCCTGAGGACCAGAAGTGACGGGGTCATGGGCAGTATGATGAGACAAGTTTCACAAATGTTAGAAATAGCTGCAGATTGTATTTTAGCCAATTACACAATAAAAATATGAGGCTGGATTATACTCATAGGAATGAAAAGATAGAAAACTCTACAGAGGTCTGTTCTGTTCTCTCTCCCTCTCCCCCTCCCTCCCTCTCTTCCTCCCTCCATCTCTGTCTCTCTCTGTCTCTCTGTCTCTGTCTCTCTGTCTCTGTCTCTCTCTCTATCTATCTATCTATCTATCTATCTATCTATCTCTGTCTCCCCCCACCACTACCACCATCATTGGTAGATCCTACCAGGGAGCCCCTGACAGCAAATCACAGCCCTAGCTCTATTATCAGAGCTCAACATAAAAGGCAGATTTACATTCCACAATCAATAGTGTATAACTGGTATGAGGCATGCTGTGTGTGTTTATGTGTGTGTGTGTGTGTGTATGTGTGTGTGTGTGTGTGTGTGTGTGTATGTGTGTGTGTTGTCCCTGTGTGGTGCTGACAGGAATTGTGGTATAAGATAGGGATGGAAGGTAGGAACTTATCTCAATTTCCTCTGCTTTAAAGATTTTGTTTCTTTATGTGATCACTTTCTGTTCCTCAGTTACTTTAAAATGTGAAAGGATCATGTGACATATCACCCCTCACAAACCCCAAGAGGCACTCCTTAAGAACTCAGGAAATAAGCAAAGGTAGATTTTACTTTATTCTTCCCTTCCCTCTTCCCTGAACACTTGATATAATGGATAGAGAAATTTCTTCCATTAAAATATTTATATTTAAAATAAATAATGGAGAGTTAATGCTTGGAAAAGGGTTTTGTATTTATCCCATTTAATCCTTGCAATAAGCCGGCAGGCAAAGATTATTTATTTATTTATTTATTTATTTATTTATTTATCTATCTATCATCATTATTATTTATTTCCATTTCACTAAGATGTCTATAACTCAGAAAAGCCGGCAAAGAGGCCAATATCAACCAGTTGTATTGAAATAAAACAGCTGAGCTATGGACTTACTTCTTCACTGTTCTTTTTACTTCAGGGCTCAGAAACACTCCTGAAATTTGTTGCTATGCCTTTCTGCAACCTATGGATTCTGAATGCCTAAAATTCTCCAGGTATTTGCAATCTTCATGTCCTCCTTGCACTACAGATACACAATGAAGTTTGAGAGTCAACATTCTTGCTATAGATGTATTTCTAATTAGTGATATAAAGTATTCTGGGGTGGAGGAGCACTTTAATTGACTATCTGATGCATAAGATACTATTCCCAATGTGATTATTAGAGATTTCAATAGCCCTGTCATTAATTGAAATTATTGTCAAAGTAGAAGCCTGGATCAGCTGCCTCAGGCTTGCTAAGAGGTTCCCTTCTGTCTGAGGTCTAGGGGAGGGGAATAGGGCAGAAGAGGGAGGAGGAGTCAGAATGGGAAGATACAGCAATATAGCGAAGGGATAAAAATCGGGAGATAATCTGAATAAATTATAATACATTAAAACATAAAAATAGATAAGTAAAATATGAGCAACAGAAAAAAAAAAGAAGAAAAATTCTGCACTATGATAGTCACAGGAAGGTAGAGGATGGATGGCTTGGTGCGATAGACACTACAGGTTAAGTGCAGCAGCCATAGATGGATCTTCTAGGAATATCAGCCCACTTCCTAGTCGTCCTCTCCTTGGATGAGCAACTTCCCATCTACAGCATCTGCATGAGCCCCTAGTTACATCCTAGTAGGCTCTGGCCTTACCAATACCCATATTTTCCCCACTATCCCTAACCCTCAGTCTTATCATGGAGTCACCCTCTGCCTTGCCAGGCCATCTTCTTCAGCCTTCCAAGAACAATCCTTTAGGCTAATGATAGCACCTACACAATCCATTCTGGCTCCCCCTTCATTCTCTTTCATGCACAAACCACATAGCTAGATACATAATCCATGAGGATCATCACTTGTATGCCTTCTTGGTTTTCTTACTTTCATTCCTTTACTGTGTGTGTTCTCAGATCCCCAATACTGATAACAGCCACTACTACTGCACTATCCTGAGCTTGTCCCTGGTTATTAAATACACTACAAGAAAATTCTTGCCATGCTGTTGAGTCTCACATGGAAATCAAGCCTTGAGCTACATTTCTTTCATATCTGAGACGATAGCATTTAGTTCCCCTTTCATTAGAGTCTATGTACCAGTCATCCCCAAATTTATATTTATTTCTAACCCAGAATTCCCTTCCTAAACTCTAGGATTATCCAAAATATTCACTTATGTACCACTAGAGATCTCAAACATCTCTCAAAAATCCCTGATTTCTCTTCCTCAATGCATTATGAGGATATCATAAAGAAAAGGCAGATAGAAGGAAACAGAAAAAAAAGGTGAGGCAGCTCAGCAGGTAAGAACACTTGTTGCTCTTGCAAAGGGCCCAGGTTTGGTTTTCAGTAGCCACATTGTGGCTTACAACCATCTGTAACTCCAGTTTCAGGTCATCTGTTGCCCTATCCTAGCCTCTGCAGGCACTGTATACATGTGGTACGTAGACATATACACAGGCAAAACATCCATACACATAAATAAAACTATAGTATTTGAAATAGCAATAATTAAGAATTCCTTCAAACTGGTTTTAGGCAAAACAAAGAAACAAACCTAGTGACCCAAAAAAATTAACACAAAAAAAAAAATGCAAAAAAAAAAAAAAAAAACAACAAAAGAAAAAAAAAAAACCCGTAAGAAAATAATGCTCCAACTAAAGGAAATGATGCGAGAGCCAGCCTCTGATACTATTAACAACACTCTGCTATGCTTGCAAACTGGAGCCTAACATAGCTGTCCTCTGAGAGGCCCCCACCCAGCAATGGAAACAGATGCTCAGACTAACAGTCAGACACTGGGTGGAGCGCAGAAAGCCTTGTGGAAGATGAGAATAGAAGGACCCAGAGAGAACAGGAGCTCCACAAGAAGACCAACAAAGCCCCCTAACTGGGCTCAGGGGGCTTGCAGAGATTGAAACACTAACCAAGGTCCGTGTGTGGACTGGACCCAGGCCCCTTACACATGTATGCCCAATAGGCAGCTTGGTCTTCATGTGGGTCTCCTAGTTAGGGGAGCGGGGGCGGTCTCTGACAAGGGCTTTCTTGCATGCTTTTGGATCACTTCCCCCCTGGAGGGACGGCCTTACCAGGCCACCTTGGTAGAAGATAAGTCTTGATGTGACTTGATGTTCTTGGGTAGGTGGAGGGGGCCTCCACTTTTCTGAGGGGTAGGGGAGGGGAGATAGGGGGAAGAGAGAGGGAGGGTGGGACCAGGAGGAGAGGAGGGAGGGGGGCTACGATGGACGATTGGGATGTAAAGTAAATAAAGAAAATAATTAATTTTAAAAAAAAAGAAAGAAAAGGAGAAAACTCTGAAAGAAACTCAAGTGGGAAAAAACATTTTTCAGACAGAGGGGAAAACAAAAAAACAAAAAAAACAAGTTTCTTTTGGAAACCCGTGTAAGGGGGAAAAAAGAACGGACTGGAGCAGTTTTGAGAGGGAAACCCCACCAAATTTAGCCAGTAAAATTCACTCCAAGCATAAAGGAAAAATAAAGACATTCTCATACAAGTAAAACTTGGAGCAATTTCATTCCAGTTCTCCTACCTTTCAAGGAATGTTCAGGACCAAACAAAATAATACTAACAAAATGTCAAAAGGCACTCTTTCCGCCATCTTGGCACCTGTAGAGGCCTGCTGGGAACAGGACTTCTAAAACGCAGCTATGTCTGGAAGGCTGTGGTGCAAGGCCATTTTTGCTGGCTACAAGCGAGGTCTCCGGAACCAAAGAGAGCACAGAGCTCTTCTTAAAATGGAAAGTGTTTATGCTTGGGATGAAACTAAATTCTACTTAGGCAAAAGATGTGCTCGTGTGTATAAAGCAAAAAACAACACAGTGATTCCTGGAGACAAACCAAACAAATCCAGAGTGATCTGGGGAAAAGTAACTCGGGCCATGGAAACAGTGGCATTATTTGTGCCAAATCCCGAAGCAACCTTCTTGCAAAGGCCGTTGGACACAGAGTCCATGTGATGCTTTACCCTTCCTGGATTTAAACTAATGAAAAGTAAATAAATAAAAGTGCATTTGTGCTCTTAGAAAAAAAAAGTTTAAAGGCTTTTCAGATTAAGAAAAATTAGGCCAGAAAATTGTGTCTGCATGAGAAAATAAAAGAAAGAATAGAAAAGTGAAAGAAAACTGTTTCTTTTCTTCTTCTTTTACTTGTTGTGACAGCAGTTTCTTTGGATTACAGCAATAAAATGCTTTATTGTTAGTTTGTGAGTATGGGTTTACACATACATATACTCATGTATGATCATGGATGACAGCAAATATACAGGGAAAGGAAGCAGGAAGTCGGCTTTGTTTGGTAGTAGGTTAGTTAAAAGTGGACTTGGGTAGTATCTAGCTCATTTTAGAGCACCTAGCAAAGTTTTAAAAGTATAATATGGATGTTAAAGAAGGGGAGGGATCCAATCAAATATAATGTCCACAGGAGGCAGGAAAAAGATTATTAGTTTCTACACAGCTATAGCAAAACACCACAAACTAGATCATCTGTCAACAAAAGACAATTATTTGTTCTCATTCTAGAGGTTGGAAAGTCCAAGGTCAAGGCACCAAAAGGATCAGTGCCTTCTGATTCCAACTTAGCCCTTGGCTGCTGCATTTTCAGGAGGAAATAAATGTCAGGTCTTCACAGGATAGAAGGAGTGGAGCCAGTAAACCCATACCCAGGGCCTTGTCTAACAGATTAGTCTATTTATAAAGACCTAATCACCTCCTAAACTCTCACTGTTAAATCCTCTTACAATAGGAATTTTGTAGAAGACACAGAAAATTCAATCCACAGTAGAGAAGGAAAAGAAGAAAAGAAGAATAAAGAAGAAGAGGGAGGAAGAGGAGGAGGAGAAAGAGAATGGGGAGGAGGTATTGGAGGAAGAGGAGAAAAAAGAAGAAGCAGAAGAGGAAGAAAATGAAGAGGTGGTGCAGATAAAAGAGGAGGGGGAACTTTTAAAACTCAGTGGCAAATTATAGATAATCCACTTTAAGAAATAAGCTGAAGAAGAAGGAGGAGGAGGAGGAAAAGAAGAAGAAAGAAGAAGAAAAGCAGAAAAAGAAAAGAAGAAGAAATGTTTAAAACTTTTAGAAGTTCTTCAAAGGACTTTTTAATTCTTTTTTTATTAGTTTATTCAGATTACAACTCAATTGTTATCCCATCACTTGTATCCATCCATTTTTAAAACTCAATGGCAAATTATAAATAATCCACTTGAAGAAATAAGCCAAAGGTCTTAATATATTTCTCAAAACATATATTTGGAGTTGATAAATGTGCACGGGAAGAGATGCTTCAATCCATGTGCTATCAGGGAAACATAAGTAAGTATTATGCACCATTATGACCTTCAAGAATGAGTTAAGAGCTGGAGAGATGGCACAACAGTTAAGAGAGCACCTGTTGCTCCTGTAGAGGACCAGGGTTCTGTTCCCAGCACTCATATGATACTTCACAATACATAGAATAAAATAAATCTAAAAAGAAAATCCTTACATTGGTAAGATCAAAAATTCAAGTGGCAGCACACGCTGGTGAGAATGTGGAGAAAGAGGAGCACTCTTCAATTGCTGATGGGGGTGTAAACCTTTACAACTACTTTGGAAATCAACCTGAGAGCTTCTCAGAAAATTGGGAATAGTCTACCTCAAGACCCAGCTATACTACTCCTGGGCACATACTCAAAAGATTCTCCACCATATCACAAAGACACTTGCTCAGCTATGTTCACAGCAACTTGATTCATAATAGCCAGAAACTAGAAACAGCCTAGATGTCCTTCAACTGAAGAATGGATAAAGGAAATGTGGTGTATCTACACAATAGAATATTACTCAGCTATTAAAAATAAGGGCATTATAAAATTTGTAGACAAATGGATGGAACTAGAAAATACTATGCAGAGTGAGGTAACCCAGACCCAGAAAGACATGCATGGTTTATACTCATTTATAAATGAATATTACCCATAAAGTACAGGATAACCATACTATAATCCATAGACCCAAAGCAGCTAAATAACAAGGTGGGCCCAAGGGAGGATGCTTGAATCTTACTCAGAAGGGGAGATAAAATAGACATCAGAAGTAGATGGAGGGAGGGAACTGGGTGGGGGAAGAGGTGGAGAGAAGGAGCAGGGGTAGGGATCAGGTGTGGGCTGAGAGAGAGAATAGAAATCAGTACTGGAGGGGCATCTCTGAGACAGAAGAGGCTCCCTGGAATCTATGGTGGTGACCCTAGCTGAGATTCCTAAGGAGAGGGGGTCAAATATGGAGACTGAAGTGGTCACCACCTGTAGCCAGTCAGACCTTCCAGTGGAAGGAGGGTATACCAACCCACACACAAAACCTTCAACCCAGTCAATCAATGACTGGCCCAACTTGGGTTGTATGCCATGAGATAGAGATAGAGAGAAAGCTCACCCCGACTCTATTAATAATATTCTGCTATTCTTGTAGACGGGGGCTAGCATAACATTCATATGAGTGCCTTCACCTAGCAGCTAATGAAAACAGATTCAGAGCCCCACAGCCAAACATTAGACACACCTCAACAAATCTCAAGGAAGATGGGGAGGAAGGATTGAAAGAGCCAGAGAGGTCAAGGACATCACAAGAAAACCTACAAGATCAACTAACCTGGACCAATAGGGGCTCACAGAGACTGAACCACTAACCAGACAGCATCCATGGGATGGATCTAGACCCCTCACACTTATGTAACAGATGTACAGCATGGTCCTCATGTAGGATGTCTAACAGCAGGAACAGGGGTTGCCTCTGACTCTGTTGCCTACCTCTGGATCCCTTTCCCTAAATGGACTGCCTTGTCTAACCTCAATACAAGAAGATGCGCTCTGTCCTTCTTGATATACCAAGGTGGGTTGATATCCAGAGGAAGTCTCCCTTTTTCTGAGAATAAAAGGAGGGGGCACAGGGAAGGGGAGGGGGAAGTGAATGGGAGGACTGGGAGGCGAAGAGGGACAGGAAGTTCCAACCAAGATTTAAAGTAACTAAGTAAATCAATAAATGAGGGAAAAAAGAATAACCCAAATTCGGAACTTATCTTTTCTTTTTCTTCTGGTTTTTCAAGACATGGTTTCTCTGTGTAGCCTTGGCTGTTCTGGACTCATCTTTTTAAACCAGGTTGCCCTCAAACTCATAGAAGTCCTCCTGCCTCCTCCTCCCAAAGTGCTGGGAAGAAACCCTACTTTATTGCTAGTAGGAATAAAACTAATCAATTACCAAAACACTTTGGCAACTTTTTACCAAACTAGGCATAACATATGATCCTACAAGCATGTGCCCAATATTTATTTATTCAAAGGAATTCAAATCTTATGTTCACACAAAACCTACCCACAAATGATGATTGAGGTTCTGTTGATAATGTCCCAAACTTGGAGGCAACCAAGGCATTCCTCAGTGGTTACATGGATAGATAGACTATAGTGCATAAGATAACAAAATTACTCAGTGCTCAAAAGAAATGATCTCTTAAGACACAAAAATATGTGAAGAGACCCTAAATATGTATTGCTGAGTATAAGAGGCAGACCTGAAAGGCTACATAGGGAGTGATTCCAGATATACGGCACTGTCCTTGCTAAGAGGATGGTGAAAAGATCAGTGATGATGGGGGTTGCATGGGGAAAGAAAAGGTGACTATATAAAATGTGGAGGTGTTTGTAGTGACGTTGACCTTGTCACTAGAGATACACCATTATACATTTTCTCAAACCCATAGATGGACACCCCAAAGTGAGCCCTAATATAAACTATGGGCATTAGGTGAAAATATGTTTGTGTGTGCTCATAGATTATAACAAATGCACTGTGTTGGTAGAAAGCAGTGGCATTGGGTGAGACTGTACAGTGGTTAAATGAGAGTACAGGAAATTTGGAGGGAATCATTGTATTTGCCCTCCAATTTTTCTATGAATATTTTTAAAAAACGGACACATGAAACCAACCTAAAACATAGAACCTATTAAAATGGAAAAAAAAATGTCCCCTGTGAACACTACCCTAAATCAATAAAACCAAATATGTACAAGGGTAACATCCTGATAAACCCACTGATACACCAAGGCTAGCATTTGAAGTGCCAAGCTGCAAACCTGCCCTAACCCTCTGAATAGGAAGCTCTGGAGGACAAGACCAGCAATTGGTGTTTCAGCAGCCCTTCCAGGTGATTCTGAGCATCTCTCAAATTTGAGACCCAGCACTGAGAAAAGAGAAGAGAGGGGTGTGAGTGGGTACATACAGAGGTATTCAGAGCCTGCAAAACTCTTTTCTCTTTAGAACAGTCTGTCCTTTCTATACTCTGTCCACTGTACTGAGGCTGCTTTCTGTGTTGGAAGTAGCAGTTATCAACCCGTGGGTCACAGTCCCTTTGAGATCACTTATCAGACATCCTACACACCAGATATTTACAATATGATTCATAACAGTAGCCCAATTACAGTTATCAAGTAGCAACAAAATAATTTTATGGTTGGGGTCACCACAACATGGGGATCTGTATTAAAGGGTCGCAGCATTAGGAGGATCGAGAACCACTGTGTTAAGAGGATCTGCAATAACTGGATTTCCTGACAGAAAACCCAGGGATGTCCCTTCTGCCCTACAGACCCACCTCAGGCGGGGCCTGTCCCTGCCTTTGCAAAGCTGTAACCAGCAGCTACTTACTTTACTGCAATCACCAGCTCACACGTCCTTTCCAGGCCACTGGACCCTGAGCCTTTCAAGGACACAGATAATGTCTTTGCTGTTGCAGCATCTAGTAAGGCTCTGACAGTTAAACAAAAGGTCAAGAAATATGAATGAGGTTTAAGTGAGTGGAGATGAGTAAAGTCACCTGACACAAACTGTTAGAGTCATCATAATTTATTGAGCAGCTTCACCTTCTCAGCGAAGAGCCCTTTAATGATGACAAGCATAGGCTCAGCACTCACTTAAATTTCCCAACCAGTCTCAGCTATTATTATTGCTTGTTTTTATTTATGTTACTTTCACAGCAAAAAAACAATAAAAAAAACAAAAACAAAAAACAAAAGCAAAAACAAAAAATCTTTACTCAAAAATGTTCCAACAGACACCAAGACTGCCACCATAGGAAGAAGAGATGGAACTCAGATTTTCAGGACTGGGCTGAGACAGTGGAAGGGATGTCAGGAAGCGGATGTCAGGAAGGGATTGGCCGATGCATTAAGCCCTCTGCTCATCGGTGCTTCTCTTGACTTCCAACACAGACACCTGTACAGACCCTTGTTCCTCCTTTGGTTCTTTCACTACCTACTGACTTTTCTGAGACAGGGTGTCTTCTACATAACCCTGGTTGTCCTAGAAATCACCATGAAGACCAAGCAGGCCTCAAACACTCACTGATCCACCTGCCTCAACCTTCTGAGTCCTGGCATGAAAGGTGCATGCCACCGCATCCAGCATCACTTCCTTTAAATCTTTATTTGTTTTAATAACCCACAGAATCCACTTTTCACTGATCATATAATAATGGGTGTGGGTGTGACATCTTCTACTAAAAAGAGAACATGGAGTTTGGGGGGTGGGGGCACAAATAAGGAGTGAACCTGAGAAGAGTTAGGGGGGAAAGTGGGAGTATGGGAATATGATCAAAATACATTATCTGAAATACTCAACATAAATAAATAAAAAGTCCAAAAGTGTGAGTAAAATTTATTTCCAAATAATAAATAAAAGCTTTTAAAATGCAACCTAACTTGTAGTTTTTCTCCTTTTTTATACATCTTTAATTGAAAGCAATTTTTTATACAACATATTTTGCATGGCTTTCTTTCCCCCAACTTCTCCCAGATCCTTCTGTCCTACCTACCCACTCAACTCCACAGCCTTGCATTCTCTCT
>OU015747.1:23353860-23382836 GCA_907169655.1 Acomys percivali | reverse complement strand
TACATTACAGTGCAATCAATGTTATCCGAGCATGCTTTCACTGTAAGAACCTAGCAGTGACGTAACACAGGGTGGTGAGTTCCCTGGTCCATTGCAGCCAAAGTCCTGGCTTGGTGACCAACTCTGGGGAGTGCTAACTCTACCCAAAGAATCCATTTAGTTGACAGCATGCTGACTTGTACAGCTTGTACTAGGAATCTGGGAGTCATTATACACCCCTCATTAGCATTGAAAAACCATCTGTTGGTCATTAGAAAGCAAACATTACATATAATACATTAGGCCCTAAAAACAATTTAATTAACATCAAATTGGAATCAAAATCCCCCATATCCAGAGAATTGCAAGATCAGGAGTAACTTTTCTTTCCCCTTTACCTCTTGAGCAAATGGGGAGTTATGCCAGGCCACAGTTCAGCAGGCTCTGGGCAATGCCTAGCTCAGATTCAGCCAGTGTACACGGAGGTCACTGACAAGCAGCCATTTCTTAGAATCTGGTCAATGTTTGCAACTTTGACTGTTCATGAGTGAAATACTGTTCTCCAAGATACCCCAAACACAGCACAATGGGGACAAAACTGCACTCCCCTTGGCTGGCAGAGGATGAGTTTCCACTCTAGGATTTGAGGTAGCATCTTTGAGAGATATTTAAGTTAGGAATGGGATGGGGGCGAAACAACCAGCATCCTGCCCTGCCAGCTTAGTGTGTAGTGATCTCAGGTAGGCTGACTCAACTTCTCATTTTTCCCCATTATCTGTTGAACAGGGACTCTTACCTGGGGCTTTGAGGACTCTACCTGACAAAATAATATTGGACTTAACTAGTGATCCAGTTTGGAATTGTAGACTCATAATTACCTGGGCTCCAGGCAGTTCCCAAATGGCAGCATTTCAGTGGGTAAGCACCATTTTCCCAAGGAAACTCCAGCTCTCTGGATGGCACAGTCTAGGGGGCGCTCCCCAGCAACCACTTCTCCAGAATATTCTATGCCACATATAATTGTCTTCCTTCCCCCTGGCCCCAGGCCATGAATGCCAGTGATGCCTTTCGGGGTATGAGATACACATCAGGCTGGACTCAAGAATCCTCACCTCAAGCTTCCTGCCTCAGCCCTCACACTAAGGTCTTTAATTAGATGAATATGTCCTTTTCCTACTTTGTCTTAAGGCATAATCCCTGCATCCCCTCTTAAAGGATTTCACTCCCTTCTCTATTCATCTGGGTGGCCTTTCTAGTGCCTACGTTTTGCTCACCATCCTGTTAATATTGGTAACAGGGGCTGAGGATGCTTGCTTTTCCTGGGGATCTCAGAGGCTAGTGAAGGAAATAAGCAAACAGGGAACTACAATCCAGTGCAATGAGTGCTGGGAGATAATATGTGCTGCTAGCCCTCACACACAAACTGCAGTCCTCACTCCAGCAGAATCACCCCCAAGCTTGACAAAATGGCAAAGAAAAAAATCTCATGGGTAGAGCATGCAGCACGGTGGTATACTGCTGGGCTGCTATCTAGAAGCCTCTAGCTTCAGCCCTACTACACAAAGCAGCCTGCACTGTCCTAAGGTTCTAGGTGACAAAGGTGCAAATGAAATTTGAGTGACACTGCTACAGAAAGCTGAAGCAGAAGAGACAGCCATCTGGCTTGTGTGGAACTGGAGGTGTCCTGGCATAGTAGACCTGTATAGAGATAGAGGTTGGATAGTTCCAGGCAACTCGGAATGGTCAGACACCCTACACAAGACGCACACTGAACTTGATAACCGTGGAGGGGTTGAGCCGATTCAAGAAGGCTGGTGAGGGAAAGCAGCACAAAGGCACAAAAATGTTCCCAGAGACAGCCAAGTATGGCATTTGAATAGCTAAGAGGAAAACCAAGAGTGGGGACAAATGGTATGGCCCAAAACCTTCCACCCCCAACCTGTAGGAGCAGAAAGTACTCTTCTGGTTGTTAATTTGCAGAGTGTAAGTTTTCTTGTGTGCACAAGCCAAAATGGCATGTCTCTAGAAAGAAAATTAATTGAAACCCTTTGTTGTATAGGGGAAATTGGGCTCCAGAGTGAGGAAAAGCTCATGCCAATCCTGGCACATTTGCTGACTGTCTGATCATGAGCAGAGCACATACATTCTCTGTGAATTTAGTTTTGTCTCTTAAATCTGGGTCATGTTCAACGTCCCCGAGACCAACCACAAGTTTGGTGATTCACTAGAAGAACTCGGAAATGAGAAACTCTGTGATGCTTTAGTGATGGCCTGTTCCAGTAAACAGAGAAATAGGAAAGCAAATCTAAACCATGAAGACACCAAGGAGAGAGATGCCCCTTGCTTGTTTTCTCCTCCACAAAAGGCAAGAACAAAATTCCTGCTACCCTCATCCACTGGAGTCATATAGACCTCACATGACCCCAGAAATGACATGTGAGTAGCATGTACAAAGCATACAAACCAGACACGTTCCCAGCCTCAGTGTCTGGGTGTTTGATGTGAATCAGCTACATAGGCAATGTGCTCATGTGACTACTCAGTCTTCAGCATCTCTAGAGGCCAAGCCAACACAGCCAAGGTCCCAGGAGAACTGCTGTCCACCTTCAGTGAATGTGTTTGGCAAGAGTTATCCAAATGATCTGCTTTGGCTGAGACTGATACAGGTTATTTCAGAAATTGGTCGTGGGCCATTCTTTGAATGCACCAAGTCCGCTGAATTCACCTGTTGCTACATAGGTGATAATAGTTTTTACTTTGCCAGAGCAGTCTGGCATAGACCAAATGATGATTATGAGGAAGGGTTTACATGCCTTTCCTGCTTATGGCTCCTGTATTTCCACTCCCTTTAAGCCCATCTAGCTCTTCCCTGTTGGTAATGTGTCTGTTTAGGTATCTTCCTCCAAGGCTTTTCCCATGGGATGATTCCACACCAGTTATCTTTCTTATTCATTACTTATAGATACCAAGACAACAACAACAACAACAACAAAATAAATTAAACTACAACAAAATGTGCTTGTGAATTCAAACAACTGAAATGTAATCACACAAAAACCTACACTGAACTACATCATCTCAAATGATCCACCCCCCCCACACACACACACACACCCAGCCTCCAACCCTCCCTCACCCCTTTGTGGGTGGTTTGAATGAGAAATGTCTCTTATAGGTTCTCATATTTGAGCACTTGATCCTGTTGGATCCTGATGGAGCTGTTTGGGGAGGCTGGAGAAAGCACACCATTGCAGAGGGAGGGGGTGTGGCTTTGAGAGCTCCTTTTCAGCTCTTTCCATTTTTCTGTGGCTGAAGATGTGACCTCTCAGATTCCTGCCCTGACCACCTGCTGCCACGCCTCCCTTTTATGGCAGATGTTAATCCCTCTCCAACCTTAAATCCAAATAAACTCTTCCTTCTATTAGCTGCTTTGGGTCATGGTGTTTCATCACAGCAACAGAAAAGTCACTTCTGCACACCTTGAACTAACCACTAGTGCTACAGATGAATACAGTTCCACGTGGTTTTCTGTGTGTAAATTCAAATGATAGATTGATAGCTATTCTAAAAGTAAAATAATGTTATAAACAACGTTTCAGTAAAAGTCTTTACTCTTATTTGAATTTATCCAAACGAAGAAATTAAAGTGAAATAACATTATTCCTTTAGTGTACCTGATGTTTTTCTGTCCATCCATGTTCGGGAATAAACAAGATCAGCACTAGTGGCATGTTAGGTGTTTCTAACTACAGGCTTGGTTTTGCACAGTATTAGCTAACTCTCTTGAACAAGGAGCCTTAGCATTTTCATGCTTCCTCCCACCAAGGCTCCCATCACTTCCTGGCTTTTGTTACAGTGTTTGTCATTTTTATATTATCAGGGCTTGTAGTATTTGCATTCTGTTCCATATGAATAGCTGACAGTTGTTTCTATTAGATCTGTACTCTAAAGCATCATATCCATCATTCCTGACTTGTGGGCTTTATTCATCTCATAAGTGACCTGATTTCATTTTCAAGTAGCTTCCCCCACTGGTCGTTAACTATTTCCCAGGTTTGGTGAGTTTTATATGAGAATATCTGTCTTGTTACCATCTGCCTGTACAACAGCTTGGTTACAACTGACTTGTGTTTTTGTTTGTTTCTTGTTTTTTGAGACAGGTTTTCTCTGTGTAGCCTTAGCTGTCCTGGACTCACTTTGTAGACTAGGCTGGCCTTGGCCTCACAGAGATCCTCCTGCCTCTGCATCCCTGAGTGCTGGGATTACAGACCTCTGCCACTGTGCTTGGCCTGACTTTCTTTTTTTAAACATCTGTTTTTATTCATTGAGTATATGTGTGAGCAGGTGTGTGTGTGTGTGTGTGTGTGTGTGTGTGTGAACTCACACAGGTACCCAGATGCACCATAGGCACACCTGGTTTCCTCAGAAGCCAGAAAAGGATGCCCACTTCCTTAGAATTAGAGTAACAGGCACGCTGAGCTGCCTGATGTGGGTGCTGGAAACTAAACCAGCATCTTCTCTAAAGAGCAGGGAGTGCTTTTAAATAGTGAGTCATCTCTTCTGTCCTATACATGATTCTTGACTCACACTTCATGCCAGACAATGCAGTCATTGGCCTGTTACCTTTACCTATTGAATGCTGCTATGCTCCAGCTTCCTATCTCTGTTCTCTGTGACGTAATTCTTCCTGGATGACAGACAAGTTCATTCTTCTCCCTGGAAGCCCAGCCATTGAGCATGGGTATTTTTTACTCTTGGGCTCTTTCTGCCTACATGCTCTGCATCAGAATGCTTTGAAGCACAGCACATTCATTCAATCTACGAAGTTGCAGACTTTATTTCATTATATTTTTGAATAAATTTTCAGTTCTATTTATTGTATTCCCTCTCTCTCTCTCTCTCAAGGACTTCAATTTACATTGATTGATAAGCCTCCAATTTATCTCTTCAGTCTGACTTCTCTTCGAAAGCCAACAGTGCATCCAACCATCTCCTTGTATCTCTGCTTGAATCAGAGTGTAAACGAAATTAAGAAACAGACTCTAGCATGGTAGCACATACCTTTAATCCCAGCACTTGGGAGGCAGAGGCAGGTGGATCTCTGAGTTCCAGGACAACCAAGGCTGCACAGAGAAACTCTGTCTCAAAAAAAACAAAAACAAAAACAAACAAACAAACAAACAAAAACAAACCCAAACTAAATTAAACAGCCTCTGGTTCCCATCACAAACTTGCTTCTGCAACATTCTTCCTACTCATAAGTGGGAACACAATCCTTACAGACATTTAGGCAAAAAAAAACTTATAGTTATTGTGGCTTCTCTTCTGTCTCATTACCCTACATGAGATCATTTTGCAAATCCTACTATCTTATCTTTCAAAACATCCAGACTTTCTCCACTTCTTACCAATCCACATGGCATCGTTTAGTTCATTTTCTGTTGCAAAAACAGAACTTCACAAACCGGATATTTTATAAATAACAGAATCTGTACTAATCACTTTCACATTACCACAATCAAATGCCTCACAGAATCAACTTCAAGGAATTAAGCTTTGTTTGGATTCCCAGCATGGGATGGTGCCATCTATGCTAGCAGGCATGGGTAAGAGGTGCTCCATCTCTACTGTCTGGGACTGTTCTCATCCTGGAGGGACAGGAAGCAGGGAACCAGGAGCCACACTACAGCTTTCAACACTCCATCCTTACTGATCTGCATCCCCCTGTCAGACCCTACCTCCTACTGGGTTCGCAGCACAAGCAGGCGATCAAATGTTCAAACCCTGAGTCTGTGGGAAGCATATTTGTCTTATTTTAGCTTAGGTTATAGAGGCAGGGAGGTCCCAATACAGACTGTCAGCATGTGTGAACCTTCTCCATACTGTGTCATAACATGGTGGGGGTACCACAGGGGAAAGGAGTGCAAGAGAAGCGGGAAGGAGACAGCTCAACTTCAAGAGCTCACGTTTATAACGAGCCTGTCTGGTGATAACCAACCCACTCTCCTGACATTAATACATTCATCATGGTGCACGTCTCACGGCCCATTCTTAAATGACCCATATCATCACGACATCTACATTTCATGATGGAGAAGGCAATCAAATGCTAGCTCTCTCTGATATAACTCACTACCATCCTTTGCTTCCGTTACTCCAAGAACGTTAGCATCCATATCCCTGCAGTAGTGTACCTTCAACAATTCACCCGCCACAGTGAGATGTGGTTAAGATCAATATGCTCCTATGCTCAAAGTGTTCAATCACCTCACCAATGGCTTATACAACTCTTCCACCCTCACCTTCTAGCATCATCCCCATTGCTGACTCTTCTCTAATCACACCAGGGCCCCGAATCCTCCAAATACATCAGGTATGCTGTTCCTTACGGGTGTCAACTCATGGCTATGATCGCTACTGTTTGTCAGATGAACCAAACTGTAGATAATCTTGCTCTGCCTCCTCTCCTTATCCCTACCTATCTATTTATGTGCTTTGTTCCTTACAACCTGTAGCCTATATTCATCATGCTGGTCCAAGCCTCTGTACTTCTGCAGTAACTGATTTTTCAGTAATGTTTGGTCCTATTTTTACTTACTGAACTTCAGTTTTTGTTCTGTAATGAAAATATTTTATCTTATCACTTCCCCCTTTCAAATATTATGTTCCTTTGGGTGATAGTCTATGTTTTTATTCTCTCACTCTTGAGCACCTAGTGGCACTCAGAGGAAGGACAGCAGGTCACCGAGAAGAGACTTGATACCCTATGAGTATATACAGGGGGAGGTAATCCCTCTCAGGAACAGTCATAGGGGAGGGGAGGGGAATAAGGGGAAAATGGGAGGGAGGGGAGAATGGGAAGATACAAGGGATGGGATAACCATAGAGATGTAAGAAGAATAAATTAATTAAAAAAAATAATTACATTGAAAAAAAAGAAAATAAACAAAGTAAATTTGAATAAATAAATAAATAAATAAATAAATAAATAAAAATTGAATTCTCATTTACTGGGATATGCAATACCTATAAACACTTGTGGAGGGTTTCATCCTGTACTTCTGTTGTGTTACTTTTTGGACTGGATTGTGTATTTTTATTTTGAATCTTTCCTTTTTTAAAAAATAATTTAATTGTAGAATTATCATGCTTTCTTTCTTTCTTTTTTTCTTTCTTTTCTTTTCTTTTCTTTTCTTTTCTTTTCTTTTCTTTTTCCTTACTCTTGCTCTTACTGACTAGGCCTAGACAGAACTTCTCTTAGCTCAGATGGACATGGTCATCTTTTCCCTCAAAGGCATCCTTTAAGGGCAGCTACTACATGTATTCTTTTTGGCATATCTTTTCACACTCACACAGGAGCCTGAGGTCTTGTGTGAGTAGGAAGAGAGGAATCATCATCAGTATGAAAACACCTTTCCCAGGTGAAACATTGCTAGACTTTCGGGTGACATCTCTTATTCCTAAGCAGATTGTCAAACGTCTTCTCCTAGTGTTGACATACACACAGAAAAGGAAGCTATTCCAGGGCTTGAAGGACACCCCAGACTTCCTCCTTCATCATGGATTCCTGTTACTGAATTTTGTTGAGTTGTTTTGGCTGTTTGCTTGATGAACACAAATGACGGCCGCACAGGAAGATTCTATAACATAAATTCTGATTCAGTACTGATTCATGTTTTCTGCTACCAGTGTGCTTTGAGCATACCCCAAGGACAGGACAGTATGTTGTTGGGCTAGTTGATGGTTCATGGTGTGAAAATGATTAGCATATTCTGTCCCCTACTGCCCACATTGCCTGTCTCTCATCCTCTTCCCAAACTGATAATAACCTGTTAACAGAAAATTCTGGTTCCATGCCAACCTAAGTTCTTTTCCTGAACTTCTATATGGTGGGTTAAAATTATTCAAAAATGGTTCTTTAAAACACACTATCATGATGAGATTTATTCTGAGAGAGAGAGAGAGAGAGAGAGAATAGAGGGAGGAAGAAAGGAAGAAAGAGAAAAAAAAAAAAACCCTGATCACTGTTCAATTTTTTTCTTATTTTAAAGGAGGGATAAAAAACAAACAAACAAAGACTCACATCTGGCCAAGTTTTAACTCTGAACACTTTGCATAATCAGTTAGAAACCTTTTGTGAGCAGGCCAGATGGCTGCTACACCCACCCCCCAAAAGGAAATTAAATATGTAGGCAGTGACAGCTCAAGGGAGGAATTAGAAATTCCTTTCTAAAGAGAAAGGGCCTCATCTGGAGCTGCCCTGTAGGTGTGGTTCTCAGTGGCCATTGGTTTCCTAGCAACCAAGCCCTTTCCCAACCAGAAGTCTTTCAGAACATGGTCTTTCAATGATCTCCATAGGCACTGAAGGAAAGAACCAGGACCCATACTGCATTTCAGAGGAAAGTCCATCCCATAAATGTAGGACGGATGGCACCTGCCCTTGCACCCTGGCTTACCTGATGCTGTTGATACTGCCACCTACAACACCAATTCCCACTCTTATGATCTGCAGAGTTCAGGATCCTGGAATATGCTGACACATATAAATGGTTTGTTTTATGTCTATCATTCAGAGGATTCATTAGTCACACTTGCCCAACCATTAATATTTTTCATTTGAATGGTAGTGACCAACTCAGAACTGATCTTCCACTCCTAAACACACACAGACACACACACACATACACACACACACATACACACACACACACACACACACACACACACACACACACACTCAGAAATCAGCCCTGACTGTGTATGTAGAGTCATCTCTGTGAAAGGATATTCATGGCTCTACCCTGCAAGACCTTGCATTTCATTCTTGATTATTTCTGCAGCTCCTTCAGTCCTCTACATATACCCTTTCCCTTGAATAAATCATATTATTTTTAGCTCCTTGAACACATCAGACTGCCTCAAACCTGCTGTAGTTTGGGTATACTTTGTCCCTTGGGTATAGTTTGTTTTGCAAGGGTTCCTGTACTAGAATCTTGGCCTCGTGCATATCAATGGGGTTGCATCATTAAGAGGTCAATGGGATAATGGGTTTATGGTGGATCATTGGTACTACTATCCTCAGAAGCGCTTAAGTTCTCATGGGCCACTGGGAAGATGGTTCGGCCAATAAAGTGCCCATTTGCTAAGCATGAGGATTTAAGTTTGGGTCCCCAGCAATAGTGCTAAAATAGGCCAGGCAAAGCAGTAATCTGAGGGATGGGAGGAGACCGAAGGATCCCTAGAGCTCATTGGCCAACCAGCATAGCTAAATGAGGGAACATCAGGCCCAGTGAGAGATTGTATCTCAAAAATAGTGTGAAGAGTAACTAAGACCTCTGGCATTGGTTGATTTGTGCCTCTCTATGCACGTACATGTACTAAGTACTTGTACATCGTAACAAGGGCATGAATATAGCACACATTCATGCACATGTGTGTGTAACACACATACACACACACACACACACACACACACACACACACACACACACTTATTGTGGGAATCCAAGCATAGAAGAACCAGAGTCTCTGGCTTCTTGGTTTGACCTTTGTTCCCTCACACACTTACTCACCATGATGCTAGAGCCCATGATGTGATACAATACAAGGGTCCTCACCAAAGGCAGTGCCCTGCCCACCTAGACATTCACACCCACAGAGTGTGAGCTAAGTAAAATCTCTTTTCTTTATAAAGTGTCCATCCTTTGCTAATTTTGTTAAGCAACAAAGCCTATCAAACCAAAGCTAAGATAATCCTCTTTGCTCCTGAGAATATTCTTACCCTCCTGCAAGTTACACCATAACTTCACTTGTAAAATTCTTCCTAATTCCCTCCTCCTGTGCCTTGGTTTGTTTTGAATATTCCCATCTCTACTCCTACAGTACTTGCTTATCATGCCTATATCAATACTAAGGAAAATGCACTGTAAATATAGACTTACGCTTACTTATCTGTGCTCCAACATGCGTGTAAATCCTTTAAGGACAGGGAGTGTTTACTTTCCCCCCATGTTCTCCATACTGAAAAGAGCACTGAGTACAGAGCTAAGTGACTGACTAGAGGATGAGTGAGGAGGTGACGAGGTGGTCAGTATGACTCGCCTGGCTCCTGTCCAAGGTTGTCCAGATGTTTTCAGTTACCTCTCTGAACGAGAGTTCTGCTCTTACGAGATGTCCCTCTTAACATACAGAAAGAAGTGTAAGTGCAGACAATGAGGCCCACTTTCTTCTTTTCCAGGACTGTGGTTTAGAAGGGTGGTATCAGTGAGAAAACTATGACAGAATCTGGCACAATCTAGAAGGAAAGGCTGTCGTTATAAATGACTCCATTGATGTGTTTAAATGCCTCCCCTACTCAGGAGCACGAACCCATTGTATTATTAAGCCTAATGGGATCCAGCCATCTCTTTCTTAACTATGAAATCCAGTGTTTGTGTACACTGGTTTTAGCCCTCTGTAGGTAAAAGGCATATCTCTTTAAAAGTGGTTTAGCTGTAGTTTGAACTCTGTCCTTTCTCGTAGTCCAGGCAACGTGTTCTTTCTTGAGCATCGTTCTTCAAAGTCCAGAAGACACCTCTCATGCTTTCCCTTAGCCTTTTGTTCTCTTTATTGAATTCTTTGAGTCCTTTCAACTGCTGCTCACGAGACATCGTCAACCCGCCTTTGTATTTTTTATCATATACATCATTCCTGATAGACGAAAAAAATAAGAATAAGAATGAAAGAGAGAAAGAAAAGAAAAATCTGTCAAGACCATAAATGGCAAAGTTTTTGTAGTCTTTCCAAGTTACTAAGTTACTTAGTCAGAATGTAAAGGATGCAGGTAGAAGGCACAAGATCTCTAGGTCAGAAACAAGAAAATACAGGCAAAGAAACAGCAGAGGTGTTATCATAATCTTGGATCCATTTTTGAATTTCCAACTCACAAATGTTACATGATCAAGGACCAACAACATCCGCACTTGTAGAACATTGCATCACAGACAAAGAATCACAAGCTTAAGATTCCCAGTCTGTATTATTCTGCAGGCCAGACTGCCCAGATATTGGTTAAAGAGAGACATTATCTTCATCTTCCAAGCCTGTGCTATGCAAACTTTCTCGGAAGTCATTCAGCAAAGGCTACAAGGGCCTCTGCTTCCACAGTGTCCAGATATGTGAAAGCCGCATAAAGAATCATCTTCCAGTGCCCACTACACACACCAGCATTCAGGAAATGAAACAGTTATATGACTGTAAATGGACCGTACAAAGGAGACAAATTGGAAACAGCTCCAGTCCCTGAAAACACTAGTTTGAGCCTCATCTTCAAGTCCATAGAGCAGAAAGAACCAAAACTCGGGAAAGCTGTGGCCTTGAATTACAGAAAACAACAGCCAGTGGACAGGCATCTGCTCATTAACTATATATGAGCACTTTCCTTCCCACCACTGAAATGTGTATTTAGTGAAACAGGGGTCAGGACCCCTGGAATCCTGTTAGGAATGAATTCCAAGTCCCCAGTGGATAGTGCCATTTTTACTTATTATTTTAATTACACTGTTGTAATCAGTGCATAAAGTAAAGCAAAAGGCATGCGTCTGTGAGAGCTCATACTATTATGGAAATTGCTAGAGGCTTTTTTATAAGCATGATGGTGAAGAAACACCTACAGCCTACAAAGATTATGGAACTATGACCAAAGTTCCACCAAGATTTTCAGGATCACTCAATTATACACCTCTAGGCTTGAGAGGAACAAAGGTTCCATGTGGCTACTTATCCATTGAACTACTTTGGGTGTTAGTAAAAATGATAAAGGTCAAAGGGAAAAAACTTCTGCCAGCCAACATAGAGTCTACTTCTTAAAGTTAGAGGTAAAACCAAATAAGAAACTACATGGGTGAAAAATATTAGGTTGCATGAGTCTGGAGAACAAAAGTTTCTATTGTGTCTCTCATTTGGAAGCACCCACTTAAATAACCATCCTTTATGAAAACGATAAGGACTCCAGAAGGTGGGAGGTCTAATCACCTCACACAGTATAGAAAAGATGAGAGAAGGTAGGAAGGACAGGTCTTCTTCTCATCCTCTTTTCTCCATGCCCCTTAAATCACACTGTAGAGAGAGATATACTCCAGCTCAGCGAATGTGCATGAAGTGAGCTTCCTGTTTCATTGTGGACTCCAGATCAGATATCCTCAACACAGGAATGTCTCCACATTCCAGGACTGATCTAGTGCCAGGCCAGCACCGATTTCTCCTGGTTCTATAGCAGCTTCTGTGGACCCAGTACCAGGGTGCCTCCTGAAAATATAAACTTCAGCCACCCCTCACAATTGTTGATTCCCTATTACCAAATTCCCTATAGCCACACCAGTGACCCAGACTCCAGGATACAACTCACAGACTCAAGCAATAGTTCGGCACCCACAAATCCAGATTCCAGTGAAAGATTTGTAGAGCCAACCTCTAAACTTACTCCAGCCCAGGGTATCCCTTGCATCTCCAGGCAGAAGGAATATATCTGAGGACCCATTCATTAGAATTATTCCTATGGACTTAGTGTCCAGACTTACTGCAGTAGACCCCAACACTCAGCTAACCCCTAAGGACTTAAGAACCAGGCCCATTAAGGAAGTTGTCTCCTGTACCTATGTGTTCCAGACTCTTCCCCACTTTTTCCTCTAATTGGGTTAATGTCTCTGGTTTTAGGTTGAGGTCTTTAATCCACTTGGACTTGATTTTTGTGTATGGTGACAAATAGGGGTCTAATTGCATTTTTCTACATGTAGACATCCAGTTAGACCAGCACCATTTGTTGAAGATGCTGTCGTTTTTCCATTGAATGGATTTGGCTTCTTTGTCAAAAATCAAGTGACCAAATGTGTGCGTATTCATCTCTGGGTCTTCAGTTCGATTCCATTGATCCACTAGCCTATTGCTGTGCCAGTATCATGCTGTTTTAATTACTGTTGCTCTATAGTACAGCTTGAGATCAGGTATGGAGATTCCTCCAGAGAATTTTTTATTGTATAGGATTGTTTTTGCTATTCTGGGCTTTTTGTTTCTCCATATGAAGTTGAGAATTGTTCTTTCAATATCTTCAAAATATTTTGTAGGTATTCTGATAGGGATTGCATTGAATCTGTAAATTGCTTTTGGTAAAATGGCCATTTTTTACTATGTTAATTATCCCGATCCACGAACAAGGTAGATCCCACCATCTTTTGATGTCATTTTCAATCTCTTTCTTCAGAGATTTAAAGTTTTTTTCAAATAAGTCCTTCACTTGCTTGGTTAGGGTTATTCCTAGGTATTTTATATTGCTTGTGGCTATCGTGAAGGGAGTAATTTTCCTAATTTCTTCCTCTGCCTGTTTATCATTTGTATATAGGAAAGCTACTGACTTTTTTGAGTTTATTTTGTATCCTGCCAATTTGCTGAAGGTGTTTATCAGCTGTAGGAGTTCTCTGGTGGAATTTTGGGGGTCACTTATATACACTATCATATCATCTGCAAATAGGGATAATTTGACTTCTTCCTTTCCCATTTGGATCCCCTTGATCTTCTTTTGATGTCTTATTGCTCTGGCTAGAACTTCAAGAACTATATTGAAGAGGTATGGGGAAAGTGGGCAGCCTTGTCTGGCAGCCCAGGCCTTAGCGTCAACAATTAATAAATGGGACCTCATGAGGCTGAGAAGCTTCTGTAAGGCAGGTGACACTGTCAAGAGAACAAAGCGACAGCCTACAGACTGGGAAAAGATCTTCACCAACCCTACATCTGACAAAGGTCTAATATCCAAATTATATAAAGAACTCAAGAAATTAAACACTACCAAACCAAATAACCCAATAGAGAAATGGGGCTCAGAACTAAACAGAGAATTCTCAACAGAGGAATATCAAATGGTGGAGAAACACTTAAAGAAATGCTCGACCTCCTTAGTCATCAGAGAAATGCAAATCAAAACGACACTGAGATTCCATCTTACACCCATCAGAATGGCTAAGATCAATAATTCAACTGACACCACATGCTGGCGAGGATGTGGAGAGAGAGGAACACTCCTTCATTGCTGGTGGGAATGCAAACTAGTACAACCACTTTGGAAATCTATCTGGCACTTTCTCAGAAAAATGGGAATAGGGCTTCCTCAAGACCCAGCTATTCCATTCCTTGGAATATACCCAGAAGATGCACTACCACATAACAGGGACATATGCTCAACCATGTTCATAGCTGCCTTATTCATAATAGCCAGAACATGGAAACAACCTACATGTCCCTCAGTAGAAGAATGGATAAAGAAACTGTGGTATATTTACACTATGGAATACTACTCAGCTATTAAAAACAAGGAATTTCCGAAATTTGTGGACAAATGGATTGAACTAGAAATTATCATAATGAGTGAGTTCACCCAGAAGCAAAAAGAGTTAAATGGTATATACTCACTTATATCAAGACACTAGGCCAAGGGGTACGCCCCCATGAAAAACTTTACCTACCAAGAAAGTGGGTCAGAGGGGAGAAAATCCTATTGAGACTTTAGGGGTGAGAAGCCTGGGAGAATGAGGAAATAGAAGGATCCAGAGGGTCCTGGAAAAATACAGGCAGGTCTGGGCCCTGGAGTCCTCCTCAAACTATGGCACCAGCCAAGGAAAATATAGGCAGTAAACTTCGAACCCCTACCCAGTCTAGCCGATGGACAGGACATTCTCCACCGTTAAGTGGAGAAGGGGATCTGACTTTCACACAAACTCTGGTGCCCCATATCGGACCATGTCCCTTGGATGGGGAGGCCTGGTGGCACTCAGAGGAAAGATAATAAGTCACCAAGAAGAGACTTGATACCCTAGGAGCATATACAGGGGGAGGAGGTCCCCCTCAGTCACAGACATAGGGGAAGGGAGTAGAGGGGGAAGCGGGAGGGAGGAAAGAAAGGGAGGATACAAGGGATGGGCTAACAATTGAGATGTAATATGAATAAACTAATAAAAATAAATAAAATTAAAAAAAAAAAAAAAAAAAAAAAACCTTTGAAGCCAAAAAAAAAAAAAAAAAAAAAAGAACCAGGCCCATCCTCATGAAGTGGGTACTAGGCAAAACCACTTGAAAACTAAAGCAGAAAATCCACCCAAAACCCTACCAGTCAGTTCACTAAGAGTCACTAGGTGAACTGACTGGTGAGTTTGACAAGACTGAAGGAGTGGCTAATCCGTTAAAGGTGTTGATACTAGCACAAGTTACAAGGATTGTGAATAAACACAGAAACATAGAAGCACCAAGGGGATATAGTGAAATACCAGTCACTTACCCTAGAGAAAGTTCTGTGAAATACCTGACAAAGAATTAAAACTGACAGTCACAAGGAAACTCGGTGAGCTGTTGAAAACATAGGCACAAAGCAAAATGAGATTGAGAAAACAGCAGAAGGAGAAAAATGAAAGTTCAACAACATGGAAACACACACACACACACACACACACACACACACAGAGAGAGAGAGAGAGAGAGAGAGAGAGAGAGAGAGAACCAAGTGGACATTTCAGCATTGAAAACAAACATGTCCAAATTAAAAAAATATATATCTATGGAGATCTTAGCAGCCAACTCAATCAAGCAAAAGAACATATCTGCAAACTCAGTGACAGCTCATTTGAAATCACCCAGTCAGAGGAATGAACTCACACTGAAAGAATGGAAAAAGTGAAGAGCTCCCAGGAGACTCGCAGAATACCATCAATATGACCATATGCTATTCACAGAAAGACAAATGATGCATGGTCTCAATAACCTATGGAATCTCTGGAAGTCTAAGTGATAGGAACAGATTATAGGATAGGGCTTCTCAGGATGGCGGAGTGAGGAAAGTAAGGAGATAGTGGTCAAAGGTGTAAAGTTTCAATTACACAGGATAAATAAATTCTAGAAATCTCGTATAGTGGTGATAGGAACTACTAATAGGCTCAATAGTAACAGCCTCAAAAATGGCAACTATGTGGGGGAATTAGCTTAATTAAGGTAACTATCACATAGTGTATATAGATATCAAGACCAAGTTCCATCAGTTAATATATATATATATATATATATATATACATATATATATATATATATATATATCAGCTACATCTTATTAAATTTGGAGGTGAAAATCAAGCAATGGTAAACACAACATCGAACTTGAAATACAAGACAGGAATAGTAAAATAGGAGGGTGTGATAGTTAAGTCTTGGGGTTCACTGCAACTCTTCTGAGTGAAGTGAGTGAACTGAGGGACCATCCTGCCTGCAAGACAGAGCAGCAGTGCAGTGATCTGGACTTGATTGAGAATAATCAAGATCAAGGTGGCTACCATGGAAGAAGAAAGATGAAGTGTGTTTGAAGTTGAGAAGCTCCTTTTTTTTTTTTTAAAGTAGTATGTATAAAAACACTTTGGCAAACAGAGAGCTTTCCCCCCGTGTTAGGAGACAAGTCTTTTTTTTTTTTTTCCATCCTTACCTGCACCCTCACACACAATTTGAAATATGGAAACTATTGCATAACGGTTTCGGATACTTTCATAAGACTCTTTATATTCCAATATTAAAACTTTTCATTGACTCTTCAATTCATTAGCTCAAAATACATTACCTCATCTAGACAACTTGGTCTGTTCTCCGGTCTCACCTTTGATGCCACACAAACCCTTTGCTATTGGATTCAGCTATGACAAAGTCCTTGCAGATCACTCACCCAGCTACACACCAGGCATCTCCTTCTAAGGATTTCTCTTCCCCTGACTATCTTTGCCTTCTCTTCTCCCTGTTTTCCTCAGGCATCCGTCATGACTCAGCTTGCCCATCACTGCTCTGACAACTCCCTCTAAAGCACCCAGTCTGCGCAATACACCCTGCTATGCCTTCACTGCTTACTTACATCTTTCAAATCTCAGTCTCACTTGCATATTTACTGCTTACCATATTTGATGTTGCGTCCCTGCAAGGGAGGGAATCTTCAGCTTTGAAAGAGATTAAAAAACATTAAGAGGGTGTGTTTGTGTGATGATATGTGCATGGGAGTGCAGATGCCAACAGCAACCCACATAGGATGCCTTCCTAATTCCCTGGAGCTGGTGTTACAGATAGTTGTAAGTGCTGGGAACTGAAACCTAGGTCCTCTGCAAGAGCAGCAAGTACTCTTACCCTCTGAGCCATCTCTCTAGCACCTATGCATATGTTCAGTTCTTTTTTAAAAAAAATAATAAATTTGTTTATTCACTTTACATCCCAATCATAGGCCCCTCCCTCCTCTCCTCCTGGTCTCACCCTTCCCCCCTCCCCTCTTCTCTTCAGAAATGAGAAGCCCCCCACCCTCCTACCAACCCACCACAGCACATCTAGTTGTATCAGCACTGAGTACATCCTCTTCCATTGAGGCCAGGCAAGGTATCCCTGCCTGGAAGAAGTGATCAAATAGCAGGCAACGGAGGTCCATGCCAGAGACAGACCCATTTCCCTTTATGAGGGCACCCACATGAAGACTAAGCTACCCATCTGATACCTGTATGTAGGGTGTCTAGATCCAGTCCATGCATGGTCCTTGGTTGGTGCTTTAGTCTTTGTAAGCCGTCCCCCACGTCCTGGCCCAGGCTAATGTATTCTGTTGGTCTTCTTGTAGCATTCTTGTCCCCTCCAGGTCCTTTTATCCTTCCCCTCACTATTCCACCAGACACCCTGTTTTCTGCCCAATGTTCGGCTGGGAGACTCAGCATATGTTTCGAACCGCTGCTGGGAGGCGCCTCTCAGAGGACAACTCTGCTAAACTCCTCTGTCAGGGGTTGGCTCCCTCCCATGGGGTGGGTCTCAGGTTGGGCCAGACATTGGTTGGACATTCCCTCAACCTCTCTCTGCTCTATCTTTATCACTGCACATCTTGTAGGCAGGGTACATCTTGGGTTGGAGGTTTTGTGGGTAGGTTGGTGCTCCCTCCTTCTACTAGGAGTCCTGTCTGGCTAGAAGGTGTCCTCTTCAGTCTCAATGGTTACTTCTACTAGAAGCCTCAGTTACAGTCACCTCCATATTCTCCCTGGAGCCTACTCAGTCACAGGTCTCCAACTTGTCTCAAAGATGCCCACACCATTGGTTTCCCTTCTCTGCCTAAACCCTCTGGCCTTCCACCCCCACTTTTGCACTACTTTCAGTTCTTAACATGGTATATTTTCTGTAGCAGGAACTCCCAACTGGTTTTGGCAAAATAAATCAATGAGTGGATACCCTACCTCTAAATGCTTTCTCTATTAGCAGGGAGCATTTGAATGTGCTCTTCTGGACCTTGGCAGCCACTGGTTGCACTGACAACACTCCTGAGGCATATATTAGTTACCTTTCTCATTGCAGTAACAAATACCCTGAAAAAGGCAGCTTAAGAGAGAGAGAGGACTTATTTTGGCTCACAGTTCAGGGCCACAGCTCATCATGGCTTCTGTAGCTTGAGGCAGCTGATCACATGGTGTCCAGTCAGGAACCAGAAAGCTATGGGACACTGGAGCTCAGCCCTCTCCCTCTTCTAACTCAGTTCAAGACCACCCAAAGTATGGTACTGTCAGGTAAGACGAGTCTTTTCACCTCTATTAACTTCATCTAGATGGTCCCTCACATGCATATCCAGAGACTTGTCTCCTAGCTTATTCTGGAGAACATGACGTTGACAATGAGGATAAATCATTGCAGGAATATATTTGGTTTTTAGATAGGGTCTATGTAGCCCAGTATGGCCTGAAACACATGATATAGCCCATCCTGGTCTTACTTCATGGCAAGCCCCCTGTCTCAGTCTTCCTAGTGCTAAGGTTATAGGCAGGAGCCACCACAGCAGGCACTAATAACTTGTCTTAAGTCTACAATTAACTACATTTCAGAAATTTCACACTGCTCCATCTTTTATGACTCCCAGCATCAGCATCAGTAGCATTTTTGGACAATTTTTTCTTCTGAAAAATGCATCTATTTGTGATTCTAGGAATTGTTTTGCATTCTATGATCTAAAAATTCAGTGAACAGGAGTTAGTGACACCTTACTACCTAGAGACTATAACCCTACCGTGGGTCTAATTGTTTTTTTAATTATTTCTATAGAACTAAAAATGTGTCTTTATATGTATTCAAAATGAAAATGGAAGCCCCTGCCAAGTATAGTTCACAATAAGTGTGTTAAGTGGATTAAAAACATGCCCCTAAGCTACTGCTAAGTAAACAGAGCAGGGAATTTTGTTTATATTTTTGGGGTTTTGTTTTGTTTTTCAATTTGAGTCATTTTAGAAACAAAATTTGAAATAAGTACTTCAGTGGGGAAATTATTTCAGATATTCTAGGAACCAAGGGATTATACCTGGAAGAAAGGGTACCCACTAAAGTGTGTGCTCTTCAGCCAGTTTCCTCAGTGGGTAGCCGATGTCTCGTCCAGGAAAATGACAAGACACAAATATCCTGCTGACAAAATAAAGGGTTAGACGGTGTACACACAGCCACAGCCAAAATTCATTGGTTGGATGTTTTCTACTTCCAAATATATCACGGAGGGCAGTGTCTTTACCTCTGTCCATAGAGCTTTTTCTGTCTTTCCCCTGGGGATACCTGCCAGAGTAAGAAGCAAACATGATATATTTGAAAGCGGAAAACACCCAAGCAAAGATGGCATGCTCAGGTAGACACGTATTCAGACTCTTCCACTGTGGAGAGAAATGTGAAGATTTACTCTAAGCTTGCACCGAAACGAACTACCCTCCTACTTAAAAATAACAACAACAACAACCAAAAAAATGCCTGCATCCTTCAGCCACACACAGAAGTGAGTTAGAGAGGACCCTGCACTCTGGTGATGAAGAAGGTGCTAGCACTCAGCAAAGGAAAGTTTTCCCCAGAATTAGGCCAAAAATAAACAAGATGAAAAAGACAAAAACAAACGGGCATGTGGAGATGTACAGAGCCTACCAAAAGCATCCGGCAAAACAGAAAGAAAACCAAACTGATAAAGATTCAACCTAACGTGAACAGTGATGAATCACAGAAGCAATGGCTGGGGGAAAAAATCAGAGGGACAGAATGGTAGAGGGCATACACATGTGATCACATGCATGGAGAGGAGAAGGCATGCAGGGCTGGGCCATACCCCCATAAGACCCTTCAAGTGGACTCAAGGCTACCTCCAGTTTCTCACACCAAAGGATAGAATTGTCAATGGGATCAGAAGAAAGGACAACCCCAAAATGATGCTTTGGCATGCCAAGTACTTTGAAATAAAAGCCATTCAGAAGCCTCAGGGACACCTCGACCTCAGAATCTCTTTAACCATCCTCAGCCTTCCTGGCCTATGTTCATCCTCATTGCAAAGTAATCACAGAAACCAGACTTTCTCAAGGCAGAACTTGGAAACTCAGAACCCTCTTTCCACAGCCGTTAAAACCATCACCACCACTGTGACCCTCACCCATCTGTTTCCGAGCTGCTGCTGAAAAAAACTTTCTCATCTGTCCTTGTCCATTAGTAGGTCATGCGACTCTTGCTTCAGAGGATTTGGGGCCCAAACCTGAAAGGCACAAATGCCGCTGCACCTCAGTGGTCAGAAGTCCCTGAACAAAGAGGCTTTACTTCCTCCCCATGGCCTCTCCTCCCTAGACCAGGTCCCCTCTGTTTAATCATACCTTGCCATAGCTGTCCCTGACTCACTGAAGCTAAGGACGAGCAGGCTTTCCCTGTACATTTAAATTTGAATTCTAAAGACTGCCACATATACTTCTTATGTGATTTTTACCTTTTTAACCTGCCCTTTCTGCTAGCAATGTTGGCTATGACCCTTGTGATTATTAGGTAGCAGACTTCCCTCTCACTTCTCCAATGTCAATATTAGAGCATCCATTTCTACCTAATCTGTTCCACAGAGGAGGATGGATCTTGCTCAAATAATCCTTTTTGTTATCATTAGACAAGAGAATCCTGAAGTCAACAGCATAACCAGGTATTGCTGTATTAAGATGTTAAGTCTGCGAGAACACTGTGATTTTTACCGAGTCAAGAGTCTAGCACCCAGAAGGTACAAACCTTGAAAGTCCCTTATGAACACACACACACACACACACACACACACACATGCATGCACGCATGTACACATGCACACTCACACTCTTTTGCTGGGCATGCTGGCTTCACACCACAAATGTTTCCTGAACAGCGGGAATTTTAATTAAATAAGAGAAATCTAATTTGGCCTAAATTGGCTTGCAACAAAAGGTGTTAAGAGGAACAGAAATTGTTCAGCAGCATGGGTGTTCTGGGAAGTGATGGACTAAGTTTATTGACAAACTGTAATGAAAAGTGATGCTGAATATATGAAGGTACAGAACTTGCTAGAAATCATGAAGATGCTCACCTCTATATTTTGGTAGCAGAAGATAATTTAGCATAACCTTCCATGCCTGAAACTAATTTCCCCTGAAGCTACACAAATTCCAAAGATGGATTCCTAATAACTCTTCAAAGAAAAGGTAGATATAAGCCTATCAATTGTATAGACTGAATGTCAAGGCTTGGACAGACAATGATATGTATTGTCTTCATTATTCCAAGCCATGAGGATTGCTAGACATGAGTAAAGGGTCTTTGCTAGCAGGGAGGAAAGCATGACTAAGAACAACTAGACAAATCTAGCAAAAAGAGAACGTGAGAAATTTGAGAGCCAACAGTAGAACTGATGAAGTTGCATGCCACACAACCAAGAGTGAGCAAAAGAGAGGATGAAACTCCAGGAGGGTTGGTAGCAAAGGGGAGCCAGGGAGGATAGCAGGTGTAACATAGCTAAAAATTAAAAGTAGTATAACAACAGAAATTAAGAAATTAAGGTTAGCTGTAAGAAGAAATTTAAGTCATTGTGGGACACAGTAATCTACTCTGTTGGAGGTACAGGATTCCTGGCATAAGATGATGGAAGGGAAGTAAGTCGAAAGATCACACAGGAAGACATGCCCGCGGAGGTCTGGCTGTTGAGCATCTGCACAGATGCTTCCCATGGTGACTGAAGGAGCTGAAGCAGAGATGAAAACGTGTGCAATGGCCGGAGTCTTCTGTGTATACAGGGGAAAGGTATGAGGTTAAGAAATGAAGACAATAAGTAATAAAGAGGGGTATGGGTGTTATTACTCTCACAGGAAGGAGGTTTTATGCCCACAACTATAAAAGAGTAGTGATCTAGAAGACACACATACACACACACACACACACACACCTCCAGGCTTGGGTTCCCCTGAGGCTTAAAATATGGGAGAAACTCAACCACCAGTCAAAGAAGAAGCAAGCAACCTCGCAGGTACAACTACTGTTAAGGAGAGATGGTGTTCCCCAGTGTGGTCTGTGTGGACTAGCTCCCTTGGATGTTAGAAGTGAGAACAAAATAACAGTTTTTGTGATTGTATTCTGAGATGCACTGTGCCCCATGGCCATTTCCATGAAGGCTGTACAACAAAATAAAGCATTAGGAAAATGCTGTAAGACACACACGTTTTAGCCAAATCGTATATACATATTTGATCACTGAACCATTGTCCTGGGACAGACAGCTAGCAATACCTTGCTGCTAGACAAGCATCCTGTTCTGGTTAATTTTTGTCAACTTGACACAAACTGGTGTTGCCTGGCAAGAGAAAATCTCAGTGGAAGAACAGCCTCTATCACATTGTCTGACTGACTTGTGGACAGGTCTGTGGGCATATTTTCATGATGAATGTTTAACTTAACTTGGGATGTTGCCACCACTGGGCAGAGGCCTTTAGGGTGTGTGTGTGTGTGTGTGTGTGTGTGTGTGTGTGAGAGAGAGAGAGAGAGAGAGAGAGAGAGAGAGAGAGAGAGAGAGAGAGAGAGAGGAGAGAGCTATAGATAAAAACGTCGTGGAGATCAAGCCAATGAGGAGCACTCCCCCATGGTCTCTGTTTCAGTTCCTGCCTCCAGGTTCCTGCTTGAGCTCTTACCCTGGCATCTTTTGATGATGGGTGTAATTTTGAAGTCTAAGATGAAATAAACCCCTTTCTCCCCAAATTGCTCTTGGTAAGTCCTTTATTGTGGCAACCAAGAAGCAAATCAAGACTCTATAGCATGTAGTAGCATGTGGGAAACATTGAGCTAAAGTAAGAAGGCAGAAAGAGGCCTTCGTGGAAAGGCAAAGACGTTGAAGACAGGAAGGTTTGGATGGAATGCAAGTCAGCTTGGCTGGTTTTGAACTCAGCTCCGGTGCATCAGGCACTTTAACCTTGGGTAAGCCATTGTACCTCATTATGTCTCCATTACTTCTCTGTGGAGGAAAGAGGAGGGTGAGGACCAGGAGCTGTGTGACAGGGTGATGATAAAAATTAGATTCATGAACACACAACACCTTAGAAAAAACGCCTAGCATGTGGCATGTGTCCTTCCAGATAAGAGGTGCTATTAATGGAGTCTATCTGCAGCAGCCATTATTCTGAATGACAAACTGTTTTCTGAGCAGAGAGAGCTGCTAGGGAGGAGCAACTGCAGCTGCAAAGGGAGGAGGCAGGAGGCCCAACTCTCAGATGGACCTGAACTGTATAGGAACTCAGATCCCAAGGGCAAGGTTCCAGAAACATAATTAAAAATCTTACCTGCATAGCCTAAGGGCTCACAATGTAGCCAATTCCTACTCACTGCTGCGTGGACTGCAGAAGGCAAGAGAGACACTTCCCAGTGTTCTGATCGTGGAAACTTCCTCTCTCGTGAAGCTTTTGTGCATTTTCCTTGACCATTGTACATAAAAGGCTGCAGTGACCTTTCATGTGAAATGTAGTAGCTCTCCTCCGCTCCTCTGCCTCTTTCTCTTTTCCCAGCTGAAAGCTGGTCAACCCGTACTAGTTGAGTGAATGCCCTTCTCTTTCAGACTAGTCAGAGACAAGGTCAGCTAACTTTGTGTGTATGTGCATTTGTGTGTGCATGACGTATATGTTAAATGTGTCCAGATTTGCATAGATGAATAGGGACACATATGCCATAGCACTCGTGTGAAGGATCTGGCTTTACATCTTGTTTGACAGAGGGTCTTTTTGTTGCTTTTCTGCTGTGTATGACAGACTAGCTGGCTATGAGCTTCTGGAGCTCGTCTCTACTCCCCATCTCCCTATAGAAGGGTAAAGATTACAGAGGCCTAAGACCTGCATCTATTATATGGGCTCCGTGGATTCAAATGCTTGTCTAGCTAGTGGTTTCACCCACTGAGCCATCTCTCCACGCCTTCAGTCTACCTTGTAATAAAATAAGTGAGGGATAAATACAGAGGTCTTTCTAATTGGTTTCTCTTCATATGTAATGATCACTTTCTTTCCGATTAATTTATTGTATTTTCCCCAAAGTTTTGTTAACCTCACTTTAGCTGACAGTTTTGAACTGGCCATCTTGCAGCGTGTCCAAATCTCCAACCCAGTAAGACGTGGCATGCTTTTGCTACTCTGGAAGAGAATGAAGGCACGTAGAAAAAAATCTTCCCTAGGCCACTCTAAAGGTGTCCGGCCCAGTTACAGACATGGCCCTGGAGGAGAAGTTGGGCTATTCAGGACTTAACATGAGAAAGCAGGGTGAAGTAGATGCTTGGAAAAAAATAAAATTCAGATTTAAAAAGATCCCTCGTTGAGTGTCTTAACCCATAGGGGACCCGATCAGAATCTTCCACCTTCCTGTTGGTTGCATTTAACAACCTTATTTCCGTGGGCAAGCCTATGTTGGTGAGACAATACATGACCAGAATTTCTGTATGTCTCAGGACATTTGAAATGGACTAGTCTGTGCTTTGGGAAATATTCAGGGGGACTATGTGCTTGCTGTATTAACAGAACTGATCACAATGATTGTGCTTGTTCACTTGGTGGCCTGATGTGTACCACCTGCCAGGGAGGCTCATCGGAGCACTAATTACCTTTTATTTGGTATTGATGGAGCAGGCCATCAATCCTGGGCCTCCCAGCCTTGTTAGTTGGGTTTATTCTTTGAGTAGGTAGGAAAACACAATGAGGAGAAAAGGAAGATATGGAAGAGGAGTTAAGAGAGTTAGAGAAGAGGGCGTTGCATAGGTCTACAGGAGAGCGGAAAATGTATTTCATAAGCTAAACAAGATTCGTCCCTGGTACTCACATAATGAAACAAATTAGTAAGAGAAAAAACAGCAAATTTACTAACATTATGTTTACAGGACACAAGAATTTCTGAGCCGGGTGTGGTGGCACATGCTTTTAACCCCAGCACTCGGGAAGCAGAGGTAGGCGGATCGCTGTGAGTTCAAGGCCAGCCTGGTCTATAAAGTGACTCTAGGAGAGCCAAGGCTAAGTAACACAGAGAGACCCTGTTTCAAAAAACCAAATATATATATATATTTTCACAAATAAAGACAAAGACTCAGGGAAAACTTGTTATAGACAATGTTGCAGAAGGAAGATTGGCTAAAAAAAAAAAAAAAAAAGATACAGTTAATGGAAACAAACTTGAGAGAATTCAGCAAGGCTAGGGCTTGTGCTGTGCACCTATTTCCTCCCACAGTCCCTCCCCGAGAGGGGGGTAAGGAAGCCCCTGAGACAAAAGTAGCTAAAGAAATGTGTAAATTTTGCTAGACTTGGGAAACTCAGAAAGCTAGCTGAGATCCCCAGCAGAGCTTATGCAAGCAGAAAATGACTACTGAAGAGGAGGAGGTGAGGCTGCAGGTTGAGTAGAAAGCTGCAGGAATGAACCTAGGATGGGTGGGGCTTTGGGTGATGCAGCTGTGACTGAATTATCCAGTGTCCTGCAGGGAACCCCAATAAGCCCATTGGTTCACTAATCTGAACTTGAATGGAGTTGATTCTCTGCTCTGTCTTCAGTGCCCTCTCTGGAGTGAAAGCACAATTGTTCATGTCTCCCCAGGAGAAGAACCACAGCAGCCTGTTTCTTCAGATTCTCTCTGGTCTCCTGTATGACACGTCTTCCCTCCAGGTGGGCGTAGGACACCTGTCATATGAGGGTGGTCAGGAGAGGATTAAAGGAAGGTCAAAGAATAAACTTCCTAAAAATCACAGGGTGTGATGAGAAGCCACATTTGAGTAAACCATGTTTGGAGTAAGAATAAGACCCAGATTCTTAGACATGACTTCCCTGGTCAATTTCTCTCCTTGTTACTGTATAGAAAGCCAAATCAGCAATTTGGGGACTGTACAGGTCAACTTTTCTCAGATGGCTGTTGATAAATGTCTCTCAGTTTTGAGAACAGAAGCTACAAAGCAACAGACTTCATTTTGCTTTAAAAAAAAAGCTAATGCATTCTTTATATAGTTTGGATATCAGCGCTCTCTCAGATGTAGGGTTGGTGAAGACCTTTTCCCAATCTGTAGGTTGTCATTTTGTCCTGTTGACAGTGTCCTATGCCTTACGGAAGCTTTTCAACTTTAAGAGGTCCCACTTATTAATTGTTGATCTTAGAGTCTGAGCTGTTGGTGTTCTGTTCAGGAAGTTGTCTTTTGTGCAAGTGAGTTCAAGGCTCTTCCCCATTTTCTCTTCTAATGTATTTAGTGTATCTGGTTTTCTGATGAGGCCTTTGATCCACTTGAACTTGAGTTTTGTACATGGAACTTTTACATTTTTCCATGTAACTTGGAACTTTTTGCATTTTTCTACATGTAGACATCCAGATAGACTATCACCATTTGTTGAAGATGCTTTCTTTTTTTCTATTGTATGGTTTTGGCATTTTTGCCAAAAATCAAGTGTCTGTAGGTGTGTGGGTTTATTTATTCCATTGATCAACCAGTTGATTTCTATAGCAGTACTAGACAGTTTTTATTACTGTTGTTCTGTAGGATAGCCTGAAGTGAGGGATGGAGACACCTCCCGAAGTTCTTTTACTGTATAGGGTTGTTTTAGCTATTCTGAGGGGTTTTTTCCATATGAAGTTTAGAATTGTTCTTTCAAGGTCTGTAAAGAATTGTGTTGGAATTTTGATGAGGATTACATTGAATCTGTGGATTGCATTTGGTAAGATGGCCATTTTTACTATGTCAGTCCTACCAATCCATGAGCATAGGACGTCTTTCCGTCAACTCATATCTTCTTCATTTTTTTTTTTCAGAAACTTGAAGTTCTTGTCATATAGGTCTTTGACTTGCTTGGTTAGAGTTACACCAAGAAACTTTATGTTATCTGTGGCTATTGTGAAGGGTGTTGTTTCCCTACATTTTTTCCTGAGCCCTTATATCATTTGTATACAGGGAGCATCTCTGTGGCAGGCTGAAGACATGAGTCAAGGGAAGCTTCTGGCAAGATATAAGGGGGACTCTAGCTGAGACTCCTAGTAGCAGGGGCCATGGAGACTGAAGAAAACACCCTCTAACTAAACAAGACTCCTAGTGGAGGGAGGGGAACACCAACCCACCCACAAAACATCAACCCAAAATTCACCCTACCTATAAGATATACAGGGATAAAGATAGAGCAGAGATTGAAGGAATGTCCAACAAATGCTTGGCCAAATCCATGATCCACCCATGGGAGAGAACCAACCCCTGACACTATTAATGATACTCTGCTATATTTACAGAAAGGAGTTTAGCAGAGTTGTCCTCTGAAAGGCCCCACCCAGCAGCAGTTCAAAACAGATGCTGAGACCCACAGCCAAATATTGGAGCATAGGGAGTCTAGTGGAAAAGTGGGGGGAAGGATAGAAGGACCCGATGTGCCAGGAGGCTCACACGAAGACTTATAGAGCCAACTAACCAGGGCCCAGAGGGGCTTATGGAGACAGAAGCACAAACCAAGGTCCATGCATGGACTGGACCTAGGCACCCTACAGAGATGTAGTTGATGTGCAGTTCAGGCTTCATATAGGTCCCCTAGTGAGGGAAGAGGGAGTTGTCTCTGACATGGACTTGGTTGCCTTTTTCTTGATAACTTCCCCATGGCAGGTCCCTTGCCAGGCCATAGGGGAAGAGAAAGAGTTTGATACTGATGCAACTTGATGATCTGGGGTGGGTGGGTAGGGGAGGGGGAAGAAGAGGAAGGAAGCATGGGACTGGGAGGAGAGGAGAGAGGGAGGGGGATATGACCAAGATGTAAAGCGAATAAATAAATACATTTAAAAAAAGCTAGCCAGGCATGGTGGCTCACACCTGTAATCCCAGCACTCAGGGAGGCAGATCTCTGTGACTTTAAGGCCAGCCTGATCCACAAAGTGAGTGTAGGACAGCCAAGGCTACACAAAGAAACCCTGTCTTGAAATACACACACACACACACACACATACACACACACACATACCCTGCACCCAAAAAAAGGCTAATGCAATAGTTCTAACAACCTTCTCTTTGTAGTCTCCTTATCACCGCTTTGCAAGCACGTTTATGTCTTATAGATGCTCTACTGATGGACTGGGACCAAAATGACTTGACCAAGACTTTTATCTACCAAGGCTTTAAGAGTAACTTAATGCCTGTTCATTCAGCTTGTAGGCTCCTGTCGCTCTGTGGATACACAAGTAACAGGGTGAATGTGAGTCTTTCTGAGTTCCCTTTCCATGTCACCAAGAGCTGCCCAGATCACATCTGTAATATCAACTAGTGTTCTATAATGTTACATTGCCAAAGGCTTGCACTTCTAAGAACAAAGGTTGGACATCATAAAACTGCACCACTGCACCAGGGTGGGAAGATGAGAAAGTGTTTCTCTCCATAAAGTTACTGTCAAAGGGAAGCAGTTGTCATCATCAATGAAGTTAGCATAGTTATAAAGGAGCTCACAGAATGTTAATCTGGAAAATAAAAACTAATCAATTCTTCAAGAAGCTTGTGCACTTATGCTGGCTTGAAAAAGAATAGCCCCCATAAGCTCATAGATTTGAATGCTTGGTCGTTAGGGAGTGGTGCAGGGATTAGGTGGTGTGTGGCCTTGTTGAAGGAAGTGCGTCACTGGGGCTGGCTTTGAGGTTTCAAATGTTCAAGCCTCTCTCTCTCTCTCTCTCTCTCTCT
>OU015747.1:23309630-23351652 GCA_907169655.1 Acomys percivali | reverse complement strand
TATATATATATATATATATATATATATATATATATATATATATATATGATAGATAGATGATAGATAGATATAGATAGAGATGTAGATATAGATAGAGATACACACACATACATACATAGTCACTCCTACTGACTTACTTCCTCCAGCAAAACTCTACATCAGAAAGCTCTCACAATCATCCAAAACAGCACTACCACCAGGGAACCAAGAGTTCAAGCACCTAAGGCTGTGAGGAAATTTTACATTTAATCCACAACTATATAATATATACCTCTTTGGTCTCCTGAGGGAGGTGCCTGAGGGAAAGACCCTAACTCTATAAATGCTCATGTATTTTCTTCTAATACTTTTGTTTGAATATTTAAATCTTTAATGTGCTATATGAGTTGCAAATGGAATAAAGCATAAATCTAAATTTTTTCTCCACAACAGGCAGTATTTTTAATAACCCATTGAATAAATTCTTCCTTTCCATACAAACTTTAAACGTTATGTTAATCTTTATGTTAAGCTCTCAGAAATTCCAGAGACTGAATTTTATTCTTGTTTAGCAAGTTTATATATTCCCAAACAGTATCAGGCTGTTTGAACTGTTTTCTTTTTTTATCTTGTTAATATCTCCCTTTCTCTTTATGTTATATAATTATTCTTTATCTTTCATATTGAACTTAACAAAGAATCTTAGATTTTCATCTCTCTTAAGAACATCATTCAAGTCTTACTTTCTTTAACTCATTAATTCATTTAACAAATGTCAGTTGATTGTTCACTATAAACTAGAAAACAGAGCTAATTAAGAATAAGGATAAAGAAAGAAAACAACTATAGCTGCACCTTCAGGCCTATGCCACAGATGGAAAACTGCCATCCATCTAAAAGGAAGAAAACTCATATTCACTTAAAAATAACAATAAATAAAAGGAGAGAGAAATGAGGGAAGATGGAGAGTTTATTACTCGAACCTTTGCCATATTGCTTTATCCTTCCTCATTCTGTATTGTTAAGAACAGTCTCACAAGAAGCTTTGCTCATATCTTTGGATAATTTTGCTTTGTTCCTTTTCATTATCATTTTCCTAAGTCAGGTTTGAAATAGAGTGATTATAATTATGACCCATTTCACATTCATGGGAGCTCTTTGAAGTTTTCCAAGAAGGATTATACTGGACATTCTACACCAAATAGAGAGGTAGAAGGAGGAGAAGGAAGGAGAAGAAGAGGAGGAGAAGGAAGAAAAGGAAAGAAAGAAGACAGAGAAGAAGAAAAGGAGGAGTTAGTTAGAGGAGGTAAAGAGACGGCAAGTTAATTTTGTAAAGAAATTATGGGTCGTGCTGTTGGTCTGAGACCATCTGTGGACAATGTGCTCTTGTTTTTGCCTTTGTATCTGGGATCATATCTTTTATCATCTCTAGTGTTTATGCGTCTGCTTTTACTGTTATTTTCTTCATGAGGCTTCCCAGAAAATTTTTTCTTTTATGTGTCTTTCCAAAGAACCACCTCATAAACATTTCTATCATCACCACCTATCTCTTCTCATTGATTAATTTCTGCTTTTATCTTCAACATTGCTTGATTTGTTCTACTTTCCACACGGTTATAAATGGCAAAAGGTGCAGCCCATTTCTGCCTTCTGTTCTCCTGTTTCTAATCCCAGTGCTAATAATCACATGTCACAGGATGCTTGGGGTCATGGTCAAGTATGTAGATTCTGGAGTAGTACCAGTGGTCTAGTTTCACCACTCAGCTCTAGCCTGAACAGCTGGGTATTATGGGTATACTGTTCCCACATATGCAAAATGAAGATGATGACAAAACCTCTGCCAGGGTTAGTATGAAGATTATGTAAGTGAAGATCTGTAGAGCTCTTGAAGCAGGCCTTGGCATACAGTCCTTGTTATGTAATACACGAGTAAATTACATTGATGAGTTGCTAAATTCTTTACAAGGATTTTAACATGAATTTTCTCCTTTAGAGAGCAAGACAATCCCGTGAGGCAAACAGTCTTCATCGTGACTTTATGCAAGGCAAACCCTAACTCTAAGCAGATTTAAATCAGTGAGTGGGAGAGACAGGTCTCAAGGTTCTGTGATCAGGACATTGATTTAAGGCCAAGTCAACTCTTATTTTTGGGAGTCTTGGGTAGGTCAATAAAGAGAAGTATCTGTCTGGCTCCAGTCCAGGCACTGGCAACAGTAGCAGTCTAGGAGTTCCTCCCCCTCCAGACTGTAATCTACCCAAGACTGGGACTGACAACTCTGCCAACTGCTGTACAGCTGCCTACTTCTGTCCAAGTACAGGCAGATATCACAGAAAACAGTGGAGGAAGATCTTGTGTAAGTGCAGGAGATGTAGGTTTCTGTTATGCTCCTGCCTGAGTCTTATTTATTGGCCTGTGGTGGATAATTTGCTCTTCCATGTATTATTTTTCTCCAACAGGAAACAAAAACAATTATTTGTGCCCAGTCTCCTTAATAAATCTACAACAAAATTCAAAGTGTGTTAATGTTGGTGTTGATGAACACTTTGAAAGTTGTAGGTGTATCCAATCTATGGCCCATGGGCCACAAATATTCCTGGAGTGCTAGGAATGTGGCTCAATACATTTGTAGATGACAATGATGACAACATCAAATTGCAATGTCATAATGTTGACCATCATCATTTTTTTTCACACAAGTGAGATATCACACACATAGAGGATGTCTATATCATAAATGTCTTTGCTTACACAACTCAAGAAAGAAATGTAACTCAAGAAAGAAATAGAAGCATCATTCAAGCTTCACAATGGGCCCTACAGTTGTATGCCTAGGAAAATTGTCAACTCTTGCTCATACTGAGAACATTAGTGTCCCCATGAGAGAAAAGAAAATCTCAAGGCCTATATTCAAACAGAAACATAATTCCCAATTGGCTTCTACTTGATGCCAAACTGTATGTAAAACACAAAAGAATTTTTCATGAACATTTTTTAATGGAAAACCTGCAAAACTAAACAAGAGAGGGCTAGGGGTATAGCTCAATGATGGAAAGGTTACCTAGCATAGACAAGGTCCGGATTCAACTCTTAGTACCACAAAGAAAGAAACAAACAAACAAACAAAGTAACTACATAAGGGGCCAGGGAGAAATCTCTGTGGGTAAGACTATGCAAGCATTAGGACATGAGTTCAAATCCTAGGGACCTACATAATAAAGCACTGTGTGTGTAGCTATAAGCCTGACACTGTGGAGGGTGGCTAGAAAAAAGGAGCCCTGAGCTTGATGGCTGACAGCCTATCTCCAAGTCAATGAAAAACCCTGTCTTAAAGGAGTAAGTAAGGTGGAGAGTAACAGAGCAAGATGCCTCTGGCCAGATGCTCAACATCCTCCTCTGGCCTCCACATGCCCACACAGTGTGCATGTACCTACACACACACACACACACACACACACACACACACACACACACACACAACTAAACAGGAAAGATAAGGAACCAGAAATTTCCCTTAGCTTTTCTTTGTTGTTCCAAGAGTTTGAGCCACCTGGAGAAAATTAAATTCAGTGGGGAAAAAGACTAATCTATGCTGTTACACATTAGAAGAACCATGTCCGTTGATATTTATGCCTCTGATTTCTGGGATTTGTCTACTGTAATTTTCTGACATTTTTAACTCATTATATTTTGGTCTCTATTCTTGTAACATGAACTGAATTTGTTCATTAACTAGCTTATTTTTGGCTTCGATGAATGGTTAGTTTGACTATCATAAAATTTACAGACTAGAAATGGAAGAAGATGTATAGGTCACAAGTGTATAAAAGGCAGGTTAGTGTGAGAGGCAGTGCTCTGATTTCCGATTTCTGGTTTCTATTCCAAGTGTAATCCCCTTAGTGCTCACATATGTGAGCATCTGGAGTTTATAATATTTTCTCTCTTTGCAGATATGGACAGAGAGGGGGGTGGTGGGGGTATAAGGAGGAGGAGGAGGAAAAGGAAGAGGAGGAGGAGAGAGCTATTTTGAGAGCTGAAAGGATTTTACTTTAATGTGTTTTATTCTTCTACTGTCTTGGTGGGGGAGGCAGGGAATGGTGGGGAGGGAAAAATATGAGATGAGTAAAATTTTAAAAATCATGTTCAAAAGGTCTGTTGGAGAGGACCTGGGCTAGACTTGCCATTTGAGAAGAGAATATCAGTGCCCGATGGCTACTCAAGAATATACCCATGCCTTCTCAGGCCATTGAAAGAAAGAATCCCAGGGCTGCTCCCCCAAAGTTCCTATGCTATAGGATATTCTTAACCAGATTCAATATATGTTCTTAAGGAAGATTATTTTCTAGCCCAATTGCTCTGCTCTCATCAGACCACCTCACAGTAATATATACAGGCACAGGTCAGCAAGGTGGAAAGGAATGAGTGGTGATTTAATATTTACTGTTAGGTATTTATCTACACATGTACCCCAGATGATGTGTGTGTGAGAGAGAGAGAGACAGAGAGACAGAGAGACAGAGAGACAGAGAGACAGAGAGACAGAGAGAGACAGAGAGACAGAGAGAGAGAGACAGAGAGACAGATAGAGACAGAGACAGAGAGACAGAGAGACAGAGACAGAGACAGAGAGACAGAGAGACAGAGACAGAGACAGAGAGACAGAGAGAGACAGAGACAGAGAGACAGAGAGAGACCGAGAGAGACAGAAACAGAGACAGAGACAGAGACAGAGAGACAGAGACAGAGAGAGACAGAGAGACAGAGAGACAGAGACAGAGAGACAGAGAGACAGATAGAGACAGAGACAGAGAGACAGAGAGACAGAGACAGAGAGACAGAGAGAGACAGATACAGAGAGACAGAGAGAGATAGAGACAGAGAGAGACAGAGAGAGACAGAAACAGAGAGAGAGACAGAGACAGAGAGACAGAGGGGGAGACAGAGAGAGAGACAGAGACAGAGAGACAGAAACAGAGAGAGACAGAGAGAGACAGAGAGACAGAGAGACAGAGAGACAGAGACAGAGAAAGACAGAGAGACAGAGACAGAAAGGGAGAGAGAGAGAGAGAGAGAGAGAGAGAGAGAGAGAGAGATCTCATTTAACCCACTATAAAACAAAGTTTTGTCCTGTTACATTCACTAGACAAGACATGTCTGCAAAATGAAGGAATGAGTCTTTATGACTCAGTGGTTGCCATTTGTTTATGATGTATCCCTCAAATATACGAATTGAATGTACATGGTCTCCAATACATCAGTATGCAGAGGTGAGAATTTAGGGAAATGGTCATGAGGATGCTGCCTACAGCAATGGATTAATCCATTGATAGATCCAAACTGTAAATGATAATTGGAGGGTAATGGAGCTGTGGAAAGTGGAGCTTAGGTAATAGAGGTGTCACTGATAACATGCCCTGGAAAGGCATACTGATCCTAGATCTCCTCTTGTCACTCTGTTTCGTCGCTACCCGCCCCTGCCGCCGTGATGCCCTGCCCTGTGTCCCCGGACTGGGACATGAGGGCAAACCAATCATGGATTGAAACTGTGAGCCACAATAACCTTTTTTAAATAATAGTTTTAAATATGCATTTATATTATTATTATACATATATAAAATAAGCTATATACAGCAAGAAGAACAGCAAAACAATCAGGAATTATATTAATGTTAACATTCATAGCATTTTGGTTATTTGTATTTGGCAACCCTGAAGAAAACATTTTACTATTTTGGTGCATCTAAAATTCTGAATGTAAATCAATATCTATCATATCTCATCTCTATCAACTTAAAAATCTATCTAGACCTAAAAACATCTTAACCCCTAAACAACTAAGCTTAATTGTGAAACTAAACTATTTGGTCTTCAACCCCATCAGAGACTTCAGAAGGAATAAAATTAATTACCCAAGTAAACGGGAACTGCAGGTTAGCAGCTTCCAAATTGAAAAAAAAAAAAAAAGAAAGAAAGAAATGACAGAGACAGTTTACTGCCTGAACAGCTACCCATAACTCTCTGTAGCATTGGAGCATCATCTTCAGTAACCTTTCTACTTTCTTTTGGCAGATGTTTATCCCTGTGATAAAAGGTCAGGCAAATACAATGAGAACTCAACATTTCAGAAATCCTAGCGAGTAGAGGCACTGGGATTCGAAGCCAGCTATGCATAGACTCTACAATCAATGGCTTCTAAAGTGCCTTGTCATCCTCACATAACAGGGATAAATGAAGAGTGCGGTGTGATCTGGGGCTTCCAGTCACACTCTCCAAGTATCCAGTGAGAACTGGAAGTATGTATCTGAGAAAAGAGTATCTCTACCAAAGTAGAGCAAGGAACTAAGCTGAAAGGATTAGTTCAAGGGCAAATGATTGACATGCGTACTGTCACTCAACACTGCCATTCCTGTAACAGTCTTCCATATGCCTTTCAACGTTCTTTCCCATGGAATATTCTCACCAACTGGCCGTGCACCCCTATTCATTTACTGAAACAAGCTTGTTAAATGTTCTTTGATTTTTTTTTTTTAATCTTATTCTTGTGCTTTTTTTTGTTTTGTTTTTGTTTTGGGTTTGTTTTGTAACTTTGGCTGTCCCAGGACTTTGTAGACTAGGTTAGTCTGGTAATCACAGAGATCCACCTGTCTCTGCCTGCCTGGGTTCTGGGATTACAGGTATGAGCCATGGCACCTGGTTCTTGTGTTTTGTTTTACAATACAGAATGAACCATGGAAGTCTCTAGTCTACCCCAGAAGCCATAGCACAAAAACCCAGGTAGACTCTAGGTGTTTGCTAACAGTGTTCTCTATTAAAACTGCCTTCTAGATTAGAAAACACTATAGTAACTTCAGCTCACACAAATGTCAATGACAGGAAAAGATGCCCTTTTTCTGAGGTTTAGACAATGACTCTCACAAATACTGCATCCTTTGAGTAAGCTAAAGCAAAGGGCTGGGATACATTTTTCGATATGAAGAATTAGCTTGTGCATTGACTTATAGTCAACATTTTCCTAGGTTCCACATACAGTGAAGAGTGCCAGGAGACAAAATGACACATTGAAAATCATTTTCTAAGCAGCATAATTTTTGGATTTGGCTGTGCTCAAGGAGTATAATAAAAAAGTTGCTTTGTTTTCGGGGGCGGGCGTTGTTGCATTTTGTTTTGTTTTGTTCCTAATTTCACAGCAGGTATCTGGATTTTGATGGTTTAGAAAGAACAAGAGGGAAGGTTTCATATTGATTTGTTTCCAAATTTACTTTTTAATAATACAAATAACCTCCAATATCTCACAAGAAATTCCACCAATGCTATAAAAGTCTGAAGCTCAAGGTTTGAAATCCTAGCCTGTTTTGTTCTTTGCCAGGTTATCAGTTTCAAACAATAGAATCAACTTTGATTGACTTAAATATTAAGTAGGAGCTGAATGCACAGGACAGGGAAGGAATGGATCTGCTGACTGAAGAACTGGGCTCACGAGCCTGGGCATCACAGGAGAGCTGGCCCCAGGTTGAGGGCATGAGAGCTGGAGAGCTGGCTTTACCACTCACTGGCTGCCACCCTTGGGAGAGCTGGCCTCTCATCTCACCTGGGCAGTGCTAAAGAGATGGCCCCAATGGTGTGAGCATGGGAGAGAGCTGTCAGGCTGACTAACTCAACTACTAAACCCAGATCCAGGTCTGTGAGTCAGCCCCTCAACATCTTCCTCATGAACTGCTAGAGCACATGAAAGGGCTGGTGCTCCAGAATCAAATCTGCAAGATTTCCATGACATAGGGCAACATGAGGATGTCCAAGAGGAGTCTCAGTGGGGGCCCAACAATGATAGTGTAGCAGAAATCAGAAGCCTCCAACAATTTTCACTGCAATGAACATTTGCAAGAAAAACTATTTGGGCAAAAGGGTATACTGTGTCACACACTATGACACATTTCAGCTTCCATAGTGAGGATGTTTATTTGTTTGTTTGTTTTTCTTTTAGGGTGAGGTTGCAACGACAGAGGGCAGAGATGGAGGAACTGGGAGATGAGTGGGATTTGGGTGCATGATGTGAAATTCGCCAAGAATCATCAATAAAAAGTTTTTTAAAAAGTGATAAAAATGTCTTACCACAGCCAAGATCTTGTGGCACCCACAGAGGCCATGGCCTCCTCCTCACATGGCCTCCTCCTCCTCAGACCTCTGTACTGCTGGACACGGGTGCCGTGAACACTAACATCAGACCCTGTGTCACGAGTCTTCTCTGCTCATCTCTATCTCTTTGCATTATTCTCCAAAATCCAAACAAGATTATCTTACTCAGAGTTTGGCCCAAGATCTTGCTGTCAGTGAGTGAAGACAGAAAATCCATGCCCTCCTCCTTGGCTCCCATTCTACTAGGAAAGTATTTTAAGGGCTGGGCAGCACAGATGATGAGGTCCTGTTAAAAGAAAATGTGCAAATGAACACAAAATAAATATTTCATGTCAGTGAGATTCCTCGATGACAAGGACCTGCAATTTATTGGTTAATTTCGTCAGGCCAATGCTCTCTATGCAGTATATAATGTACTATATTATATATAGTCAGGCAATGCACTACATATAAAATATAGCATAAATAATCTCCATTACCTCCTTGTACTCTGTATAGCATTCCGAGAATGAGAAGCATTATTTTGTCAGGGTTACACAGTCGATGAACACAAAAGCCCAAATTCAAAGGGAATCTTGATGCATATACTAGTTCCCTAAGCACTGAAATGCACTTCTCCTCAGTGTGCACTATTGCCCTGCCTTGGCTCTGGCTGTGCTCCTCCTGGACATAGGATAGATGCTCATGCTGATGTCTCCTCTCTGCAGACATCCAGAGAGTACTTTCCATGAATAAGTCAATGTTACCAACATCATGTGACAAATGTAAATGAGTAAAGCATATGCTGGTACCCAACTACGAAGAAATAAATGCCCAGAGAGAGGCACAAGGCACATCCTGCAAACTTCTTGACAGGGAGCTCGCTCTTTATTTTGTAGCATCTATTCTCAGTGCTGAATATAATTGCCCATTATAGGTTCTTAGTGAATGGATAAATGAAAATATCTAGCAGACCTCCATTAAGCTCTGATTATGAGATTTGCACACTTCCAAGCCATCCGTGAGATGAGTATTATTATCTGCCTTGTGTTTTTCCCCAAGAACCACATGCAGGTGAAGGCCACAGCAGGAATGCAAATCCTGCAAACTGCACCCTATATAGAGACGGGCCTTTGGCCTCTGATGGGCATGGGACAGCTAGTTATATCAGACTAGGCTCCACATTTGCACCTTTCAACTTCCAAGGAGGACAAGGTGTCCTTTGCACTAGCTCTTCCAAGAATGGAAAAAAACTGTTTTCCCCAGAATTTCACCTTGCCCCACACCTCACCCTCTTGCTAACTGATGGGAGTAACTCATATATGCATTTCTAATCTACTGTCTGTAACTAAGGTGAAATCATGAGCTGAATGGTGTTACCCCAAGTGATCTGTAAAACTGGATATAGAGACATGTTGAGAGGTGGTTGGGATAAGGCTTAATGGGGTCCAGCCCTGGAGTAGGAAGCTCAATTTCCCCTGGTGCTATACTCTATCTGGAGATGCGTATAAAAATAAATAAATAAATAAAAAATAAAAATAAATAAAAATAAATTGAGGGGCAGTAGTCTTGAAACTGCAGCTTTTCCTAGCCCCTACATATACAGTTTCCCTCTCTATTTATGGGCCGGTGATCAAATTTATGTTATAGATTAGTCACAATAAGAGAGTAACAGTAAAAACCAATAGAAAATCTATGGTGGTGGCTTATAATAGGAGCTATGCGGACATGGTCTCTCTGTGTAAGTGTCCCTCTGCTATGCTCCTCTTTCCTGGTGATGCTGTGAAGATGCAGGGCCTATGTGCAATAACGAGGGATTGGGTGGGGTAGGCATGGTGACCTAGTGACTGCCTAGTGGTATACTAGGAGCAGTTCTGTGTGAGCCCTCTAACACTGCAACTGTTGGTCTGGTAGCCATGACAGCTACCGAGGGGCTAACAAGCCAGTGGCATTTACAGTGTGGATATGCTAGACAAGGCATGATTCATGTCCCATCCTGCAAAGCAGGAGTGTGCAGGATTCCAGGATGTGCTTAGACAGGGTGCAATGTAAAGGCTAAGGCTTGTTTACTTATAAGTGTTTCCATTTAATATTTATGGACCAAGGTTAGCTATGATTAACTGAAGTTGAGAAACCAGCAGGCAGATCCTCTCCAGGCACTAACCATATGTGCTATAACCTCAGTTTTAAAATTCCCCATCACCAATACTCAGCCAAATTAAAAAAAAAAAAAAACCTTGCCTTGGCAAAGCACCCAATATCCAACAGCATGAGCTCCTTACCTGCTTTCCCTGGCTCACTCCCAGCCACTGAACATCCCCTGTCCTTGCATTCTGAAACTAACCATCCTTCCCTCTTATCATGATTCTTCTCAGCCCCATGATTTCGGCCATGTTGCCCTGGGCCCCAAAGCTTGGCAACACTCTGAAAGAGAGGAGCAACCTCCACTCCCCCTCTTGAATCTGCATAGCGCTATGTCTTCCCAGTGCTGCCCAGCGTGTCCATTACAGGGCTGGCCCTGGACACTACTGTGCTAGTCTCCTCACTAAGCTGTCCTTGTCCCCAAGACCAGGCAGGGCAGTGAAAGAACTGACACTTTGGGGGCCTATTTTTAAAACTTAATTTATTTTTTAGGTAGCATACAAGCTAATGGGTTTCACCTTAGCATTTTGACACACATGTATCATTACACTTTATTGTTCTGTTCCCTCAACTCATCTCTGGGCCCCTCCCCGCCTCTTGTTGCATCCCTGCCTTCAAGTAGTCCATTCTTCTGCTTTCACATAAAATATATTTCATTATTCTCTTTTCCCCTCCCCCCTGCCAGTCTCGGGGGGGGGGGAGGGAAAGAGAGAGAGAGAGAAAGAAAGAAAGAGAGGAATGAAACCTAATGCTATACACTCTCAATTTTCTTCACAATTCAAAAGTGGGTTTTGTTGACATAATCATCTGTTTGTTTTCTATTTCCCCTTTGGAAAACAAAATACAACCTCTCTGGGGGAGCATGCCTCTTGTACAACCCCACCCCACACCTGTCCCAAAGGCTTAACAAATATTTGGTCAATAAATATAACATCTGGGGTTCACGGCTGCCTGAAAAATCAAACCCTCCATTTCTCCATCCATTCTATCTCTTTCACCAAGGAAATAATACAGCTACAGGGGTAGAGAAGAAATCTCGCACTTTTTTCCCCAGGCATCTTTTTATAGCTTCAGTTGGTTCAGAGATACAAACCCGCGTCACGTGATTTTGTATTTAGAATATTAATTTTCCCTAGGTCAGGCAGAAGCCGCAATACTTTCCTTAATGAAATGCTCTTGTACTAATTTCTATTTGTATGCAAAAGACGTCATGGGTTTAACACATTGAGACAGTCTTTCCCAGCTAGATCTGCCTCGCAAAGAAAGGGAAGGCAGCTGATTTATTACATATAAACAAAATGAATAAGATAACATTTTATTAGTTAGAAACCATTATAAAAACAGCAATGAAATGGGGTAGTACAAGTGGAAGACGTCCTTATCAATAAATCCTGGGGAAGTTTAGGACCCCGGTACATGTTGCAATAATAAAAAAGATAATTAAAAGGATCACATTGCAGACCTATATCATTTGATCAAGGAGCTTTGAAACAATAGGAAACACTGGGGCAGCCATGGACTAGAAATTGCTAGCCTTTTGGCAAAGGAAAGGCGTTTGCAATTCGAGTTTGTTTAGTACATGTGAGAAGAGTCCATGTTTTTAGGTTCTGTGGTGTTTGAAACATTCAAATCAAAGTAAGCAATGCCCTTCAAGTCAGTACACTTGGGGTCTGGTTTCTGGTGGTGAGACAATAGTGGTTTTATAAAATTAGCTATCCTGTCAATTACATTTGTTATAACCAACAGTGGTAGGTGACAAAGTCTCAGTTTTGTTATTTTCTCTGGAAAAGACTCTTGGTTTTTCTTGCCTTGTCTAAAAATCTTCATTTCATCCCCAAAAATCCTTATGACACATGGAAAATACTTTTTCATATGAAAAGCATGGCAGGGAAACACAGAGAGCTGGGCAGATTTTCATTTCCCAGAGAGCTGTAGTCAGTTTTCAGAAAGTCAATTGTGTCCTGTCCTCCCTCCCCCAGGTCAGTGTCTTCCTCCCTCCTCCTGGTCAGTTTAATATGAGCCACTGCCAGGGCTTTGTTGTGTGGAATAACATTTTCTCCTGGGACTCAGTTCATGCAAAACATACCCTGCTGAGAGAGTGGAAATTTACCCATAAGACATTCTCCCGGCAGCAAGACCCTGGAGGAAACCTGATCAGAATGTTTAACAACCTCTCTGCGTCCTTCGCCTTTAATTCCCCCAAATTTTTCAGAGGGGGAAAAAACTATGTAAGTCAGCCACATATTTAAGGCTGATCCTACCAAGTGACAACAGATATGGCTAGGTATGGTTTGATTTAGAAAGAAAGTGAAAAAATGAGTGGATTATTTCTGCTATTTTCCTGCTACTCTATCTTATTTGGTAATTTCTGTTCTTTCGCTTCTCTTTCCCCACTTTGGTTTATAGTCACTCTGCAGTCATTCAATTGATCAATGCATGACTATTTCTTAAAAAAGAAAGAAAGAAAGAAAGAAAGAAAGAAAGAAAGAAAGAAAGAAAAAGAAAATTTAACTGCCACAAAGTCAATAAGTCACATTAAGCCGAGCCAAGCAGGTATTATTCTGCAGCGTGTTTATAAACTCAGTTGTATTTTATGTGGTGTGACATGGACTACCACTAAAATAACATATGTGTTCATAAGGAGTATAAACAACAAGCAAGATCTGCTGAGACAGCCTTATCAAATGCATTGGAACAAGTGCATCCTTGCAATGCACACAGATATAACATACTTAGTAATACAATATGAATGCAATTCACAATGATAATACAATTATAAGGCTAATGCAATTCTATATAACTAATAGTGTGATGTAATAATGTAAGGTACAGAGTCTATGCATGGATGCATCTAGGCGCTCGCGCGAGCGCGCGCGCGCACACACACACACACACACACACACACACACACACACACACACACACTTGTTTTAAGGACGCAACATAATGATTATAGAAAACATACGAATTGGAGCCCAGACTAAAAATTTTGTTGCTCTGTCATCAACATTCATGGGATAGTTATGTAAAACTTTGGGAGGAAAATGACATTTCTCCCAAGGCAGAAATGTTAGAGAAAGACTGACTAGCACTGGTGAGAGATAGCCAATTGAAACAGCATTAAATGACACCTGGCTTGATGGTCAAGCCGCAGCGGTTTGACAGCCTGTGAGCTAGACATTACGTCACTCCCCACCCCTCCTTTTACTGAAAACATTGTTATCTAGGTTTTCAACTGTGTACTTATAATACACCCTACTATCGTATGCAGGGCTGCATAGTGTATGCCTGTATAAAAGCCCTGTTAAAAATTTCAAAGTTTGCAAACTGGAAGAATAAGTGAGTGGTTCGTTTAATTTATTTTAATCAGTTCTATCAGGAAAATGCAACTCTATTGAAGGCAAACCTTTGCAGAAGCAGGGAGCAATTATGTTTTGCATGTGGAGTGCTCTTTTTAAAAAGACCATGTGTGCAGCCGTTAAAAAAAAAAAAAAAAAGCTTAGCAATGTCAATCATCTTGATTTCACATTCCTTCAGTGCAGTCTTTAAACACTGCAAAAATTATAGAAAGTTAAAGCTATTTCTCCCAAGATTCTGTGCAGCTGTTCTCTGCAGTTCTTGAGCAGGTTTCATAGAAATGCATTTCCACAGGTACCAGTCATTTAGAGGGAAGGGCGACCCCACAATGCTCTTACCCTCCTTTTATGTATATGTTCACATATCTTCAAGAGAATAACCCACCAAAGAAGCCCCGTAAGTGAGTAAAACTGTCACTGAATTCAAGTAATTAGATACCCCCCTCCCATTCCATCAGGCTTTGCCAGAGTCACCCTGGGGTAGAAAAGTAAATGGCAACCATTCAAAATGGCAAGCTGTTTTTACGGAAATGTGTTAGATTGTTGAGGACGCTGGTGGGAGGTAGGAATAATATTTCTGCAACACATATCAACTTCCCAAGATACAGAGATCTAAGATTTTGTCCCCAGAGAGAGCAAAGAGCATGAATTACTTCTTCTCCCCCTCCTCAAGCCTTGGGCCAGCTAGGTGGCCACACAGGTAAATGCTATGAAGCTGGACAGCCATGTGGTGGAAAAAGAGAACCAACTTCCAGAAGTTGTTCTCTGACCTTCACACATACACCACATCGCATGCCCCCTCAAAACATACACACACACACACACACACAAACACACACACATACACACACACACAGAAGCATGCATCATACACGCACACACACCTGTACATGTGCCCACACGCACACATCCACACACCTACCATATAAATGTAAATAAAATAAAACCAGTGCGTGTATCTCACAAAGACAGTCACGTTTCCTTTCTTTCTAATGTAAGTACATCAACTCTGAGCTCAATATTGAGTCAAAATCTCTTGAGATACAGTGACACGTACCCAGTCTGGGTACGATTAGCAAAGGCCTCCTATTAAAATGGGAATATTGATGGCTGGTGCCCGTAGCTGATTGCACAGTTCTTATCACTGCGCATCGTCTTAGCTTTGGGTCCTTCTGGGTCCATAGCACAGGAACTTGTATACTTCTTTATTATTAGAAATTCAACCAGCAGGTTGAAACTTTGAACAAATTTTTCAAATCTCCTGGAAGAAATAAATCACCTAAAAGTAGAGTGAGTTTCCTTCTTAGAACCCCCTCCCCTTGGTTAGAAGCATACTGAATTCCCAAAGTCGGTAGGCAAGCCAGTAGTTTAGTATTCAGAACACGTTTCCCAACAGAAACAGTTGCAGACATTACCACTGCTTTCCTAAGTTAGGAGGGAAAAAAAGCCTAGTTAACTCCTAATGAGCCAGAAGAAAGTGCTAATGCTGCAGTGACATGGATGTAAATATATCATTCGGCCATCTTTGTTACTAGAACTGGAGAGAGAAATATTTTCGTTTAAATTTTATATCAGATTCCTGAAAGCATGTCTCTCACCTTGTTCTAGACAAGTCACTGAGCAGCAGGGAAGCCCAGCACATATATTTGGATGCTGGGCATTTTTTAACTCTCACAGTGCTGGCATTGCACAGGACAGGGGTGCTTTTTCCTATGCTATTCATTACCTGCTATTTTGTGTCAGATAGTAAAATGCATAACAGACTGCTCACTGGCCACGTGACCTTGGTCTGTTTAGTAACTCTCTGTGTGCCTCAGAGGGTTGTTGGGAAAATAACCATGGCTAATTTTTCTGCCACAGACACCTGATCTCTGTCATCAGTAGTCTCTCTATCACCTTGAGATGCCCCCAACTTTCTCTCTCTCTCTCTCTCTCTCTCTCTCTCTCTCTCTCTCTCTCTCTCTCTCTGTGTGTGTGTGTGTGTGTGTGTGTGTGTCTCTCATTCTCTCCTCCAGCTCTTATTTATCTTGTGTAGGTAATGTTCCATCTTTAACCCTAGGATGTGATCTGAGCCAACCAATCAGAACTGGCTTCTTGGGTGACATCATAGAGATAGCTTCAAAGGCAGGCCACCTCCCTGGACAGATTCTGCAATGATGAATCTTGAGGTGTTTTTCCCAAGCAGTTCTACACCACATATATTTCTCTCTCCAGGGTCTAAGCCCATGAGGATGACTTCAAGGGCACCAGGAAGCCATCTGCATTCACCGCAGTGGTTCTCAGGGAGTCAAGGGGACCCTTAATGCATATCTGGAAACATTTTTGGTTGTCATAACTCTGGGGATGCTGTTCTCATCAAATGAGTAAGGCCATGGATGACTAAGTATCCTAAAGCACAGAGGGTGACCTCCTCAGTAAAGAAGACCTCCTTCCACAGTGTCACTGCTAGAACTCAGAAGCATCCTTATTGCATTGATAAATCTCATAACACCAAAGAAGCACAGCTGAAGACCAGAAGCATTGGCACATCCTAGCTGCATTCTCAGGTTGACTTTCCCATCATTTCTCTCTGGATGAAATTACTAAGTTCAGGATATAATGCCTGCCATACACTAGGCACTCAATTACCAGTAGCTCTTTTCCTTATAGGTCACCATTCACAAGAGACCCAGGACTAAGGGACTCCAGATCTGCAAATACTCAAGTATCAGTTACTGTCTACAAAAGAACCACATGGTTTTTTTTTGCCCCATGTCACACATCTGTGCCCTCAGCTGCTCACAGTGCATTCTATATTTCTGATTTGCACTCAGAATAAAATAGACTCAGAAAAATGGTGTCATTTGAGTCTGAAATTTATAGTGTTCTCTGATTTAGAACTCATAGAATTAACTTTGTGCATCTGATAAGAGACTCAAAAAATAAAATAGAGAAGATATCCATGAAGCAACAATTGCACAAGAAGAAGGTATGATTCTGAGAGGGAGTGAGAAGAAGAAAGGATTTGGGGGGAAATGGAAATTATGTAAATACAATGTACTGGTGTATGAAATGCTCTCTCTCTTTTTATTTAAAGGTTTATGTTCCAGACTTTTCAGCTCTTGTATTCTAAATTATGTCACAAAAGAGGGGGTAGTATAGAGACTTATCAACAGGATAATATAAAGATCTTTTTCTTTGTTTTTAACGTTGCCAATTCCCCCTAAGGTGATTAAATTATAACATGCTTGCCAACTCAAAGTAATTATCGCATTTCTTGATTTTACAAGTCTGTAGCTTTATGGGCACAAGTTTCACAGCATTTTCATTCTCTTAACAGTTTGTGCATTTTCATTCCTCCATAATATATGAATATCTTACACTAAGATATATTATAGAAATGAGAACATTATTCAAGAAGAGAATCTTCTGTACTAACAGAATCACTATTTGTAGCACACAAGACTAAATAAATGTCTCCCACGAGTGAGTAAATGCAAAATAAAAAGTAACCACTCAACTTTAATAGTTTAAAAAATGCTATTAAACATAATGGCTTCTTGACATTCAAGTAGCACTATATTTTAAGTGATCTTCGTTCTTAAGAACTACTTTGTTTTCATTTTAAATATTGATGGCGAACCAAGTTCTCCTGAGTATGGAGATACAGGAGGAAACTCTCGGCAGAAAACAAATCACCACGGACCCTGGAATTCTAAGGTGCTGGGGTTTTATTTTGGTTTTGTGTTTATGTTTTATGTTCTCCTGAGGCTCTGTAATAAGATCATATAGATGAAGAACATGAAAATGGACAGAACGGTCTTATTTCTCAAGATATCCTCCTTTCTCCATGGTGTGTACTTTGAATCACTTCTGTACTTTGACTGACTTTGATCTTAAAGGGCCATGCTACTATCCTTCACATCAGATGAAGAACAAGATGCTCCAATGGCTCAGCCATGGAACAAAATGCACACAGAAGGGCTCAGAGAAGACAAGCAAAGGGGAAAGGGATGTGAAGACTTCAGGGGACCTTTGCCACTCTGGGAGAAGGTCTGCACAGGAGTCAAGGTCCAAGGAGAAAGAAAACCTTAGGCACCTGGCACATGTACCCATCCATGTCCAAGGTTAGCCTGGGCTTATGTGATGGTCACTTTAAATGTCTCTGTTTTATTCTATTCTGACTTAGCAGGTCAAAAAAGAAAGCCCTGACTAGGAATTGTGTGCATGTACTTTTTTGTGTTATATTTATTAAATTCTATGGAGATTTTCTATGACCCGGCTAGTTCCCCAATCATTGAGACAGAGACCTATTGATTTATTTAAATAGTTTTAGCACAATAACTGGGCAGGTATGAGTTAAACTAGTAGTCTAAGCTAATCTGGCTACCTCTCAGCTGCACTTCCCAAGTTACTTTCCAATATGAGTCCTGTCTGGGCTGGATCTGCACCATCAGGCCATGTCCTTTCTCTCTCCGTTTTCTCTCCTTCCCTCTCCTCTCTTCTTTCTCTCTCCTCCCAGCCTCATGGTCCCTAACTGAGAACCCTTACTCTGCCTAGTTCTCTTCTGCTCAGTAATTGGCTGTCAGCGACTATATTAACCAATCAGAGACAACCAGGGGAGCAAAGTTTACACAACATTATTCGGTATACAGGAGAATGTACACCTCTGGACTACAACCAGATCTTGGGGGTCAGTAATTAGCATTTGTGTACATAGCACCAGACCAACCCCCAGTTGTACATGGCACTCTCTATGTCATATCAAGTGCATGATAATTACATTATGATCATCCTGGACTCAGGGTGGGCTGCTCAGGCAGGAGCATAGCTCCCAAAGGAAGGCCAGAGTAGCTAATTATGGGATGATGTTGAGAAAAAAAAGTCTTTGTTAGACCTGTTAGATCTTTTAGACCCAGAGCTCTCTGAAGGCAACCCTAGGTTAGTGTCAGCCCCACAGTGGAGTGTGAGGTGATTCCCAGTGCCTAAGAGAGTGCCCAAGGCACAGCTGATATGTAACCCATTAACAATTCACTGGCAGAAGAAGAAAGAAACCACATGCTGCTTAAGGTTTAGAGCAAGTTGCCTAGCCTTCTTGGATTTGCCTTACTCCAAAGAATGGACATAGATTAGCGAAATGAATTCTCTGGCCCCACAGTGCCCAATGAATTTATTAAGATGTGTCCACTATGATTTTTGCCTAGTATTCAAATATTACAGAGATTTACCCAGCCAAGCAACTGCCTTTCATTGTGTGGAATACCTGAATGTCACAGTTGAGACATATTAAAAATATAAAAATACTTGCTAGGTCAAGTCATATTTGAAGTGACTAATTTATTCCATATCATCCTCGAATGGTAGATCTATTTAAGTCATCATCCAACTGGGGGTGTTTCATCTTTTTTGTGGTCAACAACCTTATTTTTTCTCATATTTCATCATCAGCTCCTTGATCTTCTATAACTGACATTATGCAACAAGAAAAAATCATAAAATTTCCAAAGAGAACTGACAGGCAGAATATCATAGCCAGAGCACAAATATTGTCATGAGCTCTCTTGCAACCTGAACTCCAGGGCCACACGTGACCTTGCTGAGCTGCAGCATCCTCTTCTGTGATGCGGCAGCAGCTCTTGCTACATTGCGTTGTGAAGATTACAAGAAACGATGGCTGAGAAGGTACCCAGAGCTCGTGGTAAAGAGTAGCTACTGCTATTGTTTAAGACCCTCCCCTTGCTCTGACACAGGACAGAAATGATTTAAGGGATAAAACAGCAGACAATAAGTTCTCTTTGGAAGATGGGACATTAAAAATCTGAGAAAGAGATTACATTTAGAGTTTTAAAGTACAGAATATCTCCTTTCTTTGTTGAATATATGATCTGGGGCAAGTCCTTCTATTTTCCAGAACTAAGCTTCCTTTTATGTATGGCAAGATTAGTCATAAACCCTAGGAAACATCGTGTGTGTGTTGTGTGCGCGCGCGCATGTGCGCGTGCATGCCTGTGTGTGTGTTATTCATGTGCATGCATGTTAAGTGCCTAAATGTGCTGTGGAGGCAAGAGGTCTACATCAGGCATTTTCCTCTGCTGCTCTCCATCTTATTTCTTCAGGCAGGGTTTCTCACTGAACCTGAGGGTCACCAATGTGACTGGACTGGTTGGCCAGGGAGCCCTGAGAATGCTTCTCCTGATTCTACCTCCTCCCCAGGTCTGGGATTACTGGTACCCTGACTGTCTGTAGCCAGGCCTTTTTATACAGATTCTAGGGATCAAATTAGATCTTCAGGGCTCAGTACTCTACCACTTGAGCCAAGTCCCTAGCTCCGCACTCTACACTGTAAGGCAGAATTCAAATGTTAGGTGCAAATATCATTACATTATTACAGTAGTAGTCATTCACATTAGTGACACAGTTTTGCACAACTGAGCACAGCAGTGCACAGAAAATGCATGACAAGCAGGAGATGAAGAGTTATGTGTTCATGGCGTGGAGCTGGGGAGGAACATGACCATAGGCTAAAGGGATTTCTATCTCCTGGACATTATAAAGCAAAGAAAGCAGAATTAGAATTGGAACCATTTGCAGATGTTTCCCACAGTATTAGCAGGCTGGCTCGGCAACAGTCAAACAAATTTAGCTTGCCTGCACTGCACAGCATTCAGAATTATTTTCTAAAAAATTAATACTCTGACTTCAAAACATGTTTTGTGGTGATTGTAAATTACAACATATATACACTGGCTTCAGAAGGTAACAAACGAAAACTGGGCATAGTGACTCATGTCTAATCCCGGCACTCTGGAAGATGAGGCAGGAGGATTACTGAGAGTTCAAGGTTCACCTGAACTATCTGTGAATCCCAGACTGGTATAGGTGACAGAGTGAGATCTTATCTTATTTAAAAACATCACATCCCAAAACACAAGAGAACAAAGCTTTAACATCAGAAAACATGATTGTGAGATCCTTTTTTAAAAATCACACAGAAATTCAGAGAAGAGAGAAGCGAGCTCTTTGTGTACACTTTGAGTGTATCAAAGACTACCTCAGAGACTAGCTAGGAGATCCTCTTCAGCCATGTCAATATTGTCACAGGGTTTCCAAGAATCCACAAATCACTATTCACCAACCGATCCCCACCGGCTTTGACAAACACTGGAATTCCTTAGCAAGCTAAGGTAAGATGAGGAGTGTTTTGCAGAGGATGAATGACAGGTTGGGAGGAGTTGGTAGTCCACCAGAGGGGCAGTCTAGGGCCATAAAGCCCAGCTAGTCATTAGTCTCTAGGAGAAGGCCAGGGCTGAGGTTGCTATTGGTATTATAAACTAAAAATGAAAAGGGAGACAGAAAAAGAAGGCACGCCGCTCTTTCCATGGGTGACACATTTTCAATTGGCGCATATCGAGCATTTCTAGAGATTTAATTAAGCAATCAGATTGCTTGAGTGGTCTCAATATTCAGTGCCTTTTATAGAGTTCTTTAATGACTGTGCATAGAATTATTCTGGATACTTTATGGACCATAGCAAGGGAAACTTTATGTCTTCCCAAGAACACAGTGAGTCTTCCTCCTACCACCCAGGCTAAAACAAAGATGCTTATTGCTGTTTTGTTGTTTTGGTGAGTGGGATGATTTTAGGGTCATGGCTAGAAATGTTTAGCCAATGAATTAAAGGAAAGGAGATCTTGGTAAAAGCATATGCCTTTACCTTCTCATGTTTCATTCCAGTAAAATTCTGGTAATTTATTACAGGAACTGTGACAGTGTTTGTTAAGGCCAGGAGAGGCAACGCTGTCAGCACTATAGGCATTCTTTCATTTATTCTCTAGTCAAAAGGATATAAACAGTATTTTTTTGAATGAAGGTTATTGCACCCACACAAAGAACAAGCGGCACTGCTAAAGGAATTGGGATCTTGGGCAATTTACTTTGTCTCCTTGTGCTTCACTCCCTTCATCTCTAGCATGGGAGTCAAAGAATTCTTTCCTCATAGATTCTTGTAAAGATTAAGTAGGAAAATCTACAGGAGAGCCCTCAAAACAGGGCCCAGCATGTAATATGGAATATGTAAGTATCATTGGCCAGTACTATGTCCTTATCCACAAAAGTAAGATCATATGTACAGGGGCAGATCAATATGCCAGATATTTGTAAGTAGTGATAACTTGTACTCCATATAAAACAAACAAACAAACACACACTATTAAACCATTAATGTAATTGAAGCAGGGGTGGATTTTTCATTAAATTCTTCACTGATAAGTAGCATTTGTATTTAGCCTTGGACCCTAGAGTGCAGGGCTATGATGGAATATTAGGTGAAATGGCATGGGAGAAAAGTAAGATGCCTTAACTAACTACAAATAACACAGATAAATTTTAAAAAATAACCTTACATCTTCCAGGTCCATCAATAAACATGATAAATATTCAAAATGGCACCAAACAGTAAAATGATAATGCAATAGGAAAGGTGTTCATATATGTAATCATCTGTGAAATGAAGGGCTATTCTGCATGATTTTTAAGTTTGAGAACTCTAGATTTCTATGGTTCTGGGGGATTTATACTTCACTTGATAGAAAATTTCACCACTTTCCCAGAGAAATTGGGTCACACACAAAATTACTTCTGTAATTTCTACTTTCCTCAGTTTTTATGAATATGTACAACCTTGTGATATCAAATTTGAGTTTAAACATTCCTAACTTATGGATTTGGGTACAAGAAGTTATTTGTATGTCTAATCTATATAATCTATACTTAAGTATAATTATGAATACCATATTTTTTGAACAATCATTGTGGGAAATTATTAATGAGCAATTCTTTGTTGGATATCACTAACAGTTATGTTAGTGTTCTGTGCGCACACACACACACACACACACACACACACAAACTCTTCAACAGTAATAGAAGAAACCATCTGTATGAATATGCACAACCTTGTAACTATCAAGTTTATATTTAAATATTCTAGCTTACAGCTTTGAATACCAGAAGTTATTTGAGTACCGTATAACACACACACACACACACACACACACACACATATACATATATATATGTAATTTTTTGAGTTATCTGTGGGAAATTCTGAATGAACAATGTTTGTTGAATGGCACTCTGCAAAACACAGCTCAGTTGCCTGAATGAGTATCACACACACACACACACACACACACACACACACACACACGTAATAAAATGAACCATTCTTTCTTCTTTGCTTCCACTGAGTTTTGCGTAAGTAGAATGGACTCCCTTTATGTGTCTAATACATCATTAGATTCTCAAGGTCTAAGAGAGCAATGGTTTGAATGTGTAAGCCCACCATAAATTTATAAGTTGGAGGCTTGAGTCAGGCTTCAGAGAAGTGATTGGATTCTGAGAGCTCTGTCCTAATCAATGTTTTTGACTAGAGATAGACCTTGTAATGCAAATAAGTCAATATGGGAATTTTCGGGAGAGATCAGGAAGATGGAGATGTGATCTCACCTGCTGAGTTGCTAACTACGGGTTGACTAGTGTAGGGGAGGTAGGTGGCTAATGACAGGCTGTGTCCTAATTTTGTTTCTTTTTCTGAGATTAAAACAGTAGGATCAAAAGCAACCTGGGGAGGAAAGGGTTTAGTTTGCTTACAGCTTACATCCCATCATCAAGGGAAGTCAGGGCAGGAGCTCAAGCAGGAACCCAGAGGCAGGAACTAAAGCAGAGGCCATAGATGAAGGCTGCTTGATGACTTGTTCTTGTGGCTCACTCAGTTTGCTCTCTTATACACCCTGCCCAAGGGTGGCACCACCCACAATGGGCTGGTCCCTCCCTCTTCAATTATCAAGAAAATGTCCCACAGACTTGCTTACAGGTCATCTGATGGAGGCAGTCCCTCAACTAAGGTTCCCTCTACCTAGATGACGCTAGCTGTGTCAAGTCATTGAAACCCTGCACAGAGTGACAAACTAATAATCAATGAATTGCTCCCTTAATGGATTATATCAATGGCATTATTAGGAGATTGTGAAAAGTGGGAGGTGAAGCATATTTGGATGAAGTAGTCCATTAGAGATGTTTATTGTGTTCCCTGCTGGTTCCTCTACTCCTTTGGGTTCCTGTCTGTTGTGAGAAAATATGTTCCTGCTGCCATGATGCTACATAGTGGTCAACATGGCCACTAAGATCCATAAGCCAAATAAACACCCCTCTTGAGTTGCCTTGTTACGTATGTTCTCACAGCAGCAAAAAGCCAGCCTCTTCAAAGGCTCAGATAATCTTTGATTCTTCTGAGCACCTGCCTGTACAGTAGACTGTGAAGCAGACTTCTTTATTTAACAACATATAATACAGGTCCTCCAGAATTATCCCTACCTTATGTGGGGACACTGAACACTGTGGGAGCCTGTGGTCTGCTATGGTCACTGGACCCCTCTTGGATGGGAACACATGCTGACTAAGGTCTCAGATGGAGAAACTTGAAAGGATATTATCCAAACTCCTACATTCACAATTCTTGATGAGAAAAAGAGGTCCATTTTCTGTTCATAGTTTGGGCTGGAGCAGGGGCAACCATCACTTTATGAGAGGGTAAATGGGTACAGAGTGGTGGTGTCTAGGAACAACATGATACAATGCTGAAAAACCCCAAAGACTCACAGTTACTTCCAGCTGTATCAGGGTCTTGGGAGAGCCACTCTCCTCTCTCCCTTGATTCACACATACCTTGGCCCTCCTGAGCCTATTTGGGCTTCTCTAAAATGAGGGTTAGAATTCAATCCATGGCTGGGGTTGGAGAGATGGCTCAGTGCTTGAGAACACGTAAGGCTCTATTTGAGAACCCCGATACAGCTCCCAGTACCAGCATTCATGCCTAAAATCCCCAAGGATCAGGGGCTTAATGACTCTGTGGGTACCTCAACATACACACACACACACACACACACACACACACACATACACACACACATACACACACACACGCTAAACTACATTTTTTAAAAGAATACAAGTCTCTCAGTGGCTTACAGATTTTTCCTTGAACAGGATATTCCTTGTTCCATACCATGAATCCAAGCAGAAGCTAACAGATTGGATTCCTGAGCCCATAACTTTCCCTCAAATAGCCTCCAAGACAATCTGACACTCACAGGGAGATTTATTGCTCAGAGCTTTATTTTTTTTTTAATTTTAATTTATTTAGCTACATCCAGATTGTTATCTCCTCACTTGTATCTTCCCATTCCCTCCCTCCCTCTCTCTTCTGCCCTATTCTCCTGCTCTGGACCTCTGACAGACGGGGTCCTCCTCCCCCACTATATGACCACAGTCTATCAGGTCTCATCTGGTTAACCTGCTTCTCCTTCCTTTCTGTGGCCCCGCCACTGGGACCACCCCACCAAGGGGAAGTGATCAAATCAGGGGCACAAGAGTTCATGTCAGAGACAGTTCCCATTGTCCCCACAACCATGGAGAATGAGCTGTTGTCCATTGGCTAGATCTGAAAAGGGGGTCTAGGTTTACTGCATGCATTGTCCTTGGTTGGTGCAACAGTTTGTGCAGTGCCCCTCCTACCATCCAGATCTGCTGGTCTTGATGGTCTCTTTGTAGCGCTCCTGGACCCTCTAGGTCCTTCTATTCTTCCATACCACTCTCACACTAAGTCCAGCACCTGTCCCAATCCCCTTCTGGGTGGAGTCTCTCAGAGGATAACTATGTTGGGCTAATATCCACTTTTAAAGTCAGTATATACCATGTGTATCTTTCTGGGTCTGGGCTAGCTCACTCAGGATGATCATTTCTAGCTCCATCAATTTGCTTGCAAATTTCAAGATTTCCTTGTTTTTAATAGATGAGTAGTATTCCATTGTGTAAATGTACCACAGTTTCTTTATCCATTCTTCAGATGAGGGACATCCAGGTTGTTTTCAGATCCTGGCTATTATGAATAAGGCTGCTATGAACATAGTTGAGCAAATGTCATTGTTGTGTGGTGGAGCATCTTTCAGGTATATGAGCAAGAGTGATTGATATAGCTGGGTCTTGAGGCAGCACTATTGCCAGTTTTCTGAGAAAGCATCAGATTGATTTCCAGAGTGGTTGTACAAGTTTTGCACTCCCACGAGCAATGGAGGAGTGTTCCTCTTTCTCCACATCTTCACGGGCATTTTCTGTCACTTGAGATTTTGACCTTAGCCATTCTGAAATGGCCATCTTACCAAAAGCAATCTATAGATTCAATGCAATTCTTATCAAAATACCTACACAATTTTTTACAGGCCTTGAAAGAGCAACTCTAAACTTCATATAGAAAAATAAAACACCCAGAAAAGCTAAAACAATCCTGTACAATAAAATATCTTCCAGAGGAATCTCCATACCTGATCTCAAGCTGTATTATAGAGCAACAGTAATAAAAACTGCACGGTATTAGCATAGAAATAGGCTGGTTGATTAATGGAATCAAGCTGAAGGCCCAGAAATAAACCCATAGCATTGGACACTTCATTTTTGACAAAGAAGCCAAAACCATACAATGGAAAAAAAGATAGTATCTTCAACAAATGGTAATCTAACTGAATGTGTACATGTTAAAAAATGCAAATAGACCCTTATTTATCATTCTGCACAAAACTAAAGTCCAAGTGGATTAAAGACCTCAGCATAAAATCAGACACATTAAATCTGTTAGAAGAAAAATGGGGAAGAGCCTTGAACTCATTGGCACAGGAGACAACTTCCTGAACAGAACACCAATAGCTCAGACTCTGATATCAACAATTAATACATGGGACCTCACAAAACTGAAAAGTTTCTGAAGGCAAAGGACACTGTCAACAGAACAAAACGTGAGCCTACAGACTGGGAAAAGATCTTCGCCAACCCTACATCAGACAAAGGGTAATATCAAAAATATATAAAGAACTCAAGAAATTAAATACCACCAAACCAAATAACCCAATTAAAAAATGAGGTTCAGAGCAAAACAGAGAATTCTCAATAGAGGAATATCAAATAGCTGAGAAACAATGTCCTTAGTCATCAGGGAAATGCAAATCAAAATGTCTCAGAGATACCTTTTATTTTTTTTTTTAAACCTTGCATCCTCAGGCACACTGGTCAGGAGCCTGTTGCCTGCACAGCTGCACAGCATTTAAAGTGTTCATATGCCACTTCCACCTAATAATGTGACTCCAGACCATTTAAAGAGACCAAAGGTGAGAAGCAGTTAGATGTCTAGGTATCAACGACCCAGCATGTGGACAGTGTCAAAGGTTCAGCAGCCTACAGAATCAAGGCAAACAAAAAGAGCTTGAGAACCCTCAAGCCAGCTTGGAACCTGCCCTTTGCAAATGCTTCAAGAGTTTGCTTAAGCTCTCACTTCATTCTAGTGTAAGGGTAAATGCTATTATTTATAATTACCATGCAAATTACACAAGAGCTCAACAGGCTTAGCTAAATATACAAGAAGCAGCTAATGCATAAAGTCTAGAAAAAGTTATCTCACAGACTGTGGGGTTTTTTTTCCTTTTAAAGGTGTTTTATGCTATAAATAATATGTGCTCATGACAAAAAAAAAAGACCAGAGATAAAAATTAGCAGTTTTTGTAATTGTTCTTTCTGAGTATATGTATCTTTGTGTTTTTACAAAATATAAATGTCTTAGCTAAAATTAGACAATATTGAATGCATTTTAAAATCTTCCTTTTCACACAATATCTGATTATCACTTCAGTTCAAACTGTACACTGTAGCACCATTGCTTTTTGTTTCTTATGCAAGTCTGGCTTTCCATGTATTTACTACATAATAACTCTCATGTGTTTAAACAGTCAGCTAGTGTTAGAAATATCAATCATTAATAGTTTCCCAAGAGTTATGAAAATAGTTGGAACCAGACCTTTGCCTTCCTGGAAGAATGCCCAGATCAAAAAGTATGCAAATTTCTTGTGAAAAATGTCAATATGTGGGTCCCCAAATCCATCCTTTTACCATGACTGTTGTAGAGTGTGCACTTCTTTTTACTATCTTAAAAACTGGGTACTGCCACTCCCTATACTTATGAGCAAGGTTTTAAAGACGATTTTATTGTCTTTCCAACACACTACTGGTCTTCATGCCTGAGTTCTCTCTTCAACGTGAGGAACTTATATCAGCGGCTACGGATTTAGCATAAACTCAAACTGTGCTCTGCACTGTTTTTTTTTTCCTCCTTCCACTCTCTGTGATCATGACCAACTCATTAGACAAAGATTTCATTTTACACCCAAGTTCTGCCAATGATGCCTCTAGCCTAGTCTCTGGGAACAGATTTTGTCCTGGTATCACTGTGAGATGAACAGTGGTCCCCCAAAGGATGCTAATGAAGAATCTGAGACTGTGCCCTTACTTGGAAAAGAGTATTTATTTACTTATCTTTGTTTTTTTGCAAAAGAGTATTTATAAAGTTAAGAGTATTGAGATTAGATCATCTTTGATCACATTGAACCTTAGACCTAAAGAAAAGTGTATAAGCTAATATGAAAAGAATGCAGAAGTCAGATAGAAGGAAACACAGGAAGTCAAGGCTGTGTGAAAGTGTGGCAGCCACAAGCCAAGTACTTACTTTCTCTTACTGTGAAAAAGCAGCATGGCCACAGAAACTTAGGAAAGAGTGCGTGCCTTTAACTCCAGCACTCGTGAAGCAGAGGCAGGGGGATCTCTGTGAGTTTGAGAACAGCCTGATCTACAAAGCGAGTCCAGGATAACCAGGACTACAAGAGAAAAGAGAGCATTTAAATAGGAAACTTGCTTGTAGTTTCAGAGAATGGGGAGGATGACCTTCATGGTGGGGAGGATGACGTGTCACTGCAGCAATAGCTGAAAGCTTACATCTGATCTATAAACATAGGGCAGAGATGGGGGAGAAAGAGAGAGGGAGGCTACTGAAACACCGTGAAATTTTAAAACCCAAAAGCCCAGCCCAAATAACACAACTCCTTCAACAATGCCACACCTACTAATCCTTACTAAACAGTTCCACCAACTGGGGACCAAGCATTCAAGTACATGAGTCCATGGAGAGGGTGCATTTTTATTCAAACCACCATATCAAGGAATACCTAGAGCCACTAAATATTGAAGAGGAAAGAAAGGACTTATGGAAATAAATGCTTGCTGGTTTCAGCCTTTACATTCCTGGTCATCACTGTCGCCTTGTAAAACCAATACAGCTACCTACAATAGAGTCCTGTTTTGAGTAGTTCTTAGTCACTAAGGAACCCTTAATGAGCAAATGTCACAGATGTTGGCTATCCTTTTTTTTACCCTATTCTACTCATTAGAGGAGTATGTATTGACTACCTACAAATCTTATTCTAGGTGCTGGATGGAGGCAAAAGTGAAGAAGATACATTCATTTCCTTTGAGAAGCAGAGAGAAAAATATCCACTATTCTTTCTATTTAATGCTGTATGCTGGTATATAGATTGAGGCCATACGGAGTACCAGGCTTAAAGCCCTTACCCTTGTAGTTGATGGAACTTTGGGTGATACAAGCAGTTGTTACCAACCAGGCTCCTGTCAGACTGAATTGCCTTGACATCTATTCAGAAACTAGCCTGAGCATATGCCCATGGCCTTTGGTTGGATTCATATGATTCTATGTCTACCTACTCCGACTTTCTTCATGATTCAAATGCAAGTTCCTTCTATCTCCAAGTCTCCATGGTCATAGTCAGTGCCAAGTAAACAGCAATTTTTAGCATCTGGCTCTGTAAGTGACCATCTGAGCCTGGGTATTCCACATTCATTCATCCAAGATTGGGTTATTTATTGGTATTATTTTCCAGTCTCTGATGGCTCAAAAACTATTATAATATAGTAATTGCCTGAAGATGCTTGCCATCTATATTTTGATTTTTTTAGCTTGACATAATAAAATGCTATAGACCAGGTAGCTTAAGTAACAGAAATTTATTTTCTTACCATTCTGGAGGTAAGTCCAAGAGCAAGGTACCAGGAGGGCTGGGTCTAGTGATATCATAGGTAGTAGATGATCACCTCTGCATGAGGACCACAGGTTCGTTCCTCTTAGCCTATACTCTTTTGGCTCTCCTCTTCCTTTGGGATACCAATTACCCCAGCAGACTAAGACCCTGTTCTTCTAATCTCACAGAAACTTAATTATCTTCTTAAAGGCTCTTTTTTCCCCCAAACACAATAACACTGGCCTCAAAATGGATTCCTGATTGTCCTAGTTGTCTTCCTATTGTTGTAAATAAATACCATGATCAAAGCAACTTGGAGAGAAAAGGGTTTGTTTGTTTCATCTTACAAATAACAGTCAACCATGAAAAGAATTCAGGGTAGAAACTCAAAGTGGGAGCCTGAGGCAGGAACTGAAGCAGAGGCCATGGAGGAATAGCCTTACTTACTTACTTACTTACTTACTTACTTACTTACTTACTTACTTACTGGTTTGCTTCTTGTGGTTTGCTCACTTTGCTTTCTTATACAACTTAGGAACACCTGTCAGTGGTAGCACTGCCCACAGTGGGCTGGGCTCTCCTTTCAATCATTAATGCACAAAATGGCCCACAGGCATGCCTACAAACCAACTTCATGGTGCTATTTTTTTCAGTTGAGGGTCCCTCTTCCGGAATGACCCAGTTTGTGTCAAGTTGACAAAAAAAAAACCAGCATACTAATAAAATGTGAAGTTTGATGGAGGGAACATGAGAAGACAGGTCAGTCATACCACCATGTAAGATAAAAAGGACATCCTAATAACACATAACTGCCCTGTGATAGAATAAATATCATAAAGGTGCTGTTCTCTCTGTGGCTGTAGCAAAGCATCTCACCAGTCCAGGTGGATCATGAAAGAAGACAAAGTATAATTCATAAGGGTGGAAAGATGCAGGTAGAGAGAACAATTTTTGTAGAGCACATATACGAAGCAGCAGCATCTGTAAGGTGGGTGGCAAATCATTCAGAGTGAGCACCAGAAAGAGAAAGTGGCTCAGGGGTCCATGGAGATGAGTTTGGCATCATGCTGTATTCTCATGGGGCCTCTGTTTCTCCTGGCACCTCTGGCACAGTCTTATTTCTATTGCTGTAGTAACTGTGACTTCCCTTTCTCCAATTGAAGCACCGCCTATATTGTAAGAGGATTTATATATTTTGTATAGCACTTTGTAGTTTGCAAAACAATTTTTCTACATGACTTAACCCTCACAACTGCCCAGTGAAGGACATAGATTATTAGTCCGTGTTTAGATGATGAAACTGAGATTCTTTTTTATTTTATTTCTTTTTATTTAATTAATTTATTCAGATTACAACTCAATTGTTAGCCCATCACTTGTATCCTCCCGTTCCTCCCTTCCTCCCGCTTTCACCCTATTCCCCTCCCCTAGGTCTAAGACCGAGGGGGACTTCCTCCCCCACAATATGGTCATAGGCTATCAAGTCTCATCTTGGTAGCCTGCTTATTCTTTCTTTGAGTGGCATCAGGCCTTCCCACCAAGGGGAGGTGGTCAAATATGGGGCACCAGAGTTCATGTCAGAGTCAGTCCTCACTCTCCACATAACTGTGGAGAATGTCCTGTCCATTGGCTAGATCAGAGTAGGGGTTCGATGTTTACTATTTGTACTGTCCTTGGTTAGTGCAATGGAAACTGAGATTCTTGTGATAATGAGAGTAGCATAGCTAACTAATGAACTGTTAAAAATATCTGATTTTCACAAAGGCTGCATTAGAGGTAGCTGAGGGTTAGAATCCAGACTGTCTTTTGGACTTAGTGCTTCCTCCTTTTTGTTGCATGTGTTATTTTCTGCTGTTCACTTTGGACGTCATACTGCTCCAGTCATGCAGCTACGTAGCTATACCTTGACAGACTTTTCTGGAAATAACGTGTTAACCAAAAAGAAAAAAAATTATCTCTTAGACTTGGAGTGTTGGGGTTAAGATTTTTTTCCCTAGAAAGCCTGTCAAAGCCCATTGACTTACACATCTGCCTCAGAAAGAGTCAACCCAGAGCAAAGCCCATGGGAATACTTGCCAAAGGGGGCAAATTAAAGCACTTCTAAGTCAGGAAATGCCAAGTGGTGCTTTTCTGTGGTGTTAACTTACAGCCCAAAGTAGACCAAATAGTAATTTACCTACAGCTTCTCCTGCTTCCCAGAATCCTCTATTGGACCTTTGTCTGTGTTGCCAAGGCAACAGTAACTACTGCCACTATGGCAATTTTTAGTTTCAATCACAAACTTTGTATTAACTTCGCTGAAAGTCTGACACAGAAATCTTGAAGTCACTGGGATGCAAAAGGAAAATGTTCCCCTACTTGTAGTAAAACTCTTGTCTATCTTCTGTAAAATTCTTCTCTCCTACAATCAGTAGGGTGTAAATTAATTGAAATTTCTTCCTCATTACTTGGGTGTCAGAGTGACCTTTATAGACTACAATCGCAGACCTACTATTATGTCTAAACTTGACTTGTTTGGACAAGTTCATGCTTGACATTCACTTACCTTTCCAACCTCATATTTCTTAGTCTTTCCGCATTCCCTCTATTCTAGGAGCATGGAATCTATCAAGATTCAGGGAACAATTATATAGAGCACACCATGTTCTTGAGTATTGCTATGCAATGCTGACCTTCATTCATCTGTCTGCAGAGAGCACAGCTTTGCTCAGCCTTGACCCTGCAGCTAAACTACTCTCTCCACATGCAACCCATTGGAAGTCTTTCAGAAGCCCCTCCCACCACGATCCCAGAACATTTTTCCCATAAGCTGTGGAGGTAAATATTAAGATGCCCGAATCTCCCCCTTATCTTTGTTCATCTTTTGCATCTAGTTAGAACAACTGAGCCCTAACATAGGCTCTAAGCTCATAATTAACATTATTGTCAAATAAAAACCACAATAAACTCTGATTCATAAAAAACACTGATGTGAGGTATAAACTACGTGTTAGATGCTGTCGTAGGAACTTTCTTACTATATGTGTCTTACTTAATTCTACAACAATCCAGTAAACCCATACTCCAAATTAGACTGATCTGTCCCATCTTCCCAATCCATGCAACAGAATAAATAAATCAACATGCTAAACTAAAAGCAACATACCATGCTTAGTAATCAACTGAAGAGTCATTTTAGGCATGAATGCCACATAGCAATTGAAATAGCAAAGGGTAAAGGTAGGCTGAAGGAAAGAAGGGCCCAGGAGCTAACTAGGTAGGAGAGTGTGAACTGAAATCCGAGGTCAGAGAGGTGCTCTGCAGATCATAGAGGGATTCTGGAGATGCAAAGCAAATATATAGAGAATCCAGAGTCAGCAGAGTCACCGTTTCAGATAGTTGCAGAGCTAAGAAAACAGTGTAGGAGGTTAAAGCAAGCTACATCACTGGCACTCAAAACTCGTCTTTTCCAGTCTCATGGAGTCATGTGACCTTCTGGGTCTCGCTTCTACTTCACTTTTGATAGTGATCTATGCACAAGAAGCATTGTATATTCACCGACGTCTTTCACTGACGCCCACAGTAGGAAAAGCAGCAATACATACATGGACTTCTATTCAGATATAATCGCTGGGACCTTGACAAGCTCAATTCCAGGAGTGGGGAGGAGTCTGGAAATTACTTCCAGATGGTAGGAATGTGAAGAGAAAGAAGCTGGAAAGTTGTATTGTTATGTGAAATCATCTCTTCTTAACAGTCAAAGCCATATGCAAAACTGCTTAAAACATTATATAGGGCCTCCTTAAATCTTCATCCTACAGAGCTTGCTAAAACACGGATTCAGAGGCCCCACTCCAAGAGTCTGACTCAGTGGACCTCAGTGGAGACACACCAGCTGCAGTTTCTGCATGCTCCCGGGGACAGTCATACTGCCATCAGTCAGGAGAGTGAAAGGCTGCAAGCCACATCCAATCTCAGATATCCCTGCTTGGTACCCTGATCCCAAACCTCAAGAAGGGGATGGCAACAGAAGACAGCAAATCAAATACTGGTCCTGTGAAAGCACTTACTGCTTAACATCTACCTTTGGTGAGTCTCGTAGGGAATGCCCTTCAAAATAAAAGATGCAAGACATTAGACCTTTAAAAGAAAGCATTAACATCCCAAATTCAACATAAAAACTGTTCAAGAAGCTTACAGGTGCACATAGACCTTGTTGGAAATCAGAAGGGCAGAAGGGGAGAGAGAGAGAGAAAGAAGGAGGGAAGGACGGAGGGGGAGAGAGAGACAGAGAGAGAGAGAGAGAGAGAGAGAGAGAGAGAGAGAGAGAGAGAGAGAGAGAGATGGAAAAGGGCCGAGTAACAGATCTGCTATAATTTGGTTTGGGAAAATGAAGACCAAAATGTGGCTCGCTAACAATCTTCCACAGGAGAGCGGGACTTCCGGAAAGATGGTGAACAGCTGTTCTGTTCCCCAGCGAGGCTTAGCTAATAGAACCTGAGCTTTCAAAACAGCAGGCAGGGTTGAGGTAGAGAAGGAACTCTGGTACCTACCAGCTGTGAAAGGGAGGTGTCGATCGCCATGAGAATCTCCATCTTTCAGAGCTTTAAATCAGATAAGTGATGGGCTCTCAGTGTGCAGGGGCCCACTCCTGTTAGTGTTTCTCAAAGTGCAACACTCCAGCTACTGACGAGGAAGTTTTGAATGCTTCAGAGACACGTGATTATATGAGTATGGCTAGTAAAGGGGTTGAGAATTCTCCCTTTATTTCAGTTATCTTTAATATGTTTGTATGTCAAGGAGAATGTTTCCCTGATATGCTGACATTTCTGGCCCCGTAGCCCTTGCTCGTTGCCTTTTTCATGGACACAGCGAAGAAACATCCTCAGCCTCATTCGGCCCTCACAAGTGGAGCTTAGTGGTTAAATATGGTCTTGCCCAGGAGATGGGAAAGGGAGTGTGCAGACTGCACCACGTGCGTCTCTGGCAGCCTCCACTCAAGTACAGTGTCTGGTCAACTTCAGACTGTATGTAACACACGTAGACCTGTCTGAAATGAGCCAGTCTTCATGCAGAAAAATCACTTGTTCACAAAGCAAAGTGTCATATATAGGCACTTTACCTCAGTAAACCCTGCAAGGTCTCAACGTGTAAAAGTCCAAAGGACACAATAACATATTCTACTGCTCCTTCTCCTAATCCTCTTATATTAGTGGCTTAGTAGCCAAAAACCAACATTAATCTTCTTTTTGACCTTATGCTATTTTAAACAAAACAAATTAATTTCAATATAACTGCAAATTTTTCCTTTTTTTTTTTTTTACCTTCCTCTTCCTCTCAGAATTGCCCCTCATGTGCAAACTATGATTCAGCATGGGCTAAAATTATATGTTTTATTGACAGCTTAAATCTTTCAATCGTATCAAGCCTTTTGTCATTAAGAAGGCAAGAGTGCTTCACAATTTGCACACTCAACCCCTACCTTCACCCAAGGATTGCATTGTTAGATAGGCATATCTGAGCATTTAAAGGCAGATAATGTTCCTTAGGAGATGTATGCTCTCCTTGAAATTGGATTCAAACCACTCTGATGTTTATTTATGTGTCATTCGGCTATCACTAAATCACTAAATATAAGCTTCAACCTAGAATAGGAGCAAATAATCACAGATTCCTGAGCAATGTGGTCAAATTAGCCATTTTTGCTATAAGCATATTAATTATACTTAATCAATATACATGCGATAAAATTTGAAATTATTAACAAGCCTTCAAGTTCAGTGCAATAAAAATTACATTTGCAGCCAGCCTGCCGGAGATATTTCAGAAACGGGGTGTGATTTCCAGCCTCTGGGTAATGTAAACTTGTAGCATTCGTTGTATTGTGCAAATAGATCAGTCAGGAAGGTAAAGGTTGCTCCCAGAAATAATAGTTGCATAAAGGTGTTCGGTTCCCCAGCAAATTAAAGACTGCTGCCTCACTCACGCTTTCCACAGTGAGCTGTGCACTGCAGGAACCTATTAATGGCATCGTTAGTTTCAAGGAGGCAGCGAGCATCCATGGAATGTGGATCTTAATGTACAAAAATAGATAGTCATCTACTCTCCAGCAATGCAACAGTCGTAATGCAATAAGCTCTGCAAAATGAAAACTCTGCCCTAATGAAAGTCTCCCTTTTCACTGAAATAAGAAAGGGCTGCCAAGGAGTCAAGGCTCTTCATTTACATGAATGATCTCACAGCCCCACTAGAGATGTATAGTTAAGCCAGGGATTATTTGCTGGAAATGTTAATGTTAAACTACCTGCCGAATACATTGAGCTGTAGATAATACAAACCAATAGACATTGAGGGAAAAAAAAACTTTTCCTGAAAATGGAACTTATAAATATTTATTTTAAAGGGTCAATGGGCTAAGTTTTCTGTTGCTGAAGGAAATTTATCACTACCATGAAAAGTAGCTGAAGCTAAAGAAAATCAGTATTTCAAAATCTGTAGTGTGGTAGGGTGGGTAGCTGAGTGTAAGGACAGCCGACTTCAGTTCCATGTTCCAGAAACCAATTTTGTAGTATACTAAACTGCCCTTGAGAACAGTGTGCCAGCATGTGTGTATGTGAGAGAGACAGAGAGAGAGACAGACACACACATACACACACACACACACACACACACACACACACACACAGAGAGAGAGAGAGAGAGAGAGAGAGAGAGAGAGAGAGAGAGAGAGAAGACAGGCAGCTCTCTACAAGGATATGAAGACCTCCTAGTAAGGAAACCAGACTTTGTTCCTAATGAAGCAGCTCGTGTTGAAGAAGTGCATCCTCAGGCTGTCAAGTTGATTCAGGAGATAAAGGCCAATGTGACCTGATGTCAATCACAAGAATCCATACTGTGGGAGGAGAGAACAGCCTGGCTCCTGCAAGTTTTCTGACCTCCACACTCATTCTGTGGCATGTATGTCGTCTACACACATTTACACATACACACACGCATATACACACATATGCATGCACACTCATACGCACAATCAATATATAATGATAATCTTTAAGTACTTGTTTTTATTTATTTGCATGTGTGTGGAAGTCTTGTAAGTGGTGTCTGTCACATGTGTGTATGGTGCCCATAAAGGCCAGGAGTGGGTACCAAGTGCCTCGGTCCTGAATTTATAAGTGGATACCCAATACAGGTACTGGGCACTGAACTATGGGCCTCTGGAAGAGCAACAAGTTTTTACCAGCTGAGCCATGTCTCCAGCCCAAATTTATGTAATAATTTATCACTACATCCATGCACTCTCCCAATGACTCTTTGCAGACTTCCCACCATGGGGAGGGATTTGTGTTCTCAGAGTATGAATCCAGGCTGACTTTGTGGCTTTTGCTCTGAATGGCATTATACCAGCTCCAAGCCTAAGCTTCAAAAGCCCTGTGTGGTTGTCTTCTTGTTTTTGAAACATAACATCATGGAATGAGCAAGCCCAAGTCATACTGCTGGAAGATGAGGGATCACAGAGAGGGGACTCTAGCTAACTGAGGGTATCCCAGACTAACCAGATCCCAGCTGTAAACCATCTATCCTAGGCTGGTCCAGCAAACTAACAAGTTCTTTGGCTCAGGAACAATAACGAATGGTGGTTGTTTGGAATCACTAAGATTTGGAGTAGTTGTTTACAGAGCAAAATCTGCTACATCTCGTGACAAATCCCAAGCTCATTTGAGTTTTATGTCAGGCAGATGGATGGATTTGAGGTATTGGACTTCTGAAGGCATGACACTAAATATAAAAGGCTTAAGTATCCTGAGAAAGTAGGGATGCTTTGCTCCAAAAGGCTGCATAGCTCATGTTGAGCAATGGAGAGACAACACCATGACATGAAAGAGATTCTTTGACAGGGTGCTCCAGCAACACTTGCAAGGCAAAGAAAGGATTGCAGTGATTGCAGACCAGATAGGAAGGAGGCAGACTCTCTCACGTCCTCTATAGAAATGCTAACCCTTCCCATGTTCTCAAGAATGGCAATGAAAACAATCTCCTACTGGCAAACACTGGTCTTTCTGTCAACCAGATGGATTCCGTTAAAGACAATTTCAAAGTCATTTGGATTAGTATACATACATCCTAAATATTACAGAACAAACATATACACTGCTCAAAATAAAGGATCTCCCTGAACCTCAATCACTATCACTGATCTTAAGTCAAGTGTGAGTAATAGTATCACTATTACACTGTCAGTCTTTAGGTGACTTACGAATTTATTAAACATGTTATAAAATAATGCACAGTCAGGTATACTTACATGAGTGAGTGTGATAACCAGGACCAGCTAGATATTAGGTATAAGGTGGCCCAAATGTCAACACTTAATGAAGCTTTCTGTTAATCCTGAGCCAGGGAAGAGGACTACTGATATGCATTCCCCCTAGTGATCCTACGCCATGAGCAAAGTCTTCAGTGCAGACTTACTTTGTTTCTTAACCATCCGGTCTCCCTAGGTTTCTTCACAACACCTGGAACGTCATTTGTTCCAGATTTCTTTTTCTTTTTTTCTTAAGCAATATGCTCCTTGTGATTTGGAAATAATTCCTACTTAATTTTAGTCTCATTAATAACAATTATTTAGGCCTAATTATGGGTTCAGCTGGCTCCTCCGTTCATCTCCTGAGAGGAGCTAATGTGTCAATTGACATATTTTCAGCAAGGAACAGCAGTGGTTTGTAAGACTGGGGCGTTTTTCATCTCATAGCTGTAAGGTTGGACACAGTTTCTTCCAAGGTTGGGAGTGTAGGCATGCCACTGCATCATCAAGGCACCAAAGAGTCTAGCCTTCTCTTCTGCTAGACTCGGCATGCCACCGAGCCCTGTCATGGTTTTAAAACAGCAGTGGCATTGCTCTGTGTCACTTCCAGGCAAATATCACCTGGGACAAGAAATGATGTCTATTTCCATAAGGCTCAAGGAACACCTTCTCCAGAGACACCCAGCTCAGTTCCCAACTGGCTTTTTCATTTAAGAAGCACCATTCCTTGATCTTCCTTGCTCATGGATCGGGAGCACTAACATAGTAAAAATGGCCATCCTACTAAAAGCAGTCTACAGATTCAATGCAATCCCTATCGAAATACCTACACAATTTTTAAAAGACATTGAAAGTTCAATTCTGAACTTCATATGGAAAAACAAAAAAACCAGAATAGCTAAAACAATCTTGTACAATAAAAGATCCTCCGGAGGAATCTCCATACCTGATCTCAAACTGTAATATAAAGCAATAGTAATTAAAACAACATGGTACTGGCACAGAAACAGGCTGGTTGATCTGTGAAATCAAATAGAAGACCCAGATATGAATCCACACACATATGGTCACTTGATTTTTGACAAAGAAGCCAAATCCATTTAATGGAAAAAGGATAGCATCTTCAACAAATGGTGCTGGTCTAACTGGAGGTCTATGTGTAAAAAAATGCAACTGGACCCATATTTGTCACCTTGCACAAAACTCAAATCCAAGTGGATCAAAGACCTCAACATAAAACCAGAGACACTAAGTCACGTAGAAGAAAAGGTGGGGAAGAGTCTGGAACATATTGGCACAGGAGACAACTTCCTGAACAGAACACCAACAGCCCAGGCCTTAAGGTCAACAATTAATAAGTGAGACCTCATGAGGCTGAGAAGCTTCTGTAAGGCAGGAGACACTGTCCAGACAACAAAGTGACAGCCTACAGACTGGGAAAAGATCTTCACCAACCCTACATCTGACAAAGGTCTAATATCCAAAATATATAAAGAACTCAAGAAATTAAACACCACCAAAGCAAATAACCCAATTGAGAAATGGGGCTTGGAACTAAACAGAATTCTCAACAGAGGAATATCAAATGGCTGAGAAACACTTAAAGAAATGCTCAACCTCCTTAGTCATTGGGGAAATGCAAATAAAAACAACTCTGAGATTCTATCTTATACCCATCAGAATGGCTAAGATCAAAAATTCAAGGGACACCACATGCTGGCGAGGATGTGGAGAGAAAGGAACACTCCTTCATTGCTGGTGGGAATGCAAACTAGTACAGCCACTTTGGAAATCTATCTGGTGCTATCTCAGAAAACTGGGAATAGGGCTTCCTCAAGACCCAGCTATTCCACTCCTTGGAATATACCCAGAAGATGCTCCAGCACACAACAAGAAACTTTGCTCAACCATGTTCATAGCAGCCTTATTCATAATAGCCAGATCATGGAAACAGCCTAAGTGTCCCTCAGTAGAAGAATGGATAAAGAAACTGTGGTACATTTACACTATGGAATACTACTCAGACATTAAAAACAAGAAATTCCCGAAATTTGTGGACAAATGGATTGAGCTAGAAATTATCATAATGAGTGAGTTAACCCAGAAGCAGAAATACTCAAATGGCATATACTCACTTACAGCTGCATACTAGCCCAAGGGGCATGCCCCAATGAAGTCTTCACATACCAGGAAACTGGGACAGAGGGGAGGACATCCTATTGGGACTCTAGGTGAGAGAATCATGGGAGAATAGCAAAGTAGATGGATCCAGAGGGTCCTAGAAACCTACAAGAAGAACATTATGATAGGCAGATTTGGGCCCAGGGGTCCTGCTCAAACTAAGGCCCTAGCCAAGGACAATACAGGCGGTAAACTTCAAACCCCTACCCAGATCTAGCCAATGGACAGGACATTCTTTACAGTTGAGTGGAGAGTGGTATATGACTTTCACATGTACTCTGGTGCCTCATATTTGACCATGTCCCCTGAATGGGGAGACCTGGTGGCACTCAGAGGAAGGACAGCAGGCTACCACGAAGAGACTTGATACCTTATGAGCATATAAAGGGGGAGGAAGTCTCCCTCAGGTACAGTCATAGGGGAGGGTAGTAAGGGGGAAATGGGAGGGAGGGAAGAATGGGAGGATACAAAGGATGGGATAACCATTGAGATGTAACAAGAATAAATTAATTAAAAAATTATTTTGAAAAAACAAAGCACCATTCCTTAAGCTTTAATGTTACTTTGGGTGGTTCGTCAGCCTAGGTTGCAAATATTTTCTCATGATTTTTTAAAAAAAAAGTCATTAATCCACTTCAACCAAAAACTTGAAAGCGACTTTTAAAAAATGATTTTTAATTTTGTATTTTATGTATATATGAATGTGGGTTTATGCATATGTGTGCAGGGTATATGGAAAGGCTAGAAGATGGCATGAGATCGCCCAGATTTCATGTGAGCTGTAAGTGGATATGCATTGTACCATATAAGGAACAATCTCTGGTCCTCTACTGCATGCATACACTATTAGTAGCTGAGTCATCTCTCTCGTTCCTGAAATTGAGTTTAAATGAAGTTTTAAAATTAATTTAAACGTTGACATGGAAACAAAATGTGTATGGACTAAAATTGTTATAAGGTGACATAGCCAAATGCAAAGCAGAAAGAAGAATTTTAACTTATATCAAAACCTAAGGGATGAATATTCTGAATATATAAATAGCTTTGTAAAACAGCATTGCATACTGTGGCATCTAATTACTATACCCACTAACAGGAATTAGGGATTCTAGGAGCCGTAGCTCACTCCTACTCTGGGACAGAAATCTAATAGATAAGCCTCAGGGTGGGATGCCCTTATAAAGATTCCTACCAGCCAAATAAGGGATAATTCTAACTTGAGTAAGAGAATTAAATGCAATGGATCGAAACACATCTATATATTCAAAGCTATCAGTTCACAGTGGTATTTTAAAACAAAACATTTCGGTTAAGTCATTTGAAGTAGATAGGGCATAGGCCATTTAGTCTAAAAATTAATCACTAAAACAGAAAACAATATCTTCTATATTCGTTTGTCGTTTCTTTCTTGTTTTTTGTGCAAACTGTACCTCGAGGTAACCAATAGTTTGATAAAGAAAACATACTCCACATACTTCTATTTCCTGGTTGTTATGCAGTAAGGAGGCTCTTCTGCAGAGCCTCATCACTATGATGTACTGCCACACGAAGCCCCAAAAGCAGTGGAGCCAACCCAGAAAATTGGTACTGAGAATTCTGCTATTTCTGTGACTACCTGACCATGTAGTGCAGAACTTTGGAATTGGTTTGTGGGAGGAATTTAGTAAAGTTGGAGATGCACACAACAGAAGCCATGGAATGTTGTCAGTAGAGCCTAGTGTGTGGTGCTGGTGGGAGCTCAGAAAAGCAGAATACTGACAGAAACGCAGCAAAAAAATATGATGCCAATAAGGAATCAGGAGGGAAGAATACGTATTTGAAACCAGAGTTAGGGTCATAAATGTTTAATTATGTAAACAATTTGTCTACATCTTTCACATTTTGAGATAGTTCTGTGATAGACTGATCAATTCAGTCAAATAGATTTTGAGGTAGTCAGGACTATGGCATGGGTATTGCTGGTTTTTTTTTCATCAGTGTGTGTGTGTGTGTGTGTGTGTGTGTGTGTGTGTGTGTGTGTGTG
>OU015747.1:23280660-23298713 GCA_907169655.1 Acomys percivali | reverse complement strand
TGTGTGTGTGTGTGTGTGTGTGTGTGTGTGTGTGTGTGTGTGTGTGTATGTGTGTGTATGCGTGTGTGTGTGTGTGTGTGTATGCGTGTGTGTGTGTGTATGTGTGTGTATCTGTGTGTGTGTATCTGTGTGTGTGTATCTGTGTGAGTGTGTGTGTGTGCTTGGAATGCTGTTTCCTTGCAGGTAGGAAGCTAAAACTAAGGAAAAACAAACTAAATCTACTTTCTTTTAAATGATTTATCCAATATGTTTGTATTACCCAATCTCATTTATGGCACTCTTTTTTTTTTTCTCAACAAGCACCCAATTTATGATGAGAAATTATCACAAATCCAACTTTTGCTATTCTTATATTTTCATTTAGATTCTAAGAGCAATGAAATCCCTTGACATTATTATCTCCTGTGAATACTAATTATGTCACTACAACTGTGTGCCTGCTAATCTCCCAGAAATAATGTGAGAATTACTGGGATGTGATAGGAGCAGAATGGAATTAGAAACCTATTTGTGAATTTGTTAAAAAAAAAAAAAAAAAACCTCCCAGCTTTCTAAGAGTGGTAAAATGTGCATGGCCCAAAATGCTTGCAGAAAGAGAGAGACTACCACAAAGGAGGAAAATGATGGCTCCTAAGACCACACTTTGAGCACAGAGCAGTCACCCTGGCAAGGCAGTTTTCTGACGGTTTTTTCTTCCTTCTAGAATGTAGTCCATAGGATTTTTATCTCAGAGACCAGCCTCAACTTGAGATAAAACCTGTTTTAATCATGTTGAATAGGTTATGGTTCCTAGGAGAATAAAAATGAAGGTAAAAATCTCTCCAGTAAAGTAGAGAGTCATTGTACCAGCACCCAAAGCATGTCTGTGAGAGAAGGATGCATGTATTAAGCACAGTGGTGGCCATATTTGTTGACTGTCTGGATATAGCTTGTGCTTTCCTCATATAGGCAGAGATGAAGCCAATAGCATCTGGACTGCTTATAGTGACATCATCTTCTTAAGATACAACTATTGCAGAGGCATCTGAAGGCCATCAGGTGAAGAAATCTATCAAAGGTGTCCACATGGCCACAGATTGCCAAGTCACAAAGGTATTTATTCTCCAAAACTCTGGTCATGCTTCTTTTATTTTTTTTAAATAGAATATGGCATCACACATCATCTTCAAAACCAAGTCTCCCTTATTTATCCAAATCACTGCCCTTCTCTCTCAGCTCTCTGAAGTGATCCAAGCAACTGGGCATCTCTTTATAGTCCCCAGACGCAGGCTTCTGCTGATCTCTTGATCCCAACCTAGCTCTGCTCTTGCCAGATAAGCTTCAACCTCAACCATGTTCCAGCTCTTTTCTCGTCTCATCCCTGACACCCATTTCCACATCTCTCTTCTGTACACACACACACACACACACACACACACACACACACACACACACACACACACACACACATAATGTCGATGTACACATCTGGATCTATTTTTACTTTTGGGGTCTAGTTGAATTCACCTCACATCCACCTGGCTGGCTCGCTGGCTCTTTCCATTCCATATCCTCATTTCTCCTGCACCTGCTCCTTTCGTTTCTCCTCTGCATACTCCAACCTAGGTTTGGTTTCTCTGCTTCTCTGATAGCTACAACATCTATGCCTACACCTAACTGTCTGTCCTCATCATTGCACGACATGGCGACATCAAACAAAACCCTCTCACCGCTGTTATGGTTTGATTATTGAATGTTCTTTAGAAGCTCATGCGTTTGACTACTTGGTCCATGGTTTGTGGCACTGTTTGGGAAGGTTTTAGAGCCGGTAGAAGGTGGAGCCTTTCTGGAGGATGTACATTAAAGGAGGTGGGCTTTGAGGGTTTATAGCTTTGCCGTACTTCCTAAATGCTCTGCTTCCTGACTATCTTGCTGGACTCAACACTTTGGCTGTCATGCCTTCCCCCTTCATGGTGGACTGTGGCCACTCTAGAACTGTAAACCAAAGTAAGACATTTCTTTCCATTGTTTTTGTCAGGGCATACTATCACAGCAGCAGAAAGGTAATTAATGTAACTAATATGAGAAAGCTAATACAAACAATTGAGGCTGCTTCTCCCACTTGCTTTACCAATAAGCATGCTGGCATCCTTTGAAACTGCATCTGTTGGCTTATAAATATTGACACAAATGGGTGACAGGTAGTTAGGGAGTGTTTATACAACCTTCCCGCAGCTCTAGGCATCAATTACCCCCATCTCCTTTTAGCTCTGTGAATTATTGCAAATACAGTGCGCCTGTGTTCTTTCTGATCCTCTCTCACATCAAAACGAAAACTCTGACACAACTCAGCTTCTGATTTTTAAAACTTGATGTTAGCTAAGGATAGCACTGTGGTTTTTCTCTAAAAAGCTTCATTGCTAGGCTGGGAAAAAAAAACCTGCTCTCTCTGGGAAGAATGAAATTCTTAATTGTGTTTGTGATGAAATATATGAATAAATAAATAGGACACATTAATATTTCAATAACGCTATGACTATCTTCTAGAATAGTGCACGCATTGCCAAGTGCAGCTGGTTGTATTCTAAGTATCTTTTTTATGTCTGTTTGCCACACTTGATTCTAGGCTAATTGCCTGATTCAAATCGTGTGTCCAGAGCCTAACACTGTAGCTGGGACATGATAAAAATTCAATACTTTTCAATGAATAATTATTATGGTCCTAAACCCTCTGCAGAATCTTAGCTAGGCTTAACCACTTGTCCGAAAATGCCTGGACAAAAAGTCCACCCACACTTCAAGCCAGCAGCTTTGAGAGGACTCAAGTACCTCCCATCACGCATGTCACACAGCTACGATCATGACTGTACACATGTGTACATCCTCCATGTTATGTTTGTGCCATCACAGCATTTCCCATGATGTCTTCCTGTGGTCTCAAATGATTTTGTTTCGCTAACTCTAGAGGACAGTATCATCTTCACTTTTGGCTGCTCCGTCAGACACTGACCACAGCTCTGGCCCACAGTACTGTCTCCCTCTAGCTCTCATGCAATTGCCCCTCCCAACTCTCCGTCTAGCTCTAGCCACTCCTGACATTCTGCATGTGGGTTTCTCCATCTCAGCCCCTACTCCAAATGGTTTGTCCTCTGGGCCTGAACTTCCAGTCTCTTCTCATTCTCATTTCTAAAAGGAAAGTGTCACCCCTTCCATTATTTTCAAATTTTATTATTCTTGAGTTTCATACATGCGTATACTCAAATATGATCATATCCATGCCCACTTTGCTCCTCACTTTCCCCCCACTTCACCACCCCAACATATCCCCGCCTTTCATGCCTTGTTTTTATTTTTGTTTTTATATAACAAATGAAGTCTAATTAGTGCTGTCCATATGTTCATGGGGTTTGGCCATCCACTGGAGTAAGGGGAACCCATCAGTGGCTATGCCTTCAAAGAATGATTCTCTTTCCTGTAGCGGCTGTATTCAAATGTGTGGATGCATGCTTGCTGGTCATCCTCTGAGGAGCGGGGCCATGCCAGGAGTCACCCCACTCTCTATTATACTCTCTTCTTTTTGTCTTCCTCATCTGGCAACACCAATAATGTAATATGTTTCCAAAGGCCTACAGGTAAACACTCTCTGGATGCTTTGATTTGAGGGTCTGGGAAGCTGATTGAGAGGCAGTTGAATGGTAGTTTGACTTTTTGGCTACTACAGTGTCATCAGCATCAGACATTCCTCCCTGATTGGGCACCGTCATTGCCCAGTAGCCACATTTTGAGCACCTTAGGATCACCATTCAGTTGTGAAAGAAACTTGATTGAGCTCTCTGTGTTTTGCTTTTATGTAGTTAAAAGTCCAATTTGCCTTAATTAAAATTAAATCTCATTGCATTAGTCTTCCTTTACCAGGCACTGCCTCAGACTGGGCTTGTGCTCTACGCTAGGGATCCATACCAAGGGGAAGGGAAAAGCTTGAGCCCTTTCCTTTACATTATCCTCCATCTTCTTCTGTGGCTTCGGTTTCAGCATCGTCATCTGAGAGGACTTGTCACTGAGGGCCTTTAGACTCTTAACAACCATCACATGGCCTCACCTTCCCCCACAAAGTTGAGACTACTGCAGGACAGGGCACCTAAGGACCCTTCCAAATCTAATCTCTCAGCGTTCCCAGATTCCTTTCCTCTGGTGAATCCAGTTCATTTCTTTTCCCATTGTCTTGATAATATTAAGCTGCTAAGCACGCTGCTTAGGCACAAGCTCCTAAAAAGTGGGCTGCATTTATAAGTAAAAGTGAGTCATGAAGAGGCTGTGGCAGTAGTCTTGTGTTTCCGAACACTAACATCAGCAAAGCGTCTCGTTACCATTCTTATCCCATTCAGTGCTGCTGAGGCTAATCCACCGTTTTTCATTCTGTGTTGCAAATAGGTCACATGTACATTGTAAGTCATGATCACACTTTAGGTAAGAAAGTTTGCAGCCTCCCAGGATCCTTGGCAGTAAGTGATTCATTTACCTCGGAAATGGTACAAGTGGTGACCTATGATTGCATCAAAACCTTTTTATTTTTTGCAAATGTCTTGATTGTCATGTAATAGCTTGGTTGTTTTGCAGCCTTCCTCTTGTCTTATAACATATTTATGCTTTGGGATTACAAATATAAGAATGTGTCATTGATCAAACTTTTGCCAGCAGTTGTACAGTTTGAAATAAAACCTTTGATAAGGTCCATCCTTTTATGCCCTAAATCACACCCTCCAGTGTGGCAACATTTCATTCTAGGTGATGCTAATCACAAATTATAAATTTGTGTGTGCGTGCCTGTGACTTATTTTAATGTAGTTTTAACAGAAATGATGCCTGCACACAATTTTAAAGGAAAAATAGTGCTCCCTGCCTCCATTCCCATTAGTGAAATTTTTCAAGCCTTTTAGCTATTCTTCAATATTTCTAAATAACATCCTTAACCATTCCTTGTTGATTTCTTCAACTGAAAACATTGCTTTCAGTTTCTGGGTTTCATTCAGATAATACCAAGAGAATAAAATGGCATGGTCTTAAAATAGAAGCTTAGTTTTCTTTTATGGATGGTCAGACATCCATTGGGTTAGATGCCTTTAGTCGCCTGGTTGAAGAGCAGTTGCTACCCTATCCTCACTTCATCACATATGTGGGAAGAATGGAACAGGAACAGTTCATGGCTTCTTTTTCAGGACATGGCCCAGAAAATGTATATATCCATTTCAGAATATGAATTTATCAATTCAACTTCTACCTTGCTGCCTAGAACATGATACGAGAATATTGACCTTTGTTCCAGGAAACCTTAGTATCAGCTGCAATTCTCTTACTACAGAAGAAAAGATTTTACATTTCTAGGCAACCATTAGTTTCTTCCACATGTTCTACTTTAAAATAAAGATTACCCTTATATAAAAAAAAAAGATTACCCTCATAAGCAAGACACACACACACACACACACACACACACACACACACACACACACACTGCATATTTTGCATTCTATTCTACAAATAGCTATTGTATCTCAATTTTGATTAAAAAGTGTTTGGTGTTGAAACTGAAAAACACTACAACTAAGTCATCATGTACTTCTGCTCTTGGCCATCAGGAACTGAAAATACCTTGGTATCTCTACATGTAGTTTTTACTCTAGTATGATTCCATTGTCATAAGACATAACGAGGTTCAGTTCTGGTCCATCTGTACTTTGTTATCCTCTTACGACTGACTATCCAGCTAGCAAGAATATCTCTTCATGGTGACAAATAGAGCCTGAAGAGGGAAATCAGATACTTCTTAAACCTTGCCTTATAAGTGTCAAATGTCACTTTGACCTATGTGTCATTGTCCTACAAGGCAAGCTCAATGTCAGTTCTTCTCGTCAAGAGAGTAAGCCAACGATGTGACTTCAGGAAAGGGAATTTTATGGGATAAATAATGTGAGGACTCATTTCTACTGCCTCAGCCCCACAATTACTCTACTGTCCTGCTGTGTGCTGACCTCCTAGATTTTCTCTTGTTTTCCAAAAAAAAATGTTCTTAGTCTCTTCCAAATAGGACTACCCATTTCCCAGAGGCACATGCCTCCCTAATATTTGGGTTGCTTCTCCCATTTTAATCATCCTTTTTAATACATCTTTGATTGTTCTTAGTTAAGATGGTGAATGTTGATTGCTCTGCACTATGGACCCTGAAGGACTCATGTTAAAGCAACAAGCAGAGACTCAGTCCCTTGAAAGAGAGAACCCCAAATATCATCATCTTTGAGTTCTTTCTTTAAAGTTATCAATTTCCCTCAAAGAGGATTTTTTTTTCACATTTTAATCAGGGGAAGGTGATGGCTGCCAACATTTTCATAGCTGAGATGGGAAAGTGTGAGGATCGTCATTAAAATAACTCTCAGAAGACGATTCAAGGAAAGGAAAAGGCGCCCATATGGGAAGTCTAAAAATCAAGATGGAATAGTAAGCAAGTGGTAGATCTAAAGCAGGAAGGAGGAACACAATGCCAAACAGTTTTCAACAACGGCCCAGTTCTTCACTCCTCAGTATGCTTCCCTGATGGCAGAAGTGCTTGTGGCAGCTTTGTCCCTCATGGAAAAGGCAGGGGCATTGCAAAGGGGTACCCACCAGCAAGACAATGGATAGGAGTTAGGAATGAGAGGTAGGATGCCCATCACCAGGGTGATGGATACGGCCATGGTTTTCTCACTCAAATCAGCATTATGTAGTAAATGCCATGGCGTAGAACAATATATATTCTTGGAAATAAAGTGTTGAGCTTAAAAATCAAGGCAAGTCCCAATACTGATTATAACATTTTAACACCCCTAATAAAAGTTTTTAAGCAAGCTTAACTAAAAAAAAAAAAAAAAAACAAAACCCCAAAAACAGAAAACAAAACAAAAAAAACCCAAATAAATAAGATAGCTCAGTGCATAAGAACACAGGCTTCTCTTCCAAAGGATATTAGTTCAGTTTCTAGCACCTGCATCAAGCATCACAACTCAATATAACTCCAACTCCAAAGGATTAGACACCTAAACACATGTGGCACACACACACACACACACACACACACACACACACACTCACAAACATTAATAAAATAGAAATAAATCACCAGGCATCGTGGCACACACCTTTACTCTGTGAGTCTGAGGCCAGCCTGGTCTACAAAACAAGTCCAGGTGAGCCAAGGCTACACAAAGGAACCCTGTGTTGAAAAACCTAAATAAATAAATACATAAATATATGTTTCTATTCTTAATGTGATGGTCATATTTCTATAATACCTAGCTAAATGACACAAAACTCAGAGGAGTGTTTCCCTCTGAGAAAGGAATTAAGAGTAACTTATGTAACAGTTTGTGAGTAATGCTTAAACCGTGCATTTGGGGGCAGCCATACAATGTTCTTTATATTATCCTGCTTTATAACTCTTATGTAGCATTAAATTTTAGAAATATTTGAACACATTACCAAAAGTAAAACAAAACATAGAAGTAAACACCAGAACACAGTTTCAGAGGATGTTTCTAATATCCTTGTAATATTCTGGGTAAGAGTAGAAAGGTTGATTTGGAGTCAATCTAGAAATGAAAGTTCAAACTGTAGGGAAATAGGTAAGTAGGAATAATTCCACCCTGGCATGGTGGTGAACACCTGTAATCCTAGCACTCTGGAGGCTAAACAGAAGATTCCCAAGCTGGAGGCTAACCTGGACTATACAGTGAGATATGGTCTCTAAACAATGACAAAACACAATTTTAAACTAAGATAATTCTAGAAAGAATACACAGAATAGCAGAACAAATTAAAATGCAGAGTAAGTTAAATGTAAAAAAAATAGAAACCAATCAATAATATAAAACTTATAAATATGCACGTCCACCAGTTGAAAGGGAGACATAAGAATTTGTAGAACTCTATCAAAATAATGCATATGAGATAAAAGAATACAGAAAGATAAGGAGGGGGAACCTATATATCAGGAAAAAAGTAAATGAAAGAAATCTGGCTTTATATCAGAAAAATAAAGATCAAAAGCATTCCCAGATTTAAAATGCATCACTACATAATAGCAACGTTTTCCTTTACATCAAAGATACAACAATCATGACTAATGTGACATAATAACATAGCCTCAAAACTTACCAAGAAAAAAATATATGATGTGGAATTAAGGTGAATCATCGCAAATTTCCAAAGAGATGTGGTTTTGTGTTAGACTTATTATCTGAATTCCATCTTGGGCTCCCTACCTTGCTCCCCACACCCCAGCCTTGCTCTGGCCTGCTCTTTCTTGCTAGCTGTATTCTCTTAGGCTTCCATGACTGCTGGCTTTCCACTAGGTTTAGCTAATAGGAAGCCATTTTTCTCATTCCCCACCAGATACGATATCCCCAGCAGCAGGACTCAGGACTTCTTCAGATGCCACCTGTTCATCTACCTCTCTTCAGCAATCCAAACTGTTCCCTTTGTTACTAGAACCAATGGGTGCAGGCCACCCCACCCCCACCCTCAACCCACTCTCACCAAGCACTGGATTCCCTGAGTGTCTCCTTTTAGGCTTTTCAGCTTATTTGCAGCAGAGTAGCCAAGTACATGCATGTTGAGGCACTAGGAGTGGTTCCTGCTTTTGCAGTTGGATTGTGCTCTCACAACAAACTTGTTACTTCACAAGCATTTGAGGTTTGGAGTCTGGTACATTATGTGGTTTCCCTACTCCAAGTCTCACAAGGCTGAAGATAAGGCACCTCCTGAATTGCATTCCTTTTTGGAAACAAGAGTAGAATCTCTTTGTCTATTGGCATTCATAGTATTGGAATAATTTCCTTCCATGAAGTTATGGAGTCCCTGGTTCCTTGCTGGCTATCACCCAGTGGCTTTCAGCCCTATGGACTGCCTGTCTGTTTGGCTCATGGGCCCTGCCTTCATCTTTGAAGACAGCAAACAGAGGATCACAATGTTAGATTTCTCTTATTGCTTTCAGCTATTTCTCTTTTATTACAATCTTTAAAATTTTACATTATATGAAGTAGAGGGCTTCATCGTGACACTTCTATACATTACATGATATACTGGCCACACTTACCTACCCTACAGGTAGTTGATGAATACTGAGGTACAGAAGGTTAGTTTTTTCCTTGGGTATGGCCACTGGAAAGTTTCCTATGGTCCAGGGACCTGCAAATATGGGTACATGTACATGGGTGTAGAACTGTATGATTAAACTGTTTTCATATTCCTTTCTTCTCTTCTACTTCCATAATAGCTCCACCCCTTACTTCTTATTCTTACCCCATGCCACAGTTCCATATATAAGAAAAAAAACCATGCAATACTTGTCTTTGTGAAACTCACTTCATTCAAGGTGGTGATCTTAGTTCATGCATTTGTCTACAAAGGAAGCAACGCTATTCTTCTCTGCAGTAGAATAAACCCCAGTGAATGTATTTCCGTTTTCTTTATCCATTCATCCACTGATGGACATCTAGATTGAGTCTTTAGCTTGGTCCTTGTGCTATCACTACAAGGAACATGAGTACCCAAGTGTCACTACAGTAAGCTGACTCAGATACACATGAAGACCTGTTATAGCTGGACCATATGGTAGTTCCACTTTTATTTTTTAAAGAAGCTTCCATACTGATTTCCACGGTGCTATACTGATTTACATTCCGACAGTATCTAAGCCCCTCTCCATACCCCATCCCTATCAGAATTTGCTGCTTGTTTTCTTGATTATGATCATTATGACTGGGGTAAGATGGAATCTCAGTGTGGTGATTTTTAATTATTCTTTGGTTATTTCATACATGTAGACAATGTATTCTGATCATATCCACCCTGGGCTTCCCCCTCTCTCTCCTCCAGATGCCTCGCTTCAACTCTTTTGATTTCATGTCTTCCTTTTTAAACTTTTTAGAAACCCACTGAGTCGGATTACTGCTGCCTGTGTGTACATAGGTGTAGGGCCATCTAATGCAGCATGGCGAACCTACCAGCTGCCACAGCCACGAAGCAAATGGACTTTCCCTCCCTATCAGCTATGAGCTGCCAATAATAGTTCACAGCTAAGGAAAATGTAGTGTGAGCCCCCTCTCCCTTAATGTAGTTTTGTTTGCATTTCCCTAATGACTAAAGATATTGAACATTTTCAGTTACTTACTGACCTTTTGTATTTCTTTAAGTTGAAAAAAAAAAAACCTGTCCTGCTCATCTGCATATTTTTTTTTTTTTTTTAGATCTAATTATGTGATGTCTTAGAGTTTAGTGTTTTGAGTTCTTTACATGCTGGGATCAGTCCCCCGTCAGGTGAGCAGCAATAGCTATTCTGCACGCCCCCCCCTTCCCCTCCCTCTCTCCCTCTCTCCCCCTCTATGGCTGTAGTCTTCCTCTACTGATTTTGAGTGCCTTGTAATTTTATTGGACCTGCACAAACAATTCGGAGCAATTTCTTGATTTCATGTCTCTGGGAGCAACCTTGATTATAACACAAAGGCCCAGTTGTCAGGGAGCAAAGCAGTCATAGACCTAATGGCAGGAAGAAAAGATCCTGAGGGGAAAAGCCCATGAACTAGAGGTGCCATATTATTCCTTCTACTTCTTGTTAAACTGATACTGTCTTGAACAATACAGGTGACTCCTGCTAAGGCATGATGTTTAGGGGAAATTACTCTAAATGTGAAAGACTAGGCCTAGCATTGTTCTCCTAGCCCTCTGGATTCCCCAAGGCAGTGGTTCAATATTAAATATCACACAATCACACACACACACACACACACACACACACACACACACACACACACAAATAGTCAGCATCGAGAGTAATTTCAGTGATAAGGGTTGTGTCTACGTTTCTATTCTTTTCTCAATATCTTATATGGAGGAAGCAAAGCAGGGAGGCCAAATTCATACCGAGTTTACAAAAGTAGTCAATGGCAGAGCAATGAATTATTTTATGTTCATTCACTTACATGTCTAATAACACCTGCTAAGCCCCAAGCTGCTAAACATTCATACTTGGGAGGCAAACGTGAAATCCACTTTTTCCATCTTGCAGTTTCCTATCTATCTAGGAACAAATTATATTAAATGTGTTTGTATGTTTAATGCTGGCTCTGTGAAATTCCCCATGCATTTTTACATGGGAGTCTGCTCTGCTTCAGTAACATCTGGGTTTTCTCCATGACAGTTGTCAGAGTGGTGGGAGTCAGCCCAAACAGAGGCTGTGTGTCCTCAGACAATTCACTTAGTAATAGATCTTCCTAATAAAGGTGTTGCAAGCCAAATTCAATAGCTATGTGCAGATCACTTGGAACTGGCTTATAATAACACTTAATACGTGATAGTTGCAATCAAGATGATTGCTTAATCTCTCTTAGGCTGCTTTGCTATTTACAAAATGGAGACTGCAATAATCAACTTACGAGGTAATGGAAAGATTAAATGAAATTTTATATATACATATATACATACACACACACATACCCACTACAGTTTTGCCTCACTACATTCTTATTAACATCAAGATACAATTAAGAACTATGGAGTTTATACATAATTAACACAGTGTTTATATATCAATAAAATGGTGGGTTCTGGGGGGTTCTCCAGTAGAAAGATATGTGGCAAGGGTTATGATTTAATGGTTCATTAGTAGATATGGAAATAGACAAAGGTTTTGTCCTTTTTCTTCTTCAATGTCCTCATCCATGCAAGATAGGTTGATAAGATGGTAGGCCTCTGTCCTGGCTAGGCTCCCTATTGCTCTGATGAAACACCATGACCAAATGCAGCTTGGTTTAGACGTCCATATCACTGTTCATCATCTCAGGAAGTCAGTATAGAAACTCAAACAGGGAAAGTACCTGGACACGGAAGCTAATGCAGAGGCCATGGAGGGATGCTGCTTAGTAGCTTGCTCCTTGTGGCTTCCTCAGCCTGCTTTCTTATAGAATTCAGGACCACCAGCCCAAGGGTAGCCTCGCCCAAAGTGGGCTGAGCCCTCCCCCATCAATCACTATTTAAAAAAATGCCTTACATCCAGATGTTAAGGAAGCATTTTCTCCATTGCAATTCCCTCATTTCAGATGACTCTAGTTTGTGTCAAGTTGACATAAAACTAGCCAGCACAGTCCTAGAATGCAGAGTTCTTCTATTGCTGCAGAAATGAAATGAGAAATGAGTTTTGAGCAACTCCAGTTAAAGTTTTATATTCATCAGAGCTAAATAATTCTTTGAAAATAAATTACCAATGTGCCATTGATTTCAAAAATCCCTTTCAAGACAAACCTATGGAAGCCACGTTCACTGTTGACTCAGGATCTTGCTGGTATGGAGAGATCATAGATGATAAAAGAAGCATGAAGCCATGTGAAACCTGGGGAGGCACATAGTGAGAGCAAACCAGACCAAGAAAGGCTAGCTGCCACCCAGGGAAGAGAGAGCAGAGACTGTCAGAAACAGCAGAATGATGAAAAGGGAGCCCTAAGACAACAGAGAGGATTGTGGGAAGACAGCTCTTGCTAACATCCTCCGCCATCCACCTCTTCAGCTCAGTAGCCACATGGACCTCAGACCTCCATGTTTAATAAAATGCCACAGAGCCATTTTCTTGGTACGATCAAGGGCAGCAGTAAGGTCCAGTTTGATTGAACAGAAGGAGAAAAACACACAAGCAGGCCAGGCATGGTCAAGTCTAGATGGTTTGTCAGGCAGAGATGTCAGTGTAACTAAAGCACATCCATGTCCTTTGCTAATTCAGAGAGGATTCCTTTGGCTTTTCTAGAATCAGAGGCTCCTTTAAGCTACCTCAAACAGCAGACGTCTTGTCAGTACAGGCTCTCAAAAGCAACCCATTCCTCATCTCATCTAGGAATCACATCAATACTGAGACTTGCCACATTCTCGCTCCTTCTATTTGTGTCTTCTTGTTTCTCCTTTCTTACAAACTGGCACATTCTATGCATTTTCCATCAAGGTTGCAAAAGAAGCCAATATAGCAGTCCTTCTGACTTCATTTGCCCTTACTTTTCAGGCCAGGTTTCCTGATGACTCAATAGCTACCCTACAAATTGGTTCCCTGCAAGTCAAATGGTGGCTGCTAATCTGAAAAAGAGCAGCTCTGCTTAGGGAACTATCTCAGGTCATTCTGGCATGGCCCTGCTGCCTTCTGAGGCAGTGGTGAATTGGCAATTACTCTGATAAATGTGGCTGCTGGAGATCCATCTCTATTCATATAACAAACATTAATCAAGAGTCTACGATGGGACAGTGCCTACCGAGACCTGAGTCGTTGGGGTGAGTCCATTCCTGCCCTCATATTCCAAGAAAAGACAGTACTCAGAAGAAAGAGGGTTTCATCAATGTATGGACATGATAGGAACTTGTTATCCTGGCCTTATAAGGAGAAAGCAGCAATAATATGAGCAGCAACAGTCCAAGGAGCCCTGAGAGGTGCACCTACAACAGTTTACCTGAATGGATTTTCAAAAACAATTTCATTACATTGATTTAGTGCATGTGTGCATGCATGCATAAGTGTGTGTATGTGTGTGTGTGTGCTTATGTGTGTATTTGTGTGTGTGTGAATGTGCCAAGATATGGAAGTAGATCCTCTCCTTCTAATATGTAGGTCCCAAGGATTAAACTGAGATTATCAAGCTTAGCAGCAAATGCCTTATCCTGCTAAGTCATCTTACTGGCCCAACCTGTGTGTGGGGGTTTGGTAGGACTTTGATTTGTTCTTGATGTAGACACTGGTGTCAAAAATCAATATACTCAGAGACTGTCCCAAATGATATGCCTGTGCCAAGTGAAGACAGCCAAGATAATATTTATAGCTATAAGCTCATTGTTTGGGAATCAGAAAGACCAGGGTTCTAGCTCTAGCTCTGCTCTGTGCAAACCACTCAGTCCCTTGGGTGTCAGTGTTCTCATCCATAAACCCAAGCTAAGAAAACTTGACTCATATATTCTTTATGCATTATTGGTCTTTGCATTTTTTCTTATTCTTATCATGTGATTTAACTTTTCATGTGACTCTTAGAAACAACATCTTCTCTTCTGTGACAGAAAATAAATTAAGGTTTGGTAGAGGAAGGAGGGAGGACTTCCAAGACATTGTATCTAGGAAGTCAAAGTAAAGTGAAAGAATAATCCAATAATAATCTTGAGACTGCATGCTCCATAACCTTTTTCTACATAGCTTTCCTAGAGACTTTCTGGAACAATAGCATAAAAGAGTCAAGAGTTGTAATGTCCAAGTCTAGCAAGAATTGGCTCAGAAATTCCTTGGCTATTCTAACTTAAAGGAATAGCAAGATACCTTCAGAAAATACCTCTAGAAGAGCTTGCCCATTCTATTATATTGCAGAGACATCTGGAACCCAAAGACAACATGGTGGAGAAAGGACTCTCCCTTCTCCATCCGTGCAACCAGAAAAATGGGTCTCAGGTAATTAAAAACAAGATCTCTGGTAGGTATAACCTTCTGCTTTCAATATTAAGACCATCCAAGAATTACAGATACAACACAGAAGAAAATAGGGCTTGAAAATGGATTTACCACACTGGTAAAACTTTTTCCAAGAATGCTTTGCAGCAGGGAGTACATCACTACACTGAGAACCCTGAGTCCTTTAGTAATTCCTGAGAACAGAGAAAAGAGCATTGCCTCTCTGATAATCTGGATATATAGTTGTATTAGACAGTTTTAATTAAAATTACTGTACCATATGCATGTCCTCAGTAAAGAGATTGCTGCCAACTTTCACATGAACTCTGGTGCCACATATTTGGCCATGTCCCCTTGATGGGGAGGCCCGATGGCACTCAGAGGAAGGAGAGCAGACTACCAAGAAGAGACTTGATACCCTAGGATCATATTAAGAGGGAGGAGGTCCCCCTCAGTCACAGTCATAGGGAAGAGGAATGGGGTGAAAGTGGGAGGGAGGGAGGAATGGGTGGATGCACGGGATGGGATAGCAATTGAGATGTAATATGAATGGTTTTATTTTTCAATTAAAAAAAAAGAGATTGGCTGCCAATCATGATCATGATTATGATGAAGAAAATGATGCAACAGCAACAGGGTAGAGAACTGGACCTGTTGATCTTTTGAGCTTTGTACACTTTTCTATAGTGGGCAGGGTGGGCAGCTACTCATGAATATGTAAAGACTCAGCTGCATCAGTCTGCTTACAATGACCAATCAAATGCCTGCACCTGGGCTGTGATCACCCTGATATAGAAACATCCAGATGTCTCAGGCATATCGAAGAACCTACAGTAGAGACTGCAGAGCCAGCCATGACTGCCTTGAGGATCACAAGGTTAATGCACAGCTTTAAAAATAACAAGATCTATAGAGCACGATCAGAGTGGGCCATCAACGTGCACTAGAAAGGAAGGATGGTTTCTAGTGAATGTGGAAGCTCTTAACACGCCCACAGAACCTGCCCCGCCCCCATCCTGAAATCTTACTTTGGTAGCTAATTTATCACTTGCTGTATGCCTAAATTTTCTTCCTTCTCAGATATTCTGCCTAAACTTGAGATACTTATGATAATTTTCAATCTCCAAGAAGAACAATCATTGCTGAGTTTAAGCCCCAAATTCTTCCCTGTGCACAGCCGTGCTACTAATGTTGGCATTTCAGCTTTATTCATGAATTATTTAATACCCGGCATAGTGAGATGTTTTGGATAATTATAATGAATTCATATAAAGAAAACAATTTAAATATCAATTCAATTCACATAGATTAACTTAGCTTAAATATAATTTCAATTTCTTGAATTCATATTGCTCTTTGAGTTATTGTTTTTTAATTAATTAAATTTGTTCATAGAGAATCCCACACATATTGGGATGGCATACTGACCACAATCATCTGCCACCTTCTCCAATCTCTCTACTAACCCTCTCCCTAGCTGCTCCCCACAATCTCTCTCACAGATTTATAGCTAGCTGTTTGGCTTTGTGACTCACTGTGTATAACCAGGGCCATCTGTTTGACCACAGATTTGGTGATATCAGTTGGAGCCGGATGGGCTCAGCAATGGGTACACAATGAAAGACAGTGATTCTCACTCTCTCAACAGCCAATAGTTGAACATTAAGGACTAAGGTGCTAGGGTGCCCCCTGCCCGACTATATTGCCAATCTTGTATGGCCCTCATGCAGTTGTTGTGTGCTAATGTTTGCAATAATTTATCAAGTCTAAGGGATGTTATTTATTAGTCCTACAACCTACCTTTCTTACCTACCTAATTTTCTGCAGTGCTATAAATGTCTTGTTTAGAGCTGATCCCATGATTGTCAGTAAATCTCATCACCTTAAACAGCCACAAGTCTGTATTCACCACCACTCATTGTAGGGAAAAAAAAAATCTCTGATTAAGATTGCAAGTAGCTCTAGTCTATGGATAAAAGCACAAGATATTAGGCAGTAGCTTGATGCTAAAGTGATTTTTTTTTTTTTTTTTTTACCTTTCCTGAGCTGTGAAAAGAATTGGGCATAAAATGACCTTGTCCAACTTCCATCAATGGAAAATTCTAGAAACTGTCACTTATTAAAAATAGATTCAAGTGAATGAGGTAGAAATTGATTGGGTGTGGTGGTGAGTATTTTGGAATGTAGAGAGTTTATGCCTGAATTGAAAAGCTGCTGGGGGAAGGCATGCCCTTGGTATGTGAACATGTTAACTGTGCTGGTATTTGGTTGAACTCATTATGTTGTTTGTGGATTTGATAAACAAGACATAAAATCATAAGAGGAAAAGACTTAACATGACTTCATTTTTGTTAGATGCTAGATACCAAGTGCTATGTTTTGACATTATTCTTAGATACTATCAATAGACCCCTGTTTAATTCTTAAGGGTAAATCCTTATTTATCTTAGAGTTAACCCCTGTTTCTTCATCTATATAACTGAGAATAATAAGGGCACTTGTATCATAAACTGGTGGTCCACGTAAAGAAAAAATTTAGAGTGTTATGTGGTATTTCTGTGGCTGTTGCAAGTGATGATGGTGTTAATATTCATCTTACAAGGCAAGTTCTACATGAGCGGCTCCTGATTAAACAGTAAGAAAGCAACAGGCCCTGCACTAAGGCCCAGACCTACAGCCTCTATACATTCTACTGTCTTCACCAACACCTCAACATGTATGATAACATTTTCATCCCAAATCAAGGGCTAAAACCTTTCTCAAGCTCTGAAAAGAAGAAAAACTGGATGGTGATGAAAGCACACTTTATGTAAGTGTAGTTTTAGGGAAACTGGGAGATGGTTCTGTTGGTGAAATGTTTGCCACATAAAGTATAAAGAGCTGAAGTTCAAGTCTCTGACACCCACGTGAAAAAATTAGAGAAAGTGTGTGACATGTGTCTGTCATAATAGCCCTAGAGAGGTAGACACAAGCAGACACCTGGAGATCACTGCCCAGCTAGCTTTGCCAGCTCAGAGAGCTCCAGGTTCAGTGATCGATCTTGACTCAAAAACCAAGGTGGAGAGCAATGGAGGAAGATGATCAGTGTCTACTTCATGCATGTACATGAACATGTATACAGATTAAAACTATCAATACTGGGCTTCTTAGTTCTTTATAAGCACAGATACCCATATGAGTGGAAGGAGGATCCCTTGAAAAAAATTTGTTAGCCAAGCACACAGGTTGTCAATAGTACTTCTGCCCACATTTTATTAGTCAAAACTCAGACACATCCACATACAAGGGTGCCTTGGTTACTGTTCTATTGCTATGGTGAAGCATCATTATCAAGGCAAGTTATAGAAGAAAACATTTAATTGGGGCTCACTTACAGTTTCAGAGAGTGAGTTAGTTCATGATCATCATGGCAGGGAGCATGGCAGCAGCAGTCAGACATGGCATTGGAGCAGTAGGTGAGAGCTCACATCCTGATCCACAGGCAGCAGGAAGAGAGAGAGAGAGAGAGAGAGAGAGACAGACAGACAGACAGACAGACAGACACAGACACAGACACAGACACAGACACAGACACAGACACAGA
>OU015747.1:23249048-23280650 GCA_907169655.1 Acomys percivali | reverse complement strand
ACAGACACAGACACAGACACAGACACAGACACAGACACAGACACAGACACAGACACAGAAAGACAGAGAGAGACTGGCCTAGAGTGGGCTTATAGGAATGACACATCTCCTCCTATAAGGCACACCCCATAATGCTTGTTCCAAACAGTTTCACCAAGTAGAGACCAGGCATCCAAATCATGAGCCTAAAGGGGTCACACTCATTCAAACCACCATGAATAGAAATTAGAAAACAAAAGCCAAAGTGGATGACAAGGGAGGAAAAAGGAGTGTTTGTTTAAAGGCTAGAACTCTCTGAAGTCATTAGATTGTCTGCATCATGCATTACACACTCCCAAATTAAATTCTATGTTCCTCAAAGCTTGTTGGAATGATTAAATGAAACAACGTTTTACACGATGTTTGAACATGGTAGATATGTACTAATTGGTAGTTGTGTTTATCATCATCATTATTACTACTGTTGTTATCATTAAGAGAAAATACATGAACCTTTAGGGCCTCAAGTGTAATCTCATTGTCTCTATGTCCAACTAACATTATCCATATTAGTTTCTAATTGTCAACTTAGCACAACCCAGAGTCACTGGGAAGACAGACCCTCAACTGATGAACTGCCTCCAACAGATAGGCCCCGAGGGCATGTCTGTGAGAAGTTGTCTTTATCATTAATTAATATAGGAGAGGCCAGCTCACTGTGAGTGGCACCATTCCTAAGCAAGTGGGCCTGAGCTATAGAACAAAGCTAGGAGAGCATAAGCCAGTAAGTGGGCCAATAAGCAACGTTCCTCTATGGTTTATTCTTCAGGTCCTGCTTGAGCTCCTCCCTTGATGTGCTTCAATGATGAACAATGAGTTAAATATGTAAGGTAAGTTGTTCTTGGTAATGGTGTTTCATCACAGCAACAGAAAAGTAACTAGAATGAACATAAACATAAAAAAGTCCCAAAAAAGATAGCAAAGTGAGAATGAGGCAAATTAATTGACCAGATTTTCAATACATGACAAGCTAGCTTCCAAAGAGAAAAAAAAAAAATCAAAACAGAATTAGAGCACAAATTCTCTTCTGCACACAGCTGAGCTATTAATTTTGGCATTTCAGCTTTATTTATGAGCCACTTAACACTCCACACAGCAGGATGTTTTGGGTAACTATAATAAATTTTATATACAGAAAATAACTTTGATATTGTTTAATTCAATCTAATATACACAGAATGAATTAACAGTAATCAACTTTTTCCTAAATTTGATGAAAAGGATCATTATGCCTAGGACATCATAAAACTATCAAAAATCAAAGATAAAGATAAAATTTGAAAGCAACCAGAGTAAAAAGACACACTGCAATCAAGTGAACAATGATGCAGTTATTGCTGGCTTTTCATTATAAATATCCCAGGCCACAGACAATAGGACTCCATCCATAAGGTGTTGGGAGCAAAGACGTGTCATCACAAACATCACAGGCCACAGACAATAGAAATCCTTCCGTGCCTAAAATATCAGAGTCTAGGAAAATTCTTATCTGAAAACAGGGGAGATGTAGGTAATTCTAGGCTAGACTGAAAAAAAATTACTTGCCAGCAGATATGTACTGAACAACAACAACAAAAAAAATGTACTCTCTGGGCTGAAAGGAAATGATTCTAGTGTAGCCTCAGACCAGCAAAAGAGGTTCAAGGGCAGAAGAAGTTGTAAATAAGTGATAATTATAAAGCATAGAGTATTTGGTGGCTGTTTTTGAATTTTGGTACAGGGATTGAACTCAGGGCCTCAAACATGATAAGCCAATGTGCTTTCACTGAGGTATATCACTGGACCTAAACAGCATATCTTTTAGTTTTTCCTTGAAGTATTACCTTTATAGCAAAATATGAAATGAAAGCATTGCCTTAAATAATTAATTCAAATTGACATTATTTTATTTAAGTATTATTAGAAGCATAATCTAAATAGAGTCAATAAGTCTTTATGTGAACAGGCACATAAAGGGGGTCTGCTGTAACAATTTAGATGTAATATGAATAAATTAATAAAATATATATAAGAAAAAGGGGGTCTGCTGGATGGTTTTATGTCAACTTGACACAAGCTAATGTCATCTGAGAGGAGGAAACTTCAATTAAGAAAAAGCCTCCAGAAATTGGGCTGTAGGCAAGCCTGTAAAGCATTTTCTTAATTAGTGTTTAATGTGAGAGGGCTCAGCCCATTGTGGGTGGTGCCATCCCTGTCCTAGAGGTCCTGAGTGCTATAAGAAGCAGGCTGAGCAAGCCATGGGGAGCAAGCCAGTAAGCAGCACCCCTCCATGGCCTCTGAGTCAGCTCCTGCCTCCAGGTCCCCAGCCTGTTTGAGTTCCTGTCCTGACTTCTGTAAATGAACAATGATATGGAACTGTAGGCCAAATAAATCATTTCTTCCTCCCCAACTTGCTTTTTGGTCAGGGTATTCCATCACAGCCATAGAAACCCTAACACAGGGGAGTAGGGGGAACACACTGCTAAATTATTACAATTAAGGGTAGGAAAATGAAAAAGCCAAAAGCCAGAAGTTTTAAGTGAGAGATAGTTCAACACAGACTAGAAGTGTACTATGGTTAAGTTAAGGCTACTCAGTGCTAATGTGTAATTACAAGAGATTAGCCCAAAATGAAATTTCTATTCTAAAATAAATAAATAGTCATAGAAAAACCAAAAATAAATAAAATACATATGTGGGGAGGAAAGACAAGATAGAGAAATATCCAAGAACAATATAGTAAGAAGGAAATGTGATAGGGACAATGGGGAAGTTGGAGGGAGGTAATGGTGGGTGAATATAGTCAATATACAGTCTATAAATGTACGGAATTTTCCAAAAAATAAAAAAATAAACATACCGTTTTTAAAATCCCTAACAATAAATTATATGTAAAGATATTGTAAGAATTAAACACTAATTAAAATATAGCAAGTATCAAACTAGTTTCTTGAAAAGAAAACATAACATGTTTCATACATGATCTGTATTTTTTCTGCCATATTTCTCCATTCCTGCCACCTTCTCCTTTCTTGGTCCCTCCTCTCCCAGCACACTACAACACCAGCCTGCAGGGCAATAGGTGCCACTGCCGCAGTAGTGAAACGACAGTTATTACGGCAACTAATCACTTACCTGCTCTGCAGGAGGAAAATGTCTGCCTGGCACTCTAAACCCATGGGTTCGGAGGGGAACAAACTGTTGTTGTGTTGTTCCCTAGTCATATCGTCCAAGTGCCTCCTGAGCACTTATGTTTATACCCAGACATCTTTACTGCTCTCAGACTTGGTCAGGAAAGCAGTGGGCAGTGGCTGATCGAGTCTCATAACTCATTAAAGTACTAAGAGTTAAGTGAGCGTGAGTGCTCAGCCAGAGACGGGACATGTTCATCATCCCGCCTCCGGGCTCAGAAAACATTGCAGAGGTGGAAGGAAGAATTTAAGAGATGGAGGATGTGGAGAAGCGCTTTGAATCGCTGTCTCCTAGCTAAGGCGTTGCTTTGGCCAATGAACTCATAGCAGCTGTGGTTAACTGCACAAGACCTGCGCAAGATCAAACCAGTTAAAATTCTAGCACGAATGGGCAAGGTGATGCTGAGGTCTCACTCCTATCTGAGGGACTTTTGGCAGTTGATGCCTAACGGGGGAGGGCTTGCCACTTTTCTCTGCAGGTATAAGCACAGTCAGGTTGCCTACGCCCCAGTGAGTGGCCTCGCAGTGGTGTGCTTTCGAACAGCACTAATTAGGCCCAGGATGTTATTTTTAAAACGCATGAAGCATTAAGCTAAGAAGAAAGAATTTGAGGGGCTCCGGGGATGGGAGCGGGGTGTATGTGATCAAGACACATTGCATACATGTATGGAATTTTCAAAAACAAAAATAGTTTAAAATGAAAAAGTATGTGATTCATATCACCATGCAAATAGATTCAGAAAAACCAATGCCTGCTTTTGTTTGCATATCCAGTCAAGATGCCTCCCTAGATATGGTCTGCATAGCTCCACATTATCTTTTACACCGCTGCAGTCTTTTGAGTGGATGTGTAAGTTTTACCTGTGAAGAAACCATCGCTCGAAAAAATAAAATGCTATGCCAAGTAGGAGGCAGAACTAGACTCCATCCTGTCTGTTTCTACAGAGCAGGGGAAACTCTGCGGCCGTGAGTCACGTGCCCAGGGAGCCCACCCACCAGTCCAGTCCCCATTAGATTCATGAGGGAAATCGCTAGGTGGACGCGAACTTATCTTCTGCCATGAAGTATCTGTCAGCATTCAGTCTTGCTACCCAGGAGCAGCTCCATGCTGTTCTACTGAGCTATTTAAAGACCATCTAAAATATGTTTAGAGAGAGCTACAAAATATTGTGGAAGCTACTTTCCCTCAATAGCTGGAGACATTTAGAGGCAAAGAGAATTAAGATACCTGAGGAAGAAATATATGGCCTGATGACCCTGACATCTGCCCACAGATAAGTATCTTTCCCCCAACTCCCATCTCATTTTCACATTAGTATCTCTTAAACTAATGTGTGTAAAGACATTTGGCATCAAATATTATGTTCTCTGTGTAATGCTACTCAGGCAATGTGCTATTTTATAAATATTACACAGGCTTCCTTGCTGCCCTTTCTTTTGATAGCTAAAGGAAAAGAAGAATCAGTATCCTAATTTGAAAAGGAGCGGAGCCCGGCAGCATGTCCTCTACGGTTAGTTCCTATTGTGCCTGACCGCCTTCGCTTCAGGTAGTAAAATGCAGCCGGCAGTTGTAAAAATAATTGTCCCAAAATAGCAATAACTATACTTACTATTGTATATCAAAGGCCTTTGTTGAAAAAGAAGTAGTGACTCAGACTCGTAAATTCCAGAAAGGACCAATTATCAAAGTGTAACCTAGAATCTAAATATCATTTATTTGCCGTCTTGCCAAGCATCATAACGAAATAAAACTCAAACCACCAGACATCGCCTTCAGATTTTCCTTCAAAAGAGGAGCACTTAAGTCCAGTGGTTTGCTTTTTTTAAAATAGATGATGGGATTGTTTTTATTATTCCTTTTTTGAGATACTACAGTTACACCATTGTTCCTCTTCCCTCCTCCCCCCAAGTCCTCCCATCTACCCCTCCTTTCTCTCTTTCAAATTCTCAGAAGTTATTGTTACATATATAAATGTATATGTATACACATATATTCCCAAATCTATAAACACAACCTTCTCAGTCAGTATAACGTTGCTTGTGTGTAGACGGTGTCTTGTGTAGCCTAGGCTGGCTTGGAACTCACCGTGTAACCACCAAGGGCCTGAATGTCCGATCCTCCTGCCTCCACCTCCTAAGTGCTGAGATTACAAGCATATACGGCTTTATGCACTGCTTGTGGTGCTGGAGATCAAATCCTGGGCTTTGTTAATGCTTGGCAAGAGTCTGCTAACCGAGCCCCATCCCCCAGCCTCACCTCTGAAGTGTCCTATCTCAACACCCCAGTGCACAGGACAATATTTTACACCTGAGCCATAGTTTGTATCTTAAATATCTCCGAAAGAGCCAAGTATGGGAAGCTTTCTTTCCAGCTTGTGGTGTTACTCGGGAACTGGGAGAACCTCTTGGGAATGGAGCATCATGGGATGGAGTTAGGCCATCTGGAGCATGCCCATGAATGGGATCTTGGCAGTCCCACCCTTCCTGCCCTACTCTTACCCCTCCTGGCTTCCAGAAGATAAGCAGCTTGTGCGGCCTCATGCTCTTTGCCCCCATGAAGCCCTTTCTTGTCTCAAGTGAACATGTTATAAAGCCTATGAAGATATGAAGCCATGAAGACTTTATTCCCTTGAGTCTTTCTTTGTTTCTTTTTGTTTGTTTTTGTTTTTGTTCTGTTTTGTTTTTCTGTGTAGCTTTGGCTGTACTGTACCTACTTTGTAGGCCAGGCTAGTTTCAAATTCACAGACATTGGCCTGCCTCTGCCTCCTGGATTGCTGGGATTGCAGGCACATGCCACCAGGCTCGGCTTTAAGTTGAGTCTTTGAAAGAAGCATCCCAGCGATGGAAAGCCAACTAAAACATCTCAAGTCAAGGAAATCTGGGTTCTAGCACCTCCTCCAATGCCAGCTTTGCACTGTCATGATATCTTCCACAGAAGCCCAGCTTCCTTATCTGAAAACAACCTGTTCTTTGGGTCTGCTGAAATTCTTATCTATAATGGCAGATAACTGGTCACGTGAAAAAGAAATGTGAAAGTTGAGAATGAAGAGTATGGAGGAGACACAGGATTCATGCTGAATAGAAACTTACTTGCTCCAGGAAGGAAGTCCAAGCATGTGAGGACTGGATCTTCTGAGTGAATTTTGAGTGCACAAGCTGAGGATGTAGAAGCAGGAAACAATAATAAAAGAAGTGTCTCCTGGAGATTAAATGAGAGCAGTGGAGTCAGGAGGAGCACTCAGGGGAAAGGCCTGAATACCCCTTTGCCTCAGCCCATCTCCTACAGAAGCTAACGGTGCGCCCTTTTCCATAGATTCTTTACATTCATGGCCTGCTTTACAGATCCCTGGGTTAGGGTTCTGCCAGGGCCCCCAGGAACATGGAATACCTGTGAATTGTGGTAGACACTGCATAAAAAGCCATCTGTCAATGTGTCACTCTGAGAAGGGAGGACCCAGTCATCGGAATCAAGGTCATTGCTGAACCAGTACAAACAGGGAGGCTCGGAAGCAAAGGCAGGGCTCTCGAAACTTCTTGTCTAGTACAGGGGAACCATCATTCTCTCCCAATCAAAAATTTCTCTTACATGCTCTGCCCCTCTCTTTACAGCAACAAGAAAACCTCTGAGGGACAGAGCATGCTGACTTAGACTCCCCAGAGCTGCAACCAAACCATTGTTCTCCTTCATACTACCTTGTAAATAAGAGCAAACGCTAAGTGGCCCTGCCTAGTGATTAAGTGTGTAAACAAGACAGCTCATGAAGAAGAAAGACTCGAGTGTTTGGGGCCATCGTTCCAAAGATATTCGGTCAAAGGTTAGTAAACCATTCCATACTGAGATTTCAAGGCAGAGCATTCCCAAAGCTACACATTCCATAGTTTAAAAGGAAGATGTACATTTATCATAATAGGCTGGCATACTAAGGGCAGGAGGGAGGAGAAAGGATATCACAGTTCTGTGTAGAGAAAAGCTTTGATTCTAAAAAAGGGATGACTTCACATGGCTCAAATTAGCACAACTTGGAAACTGCTTCACATTAAAAGTAATATATGATTATTACAGAGAAGTTAGAGAAAATGAAAGGATAAAAAAGAGCATTTTCAAACCATTCTAAACCTCACTGTATAAAATCCAGCTTCCAATTACTCTCTCTATATATTTTTACTTCAAGAGTCTTTTTAAATTTTTAATTTTAAAAATCTTATGTATGAGGATATTTTGCCTGCATGTGTGTCAGTTTCCTACTTGAGTGTCTGGTTTAGAAAAGAGTCTAGAAAAAGGTATCAGATCGTATGAAACTAGAGTTGCAATTAACTATGAGACACCATGTAGGTGGTAGGAATTGAACCTGAGTCCTCTGGAAGAGCACTCCATGTTACTTACCACTAAGCCGTCTCTCCAGCCCCTGAAAGCTTTTTTTTTTTTTTTTTTTTTTTTGCTTTGGAAGTGAGCAACTTTATTTATTGATTTGTCATATACTGATTTCATATGATAATGGGTTTCGTATGACATTTTCTTTTTTTTTTAATTTTATTAATTTATTCTTGTTACATCTCAATGGTTATCCCATCCCTTGTATCCTCCCATTCTTCCCTCCCTCCCTTTTTCCCCTTATTCCCCTCCCCTATGACTGTTCCTGAGAGGGATTACCTCCCCCTGTATATGCTCATAGGGTATCAAGTCTCTTCTGGGTGACCTGCTGTCATTCCTCTGAGTGCCACCAGGTCTCCTCCTCCAGGGGACATAGTCAAATGTGAGGCACCAGAGTACATGAGAAAGTCATATCCCACTCTCCACTCAAGTGTGGAGACTGTTCTGACCATTGGCTAGATCTGGGTAGGGGTTTAAAGTTTACCGCCTGTATTGTCCTTGGCTGTTGCCTTAGTTTGAGCGGGACCCCTTGGCCCAAATCTGCCTATCATAATGTTCTACTTGTAGGTTTCTAGGACCCACTGGATCCTGCTACTTTGCTATTCTCACATGGTTCTCTCATCTCTCATCTAGGATGAAAGGTTTTTTTAAAGCCCAGGTGTCACGTTGCCTATGACCTTCCTCCTGATCTAAAAACAAGAGTGACCATTTTATCATGTCTTCATTAACATTGCACAGTATTATTTTAGTTTAAATATCAGATAAATCAGGGGAAAATCTGGGTAAAGGAAAAAACTAAACCTTAGTATCATATAATTTACATTCATTTGATTAACTAGAAACCTCTTCATTCTCCCACCGTTATTTGTCAGTATTTTTTATATCTTTCTTTTGCTTTATGTTCCTTCTCCACTTATTTATCAAGATCCTGAGAGTCACATAATTGAAGTTGTAGGACTTTTATATCTACTAAAAACATTACTCTTGGTAATTTCCTTATAATGTTAGCTCTAATTTTGTTGATTGTATTTTAACCTTAGTGAAATTTTATCTATGAAGGTTTTAACTTTTCATGCTATTTCATATATCAAATACATCAAAGCTTAAAAAACTTTCTTCCCTAAAAAGTTTGACAAAGGCCCACATCAGTTTTTTCTTCTATACTTTCTAAGGGTTTTCTTTTTAATGTTTAACTTTTAATTCATCTGGAATTTATTCTACTGCTACTTATGATGTTTAAAAATGTTCAAAGTTCTTTTAAAAATAATAAACATTTAACATATATTATATTTATATAATATTAGCTCACGTTTTCATGGCCAAGAAGTAGTCACCACAAAGGCTGCATGTTTTTAATGGTGTTTAGTCTTCCCCTCTAATAGTACAGGGCACAAAGTGCACATGTTTGCTGGCCACTGTTCCAAGTGAGTTTATCAGCATGCTGCACACCCAGCCTCTTCTTCACTATTAAGGAAAGTTTATCAACATGCTGCATACCCAGCATGTGGCCTCTTTTTCATTATTAAGAAAAATAAGTAATAAATAAGAATGGGTGTTCCCCTTCCCCCAATCATTAGCTGATCCTGTAAAGGAAATCAAGCATATATTGGTTCTCGTCTCATGCACTTATGCAATTTCCTTGACTGAAACATTTAACCAAAGAAAACTCCTCTTTCTTCCAAGGAAGGTCTTTGTAAAAAGCATGCGGTGACTCATCTGAAGGCACCAAAAACCCACGTGTTTCATCTCCTTCCAAAATGAAACATCCCTCCCTTTCCCTGCTTTTCAGCCCAAAGGTCTGGTGCTACACCGAAAAAGATTTGTGGCTTATTGTTCTGATGGATGCCAGGGTAATGGAATAGCACCATGCTATGCTCTGGAAAGGCGGCCAGCAAGGCACTGTGCTATTGACGGCTCACATTGTAATGGAGAAATATTAGGTGGTGTATTTCAATAGCCACTCAGAGGAGAAACAGTAGCCCTAAGACTGCCTCAGAGGAGAGGAAAGGGGACATAAAGAAACGGGGGGGGGGGGGGGTGCTTCAAAAGGGAAAATGTGATTCCAGAGAGGAAAAAGGTCTACTTGGAGCACAAGTTACTGCAAAGCTGTTTGCTGGGGAAGTGATCTAGAGGAGAGCAGCAATGGCACCACAGTGTTAACCTCACAGATACATTATTAATTTGAACAGCTCCACTGAGCACGCATGAGACTTTAAAGCCAGATTAGATTTTCCTTTAATATAAACAAGTGTGCTCTGTTTAACACATATGCAAAGAGAGACTGGCAAGGGCCAATATCTGGTAAATACATATTCTGTATAGATTCTGTCAGTGGTGTGTTTAAAACAAAACACAAGAACTACTGTGTAGCAGTAGAAGCAGCACAGTAGAGCAGTAGCAATTCAGCCAGCAAACCACTCTGGTTTTCTTATAAAGAAGAGTAGGGAAAGTAAGGCAAGAAAATTAAGAAGTCCCTCTTCTGAGGTCTGCTTTAGAACACACAGGGGTTCCAGTGCACCCTACAGACAGTCACAGGATCCATTACCGTGGCTATCTGGAATGGTCACTGGTAAACCCAAAGTATAACTCTTAGGTGAAATAAACTCGGACCCAAGAATACATTCTAGGCAAATAATCATGATAGATTTACCATAAAGATATTCTCAGCATTGCTTATCATCACAATAAATGAGCCTTTTCACCTAAAATTTCTATATGATTTTCATTCTTTGAGAACTTTATACATGTATACCATGTATCTTGACCATATGCATACCCAACAGTCTTCCTCCAACTTCCCCCACTCAATACACACACCTCAACTGTCATATCCTTTTTTTGTTTTTGTTTTTGTTTTTTAATTTATGACCCTCCTGGTCCAGTTAGAGCCGACCCGTATGCACGTTTGTGCAGGTATGAGGCTATCCATTGGGGCAAAAATAACCAGCCAAGAGCCACACCCCCAAAAGAAAACGATTCTCTCCCCCCACCCAACGGCCACCAATTACTAATAGCTTTTCAACTGTAAGAAGTACCTCAGTAACTCCTCCTCTATGTATGCTGGAATGTCAACTGTGGATCTTGGACCATTCTTGTCCAGGTAACCATAGCTGCTGTGAATCAGGCTTGAAATTTCCACTAGAGAATGTTTCCAAACACCCCTCCCATCCTCCAGCTTTTATATCTTCCCGGCCCCCCTTCCATAATACTCTCTGAGCCTTGGGAGGGGGGAGATTAACATTTTACAAATAACAAATTGCCACACAGAGATATATTTGAGGGCCTTTTTCTTAATGGACATAGAGTTTTTCATTGATGAACACATCAGAATTAAGTACATATTACTTAATGGATTTAAGAATATTATGTTTCCTAGGTTAAAAGAATACATTATATAGAGACCGTAAATACTGTGTAATTCATTTCTATTTCCCACCTGAAGAACCTCTAGGAGCCCCCTCTCCAGAAGTTCCTTATAATTTATTTATTTTATTGCCAACAAAATGTCTAACCATAAGACACTTTTTATCACGTCTAGTTTGCCATTTAAATAATTTAATTTTAGTCAGACTCTCAATTTATGTTCCTTGGTGATCTACATATCAAATGCATTCTCAAGTTATTTTTTCAAGGTTACAGAAGATACATACAGGCATAAAATCATGTAGAACAGACAAGAATTATACCCAAGGAAATTGTTAAGAAGGTGTGGCATGTAGCCACTGTTGTTTAAGGAATTCTATAAAAATGTAGACATTTAAGGTAATAAGCAGCACTGCTTCAGAGTGTGAGAACCAGCTTTCCATTACTGTGGCTAAATACCTGAAAAGCTATCTAAAGCAATAAGGAACTTGGCACATGGTAGCTTCAGAGGGAGCAGACTACAGGTCATTAGGATCCTTTGTTTCTGGGCCACCTGTGGTGTAGAGTTTATAGTAGGGCAGAGCTGTTCACCTTATGACCACCAGAGAATAGAGAGTTCAGTTTTACAACAAAGTCCTTCCCCTGAAGCCAGTTAAGCTATAAAGCCATCAATGACTCAGTCCATTGATGAGGTCAGGGGTCTTTTGGTCCAATCATGTCTCGCTTCTTACCACTGCTGCACTGAGGATCAAGCCTTCAATATAAGTGCATGGGGGAGGGGGGCGTTTATGACCCAAACCATTACACATAGTTTCTGAAGATCTGGAGCCCAGTCTCAGCTCAGCAGAGTGCTTTGGGCTCCAACCTCTTAGATGACTGCACTTGGTGTGTGCTGGCCCTTCGGTTGTCATCAAAGGTCAACTGGAAATCAGTGCCAGTTATACCTTCACTCAAGAGGTTGTTGACATGAGTCTGTCTGTGCCTTATGAGCTGTTGAGTTGAGACCATGGCCCTTCTCTGACATCTAATGTATTTAACAAATAATAGCAGAGCCATACCATAGAGATAGCTTAGTGGTTTGAGACACTTGCCACCAAACAGGACAACCTAAGAGTGGTACCTGGAACTTACATGATGGAAGGAGAGAACTGACTCCTGGAAATGTCCTCTGACCTCCACAAGTGTGTGCATGCACTCATGCGCACACACACACACACACACACACACACACACACACACACACACCAATACATAAATGTAAAAAAAATGCACAGGATGCATAAAACAAGTGGAGTGAAATTTGTAGTTTAAATGTACACATTAAAAAGGGAAATAAATGGCAGGGCCTAGCATCACATGTGTGTAATCAAAGACAAGTTAAAAGCTTGCCTGAGCTATATTTTGACACCTTGAGGCCTGGCGGCACTCAGAGGAAGGATAGCAAGTTACCAAGAAGAGACTCGATATTCTAAGAGCATATACAGGGGGAGGAGGTCTCCCTCAATCACAGACATAGAGGAGGGGAGACGGGGGGAAGTGGGAGGGAGGGAGGAATGGGAGGAAACAGGGGAAGGGCTAACAATTGAGATGTAATATGAATAAATAAAGAAAAAAAGAAAAAAAAGAAAAGGATGCCAAGTCCAAACTAAAAAAAAAAAAAAAAGACACTTTGTCTTTAAAAATAAATAAATATTTTCAAAAGAAGGAAAGAGGAAAAATATCTCAATTTGAAAATCTAACTTTATGGCCTAAGGAATTAGAAAAGAAGAATGAATCACAGGGAAAAGTGATAAAAGGAGATAAATAATAAAGATTGGAGTGAAGGTAAGTGGATTGAGAACAGAAAAACAACAAGCAAGTGTTGGTTCTTCAAAAGATAAAGAAAATTAACTAATCTTTAGCCTGATTAACAAAGAAGCCAAAAGAGTTTACTCCCAGTTCAAACAATTTTATGCAAGTAAAAAGGATTTTTAGGGCAGGCAGCCTCAATGATACAGTCTTACTTAGCATGTGTGAGGTCCTGGGCTCAACCTCCAGTACTTCAAAACAAAGGAGCAAAGAGGATCATAAGAGATCATATAGACAATTATATATGAAAAGATATATAAATATCTCTGATACATAAAAATCATATATGACAAAAATCAACAAGTTGGATGAAACTGATAAGACTTAGAAACACACAACCAAGATCAGGAAGAAATTCTTAAAAACTCAAACTGAACAAAAACTACTAAGTTTTTGCTGGTGAATTCTATCCAAAATCTAACGAAAGAATTACTATTACTCTGCCTCAAACATTTTCAAAAAGCAAAGAGGAGAGAACACTTCCCAACTCATTCTGCAGGGTCAACATTACCAGCTTTTTTTCTTTTCTTTTCTTTTCTTTTCTTTTCTTTTCTTTTCTTTCTTCTTTCTTCCTTTTTTTTTTTTTCTTTTTTTTTTGAGACAGGGTTTCTCTGTCTGTCCTGGACTCACTTTGTAGACCAGGCTAGCCTCAAACTCATAGAGATCTGCCTGCCTCTGTCTCTGCAAGTGCTGGATTACAGGCATGCACCAGCATGTCTGGCTGCATTACCAGCTATTAAAGTAAAGGGTACTGCAGAAAAGGTAATAAGCTATAAACCAACACTGCTGATAAATACCTATTGATTCTTTTAAAAATCTCATTAAAACAGTAAAAACCAGAATCCAATTTTGTTAAATTACCAGCACCAAGTGGAATGTATTCCTGAAATGCAAGAATGGTTCAACACTCCAGACTGTATCAAGATAATATTAGCAGCCTAAAAGCAGAAGTAAAATTTTCACTTTTGATAAATTCCACTCATAAGAAAGTAACTGGATCTAATCTCATTCAAAGGAGGAAAAAAATTACACAAGGCCATGAACACCAGAGGACAGATGTCATTGGAGACCATTATAGAAGGCAACTACCTCTGTCTGTTACTTTTGCACTGCTATATACTTGACAATAAAAATAACTTAAGAAAAGAAATCTTTATTTTGGCCCATGATTTCTGTAGCTTCATGGGCTATTGTGATGTGGGGTGTGGTGTGGGAAAGCATCACACATCTTGGCAATCTAGAAAGCAGAGGGAATAAATTCAGGGATGGTCTGGAGCCAAGAATACACTCCGACTTACTGTCTCCAAATATAACACAGCCCTTACCTTTTGCCATCACATTAGGAAGCAATTAAGGAGCTAATATCTTCATTAGGTCAAAGCCATTGTATTCCAAAAGTTTCTGGAAATACCTTTCACAGAAACTCCCAAAATTATAATTTACTGATCTCTTAGTATCAGCCCAAATCAAGTTTGTAATTAAGACTAGCCATCACAGCAAAAGAAAGTGTCACAATAAAAAGCAAAAAGGTATTCATGAGAATTACCTCTAATCTCTTTACCAGCGAGTGTGCAAATCTCTTGAGAGTGTTCCATAAATAAGATGAACTGATAATTTATCATCCAAAGTACAACTCTTGAGATCAGGAAATTATGCTAACTGTAAATGACCATACTGGGACAAGAAGTTTAAATAGAACTGTCTCTGTCAATCCAGATATGTGGACATTCCAACCAAAGATCCAGATTCTGGGTGTCTTAGCTGATAGTACAATGCCAATATAAGTCAATTATCAAATATCTACTTGTTGAATGACAAAACAACTCCAACACAAAGTACTGGAGACACGAAATGTTCGATAATCTCAAAGAGTTTTCCTCATAGTCCAATTAAGAAAAACTGAAAATCTCTCCAACCTTGTGTTCCTAGCTAGCTTCAGCTGTCAGCCTGGCACTGTCTAGAGCAGTGTTCTCAACCTTCCTAATGCTGCGACCCTTTAACACAGTTCTTCATGTGGTGGTAACCCCTAGCCATAAAGTTATTTTCATTGCTACTTTATAACTGCAATTTTGCTACTATTAGGAATAGCAATGTAAATATCTGTGTTTTCTAATGGGTTTTGGCGATGGCTGAGGACGGGTTGTTCAACCTTCCCCAAGAGGTGGCAACCTACAGGTTGAGAACCAGTGGTCTAGAGACATCTGCAGAACTGTGGAGGACTTTCCAGATTGGCCTAAGGCCTTATCTATGAGAGACTGTCTTGATTGATGGTTGGTGTGGGAGGGCCCAGTACAATGTCAGCAGCACCATCACTCGGCAAGTAGACCTGGGTTGTATAAGAAAGCTAACTGAGCAGAAGCCAGGGAATGACTCCATGGGAAATGTTCCTCCATGCTTCAAATCCTGCTGAGTCTCTGCGCTGACTTCCCTTCGTGGTTGCCTGGAACCTAAAAGTATATGCTGACATGCACCCTTCCTTCCTTCTTTGTCACAGTGCTCACCACAGCCACAGAAAACCACATTAAAGTACCCCTCAAATTCTACTTTTCAATCAGAAACAAAATCTGCAGTGACATAAAGATTTCTCTCCAGAAGCAAATCCCAACAGAAGGGTGACTTCACATACATAGCCGGGTCATAACATCTGACCGGATCAAGCCTGCTTTGCGTGGCACTATGCTGAGGCACTAGCTGCAACTCTCTCTAACCCAACTCTTCGACACACTAAGTGTTCAATTGACACCTTCTAAGCCCCAGTGTACTCTTTACAAGGAACGTTCAATTAAATGTGACACTATTCATAAACACCCAGCACATGCATTCATCATACCAACAAGTCGTTGAATGTTTCCTATGTGCCAATATATAATTCCTAGAAAGCTAAGGTCCAAGAATATTCTCCGTAGAAATGCATATGGCTGCACAATCTGGGGATGCCAAAGAATCCTCAACAAACTAAATTAGAAACCCTAAACTCACAGTCACTTGTCATTGTAGCTGTCAATCACAGCAGTAACTGAATCCCATATCCAATTTAAGACTGTGTTGTCACTCCGTAGATGGAGAACTGCGCTCCCTCCAAATTGCAAGGAAGTCAATCATTTGCATGAGTTCTTTCACTGAAATTTTGTGCCCAGACGGTGAGGAAAAAAAATAATGAGTTCAAATTTCAGTATGTTAAAAATGTTACCATTTATAGTGGACAAAAAAAAAATATGCAACTTTTTGTAAGTCTAAGTGACTAATGTTATATGTGATATGGAACTTTGCCTCTTGTGCCTATAAAATTGGATAAAAGTTGTTTTTAGGAATTTGTGTGTAGTTAAGGAAATCATAAACTGTAGGTGACCTAATTGTAAATATAAATAACAAGAGGGAGAATAGAGATTGCACAGCTTGTGACACCATAACTTTTGAGGGGTGTGATTTTTTTCCAGATAGTTTAATTCGGAGGACACTGGAGAAGGAGTAAATAGAAGAGCCTTGAGAAGCCCTACTGAAGCTACTGCTCCCCCTGATGCTCTCCCTGCTGTTACCTTTGCTGGACTGCTGTTTTGCTGGATTGCTGGATATTCTGACAATGAAGATCAGACTTGTCCCTAGGAACCAGATGTCTCTGATCAGCAAGACATAGTCTAAAGAGGTCTATATCTCCTTTTCCCCTTAGCCTTCTTTCTTACCTCCATAGTGTTGGAGGTATGGAAAGAATTGGGATAGAGTGGTATATATAAGAACCCAATAAAGTAGCCTCGAAAGGTACACCTACACAGGAGACAGTTGACACTTCCAAAACTGCTATTTTGTGCCAAGGACTGTGTTCAATTTAATTCTCAAAGCAACTCTTCTCAGTAAGCCAAAATCCAGTAAATCAGTCTCTAGAGAAAGAACATTAGATTAGACTGTAAGTGTAAACTAATTTAAACCTTGACTAACTCTTATCATGGCAATTCTGCAGGTCTATGCATACCCCTTTAAATGGATCTCTAGGGTCCTGGAGTTGTTTCCTTAGAGCTCACAGCATCCTCAAACTCTGGAAATCCAATGAGGCACTATCCATGACAACCCTTACTGCTGGCACCCCACTTTAGCAAACTCTGCAATCTTACACTGGGGAGACACTAGTATTTCTGCCAAGTACCTAATTCTTGTGTTTCTAAGCTTTCCAGCTCTTACCCTGTTAGACCAAGTCTTACTCCTGCCATTGTTTCCATACCACAGCCATGCTTGAGGTTCATGCAGAAGTAGGAGGAATGCCCTGAAATTCTAACCACTGTGCTTCTCATTTTAACACCTAGGTAACAAAGGTGAATCTTCAAGGCCACTATAAAACTGGTCCCTACATTAGACACAGGCTTATCATTTGGTTTAAAGGCCATCATCCAATACAAACTCCATTCAGGCCTCACCTCTTTCCTTCTCTCACATCTGTAGAAATCTGTACCTTTTGCTTCTTTGAGCCAATGACCCTTGTGACATGTGACAAGGATATGAATTAATCAAATGCACAAAGGCATTCATAAATTACAACTTTTGCTACAAGGAAACTCTATCTACAAATAGACAAAGCTTTGGAAAGTTAAGAGGTTGATGCAGTTCTTGATTGGAGTTGGAACCCCAGGTCTGCTTAACTGCAAGTGATTCCATCTTCAGACTTCCTAAACATAGCTTGTGCAGTATGCCTAAGAAAGAACATCAGTTTATGAAAGTGCCAGACTTCTTCTTTTAGCTTTGATGGTTGCAGTGCATCTGTCTCATCTCAGGGTCTAATTTAGTCTCTCTGTGTAAGGCTGGGGGTACTGAAGTGCAAGTACTCCTGAAGGGTTCTTATTGATTGCTTGCTCATGAGACCACCAAATGACTCTACGTCCTGCATTCCTACCACCTTAAATGGGTTGTCACTTTCTTTGCTATGTGTCACATGGAAGCTCTAAAGTGCTAGAGTTTGTGTCATCATGAACCAGAAACTCAAATCTTCATAGTCTATGAAATGTGAAGTCTTCTGGAAGTTGTCTGTAGAATGCAGCAAAGTAACTACCACTTTAAGAGAAGACATGATGAGCTATTCCTCAACACACTAGACCATGTCTCCCAAGAATGTTTCTGACACACCTACAATGATACAGGAAAGATTTGGGATTCAATTTAGTGAAGAAAGTGTCGTGAGGGAAGATAATTCTTTATCATGTGGAACCCTTCCCAGAAAAGTGCACAATTCTAAAATATTCTGGAGTCATCCACTGCTTGTTCCCTATTCAAATTCTTTCACGGAAAAAAAAAAAAAATAAAGGAAAATCTTTCAAATTCTATGAGCTAGCTTGTCCTTGTTTCCCTTAAAGGCCACAGTTTATTAGAGGGTGGGTGAATCTTTAATGTATTAATGCTGAGAAACATCTTTCTACGGAATGAAGGATTGTGCAGGAATATCCTGATAAGAGACTAAATGCAAAAAAATCAAACAGCCCAACTATACAGCCTGTGGCTCTGTGAAGAAAGGCTCTCAGAAAGCTCTACACTGAAAATTTCAACCAACAGAGAGGACAATAGAAAAGCCACCATTTTGTGGCTACTAATGAAATAACTAAGGCAGGAATTATCAATATCAAAAGGCTTAGATGAAAGCTTGGTAGAGAGCCTGAATGCTTCCATGGTGACAAATGCTGGTTGACGGGAGGGGACTGTAAATTTCAGGGTTGGGATCTAGCTGTCATAGCCTCTCCTACTTCCTTGAGTATGTATGAAGGAAACAGCACTTTTCAGGATGTATTTTTGTCAAATGCTTGCCCTGGACCTAATTAAGCATTTATATCCAATTTTCAACTCATGCATGAGTTAGAGCTAGAAACCTAACACCACTACAAAGTGTTCAAACAATTCAGAAAGAGGAATCTTCTGGGCTAATTAGGCCAAGTTTCTCCAAAGTCTTCAACACGTCTGCCATTAAAAAAAGAAATTAAATAGAGGGGAGTTCAACTATATTAGAAGATGCTTAAGAGATGTAACAAGCAACTGTGACATGGGTTGGACTCCAGTTTAGATAGACCAACTAGGTCCATCTTGGTCCAACTTGCTTTGATGGCTTGAAGTTATTATTACTTATGAAAAAGATTAGTGTAATGTTTATGTAGGAAGATGGCCTTTATTCTTTAGAGATTTGTGCTAAAGTATCTATGAATAAAATACTGAATCTATAATTTGCTTCAAACTTCAGCACACAAGCTGGGCGTGGTAGTGCATGCCTATAAACCCAGTACTTAGAGAGGCAGAGGCAGGTATATCTCTGTTAGTTCAAGGCCAGCCTGGTCTACAAAGCAAGTCAAGGACAGGACTACACAGAGAAACCTTCTCTCAAAAAACAAAAACAAAAACTTCAGAATACAAAAATATATGCAACAAATACAGTAAATTACAAATATTTGTGTCTACATGACAAATCTAGGATGGCTCAGAAGATGGCATGCTGCTTTCTTTACTTGTTTGACATTTGACATAACTACTTTCAAAAGAGCTTCACCCTAGTGGCTTTGGGATGCATTGAAGTAAAAGAAGCATATGGATTCCAAGATAGTCCCGCCTCTATGCTTTGAAAGTCCAACGGTGCCATCAGGTCCTCGTAGAGCAGCAGTTCACCTCTTCCTTGTCTTGTAGAGGAGAATGTGCCCAGGGAGACAAAGTGACTTTGCCCAAATCCCCCAGCTAGCAGGCAAACCTAACATCTCATAGGTGTGCCTGGCTCCTCCCCTCTGTGTAGCCCTGCAATCTTTGAGCTTTGGCTAAAAGGGAAATAGAAGATCTGGGGTAGTTTCTACTGCTATCAGAAATCCAAGGTGAGTAGCCTGGAATGTGCTTTCTCAGCCTCAGGCTAGAGGAAGGGATGGGTGCAGGCATTCCCAAGACAGTGCATAACAAGGTCACTGGAGACATGTAACAAGTCGGAACATATTCTTTAATAAGAAAGAGAAATTTTCAGATTTGGCATTGTCTCTGATGGTTGCTTTGAGTTCTACAATTGTATCTTCTAGTCCAAAGATTCATCCTACTGAGACTCTAGGTAAGAGAAATATAGGAGATGGGGAAATAGAAGGTCCCAGAGGGTCCTAGAAACCTACAAGAAGAGCATTGTGATGGGTGGATTGGGGCCCAAAAGGGTCTGCTCAAACTATTGCACTAACCAAGAACAATACAATAGTAAATATCGAACCCCTACTCTGACCTACCCAATGGACAGGACATTCTCCCCAATTATGTGGAGAGTGGGGACTGATGTTGACACGAACTCTGGTGCTCCATATTTGACCACCTCCCCTTGGTGGGGAGGCCTGGTGGCACTCAAAGAAAAAATAAGCAGACTACCAAGATGAGACTTGATAGCCTATGACCATATAGTAGGGGAGGAGGTCCTCCTCAGTCATAGACCTAGGGGAGGGGAATAGGGTAAAAGCGAGAGGGAGGGAGGGAGGAATGGGAGGATACAAGTGATGGGATAACAATTGAGTTATAATCTGAATAAATTAATAAAATTAAAATTACATTTTTTTAAAAAAGGGAAAAAAGAAAAAGAAAGAGAAATCAGACGACTTCTCTTGGATTTTGCTGTGGTTTGAATGTGAACTGTTTTTCATAAGCTCCTGTGTTGGAGCCATTGGGCCCCAGCTGATGATACTGCTTAGGAAGATGATGAAATCATTAGGGACTAGTGTCGTACTGCTGAAATTGGGTTACTAAGGGATTGGCCTTGAGTCTCTGTAACCCAACCGCTTAATATTCATGTTGTACTTCCTCAGTATAGATGAAATGTGACAACCCAGCCACCTGTAAGGTTCCCTGCCTACTGCTGACTTCCCTACCTTGAGGGACTGTGTCCCTCTGGAACCGTGAGCCAGATGAACTTTTTCTCCCTTAAGTTGCTTCAGTCATGGTATTTTATGATAGCAAGGGAACGGTAACTAAGACAGAAGGTTTTTGTTTTGTTTTGTTTTGTTTTTTTAGCAGCTTTAATTTTTTTCATTTTAATTTTATTAATTTATTCAGATCACAACTAAATTGCCATCCTATCACCTGTATCCTCCCTCCCTCCCGCTTTCACCCTATTCCCCTCCCCTAGGCCTATGACCGAGGGGGACCTCCTCCCCCACTCTATGGTCACAGGCTATCAAGTCTCATCTTGGTAGTCTGCTTATTCTTTCTTTGAGTGCCACCAGGCCTTCCCACCAAGGGGAGGTGGTCAAATATGGAGCACCAGAGTTCGCGTCAACATCAGTCCCTGCTCTCCACATAACTGTGGAGAATGTCCTGTCCATTGGCTAGATCAGAGTAGGCATTCAATATTTACTACTGTATTGTCCTTGGTTAGTGCAATAGTTTGGGCAGACTGCCCTGGACCCCGATCCACCCATCACAATGTTCTTCTTGTAGGTTTTTAGGGCCCTCTGGGTCCTTCTATTTCCCCATCTCCTATATTTCTCTTACCTAGAGCCTCAATAGGATGACCTCACATCTATCCCAAACTCCTGGTAAGTGAAGACTTTTGTGGGATGTGCCTTTTGGGCTAGTGTCCAATTATAAGTGAGTATATGCCATGTGAGTCTTTCTGCTTCTGGGTTAACTCATTCATTATAGTCATTTCTAGTCCCATCCATTTGTCCACAAATTTTGGGATTTCCTTGTTTTTAATAGCTGAGTAGTATTCCATAGTATTAATGTACCACAGTTTCTTTATCCATTCTTCAACTAAGGGACATTTAGGCTGTTTCTAGGTTCTGGCTATTATGAATAAGGCTGTTATGAACATGGTTGAGCATACGTGTTTGTTGTGTGGTGGAGCATTTTCTGTGTATATTCCAAGGAGTGGAATAGCTGGAAGATAGAAGTTTTTATCCTTGTAACAGAATGACATGGACAGACTTCGGGGCTCAGTCAAGCCCTATAGAATTTAACCTGATACTAACTTCTTTATGCATAAAATAAAAACAGTAATACAAAAGATCCTAAAAGAAGGAACTTCTTGATATAAAAGACTGACCCCAAAACTTAGCAGGTGCTTAAAAGTCTCCATTTTGCCCCCTTTACCTCCCCTCCAAAAGATACTGATCTGCAGCTGTCAAAAACTGCAGACCGCTGCCTTATCGGCAGGAGGGCCATTTAATAACTTCTGTTCTCCAGCCGGAACAATTTGTGACGGTTTTCTCCCATTTTCTTTGCCTAGAGAAACATTTGCTTATCAAAATATGTACCTCATATTAGCTCAGGAAACCAAAAAGGGGGTGGGGGTGGGGAGGAGCTCCGTTCTGTTGCAGCAATAAAGGTTTCCTTCTCGAGCGATAATCAAGTCTGCATAATTAAAACTGCTCCGACTGCTGAACTCATTTTCAGGCTGGGGCTTTCTTCCTGTAGCAACACTTACACGCAAAGTTCTGCCGTGAATGAATTTAACCGTGAGTCTAATTACAATTTTAATGAATATCTCCAGCCCTGCATGTAAACGTGCACTCTAAGGCTTAGCTCTCCATTAGGGTGTTTTAAGGTCTTTTCATTTTTAATATAAAAGAATGCGTCTGGCAATGTGGTCGGGCAGAAAAAGAAATACTCTTTTTGGGTCTTTTTGGTTCTGTTTTGATGATTAAGTAGAAAATGCAAAATGTCTGCTACTTTCAAGAGCCTATGTGGTGGGGGGGGGGACATTTTACCTTAAATTGTCAAATGTTAAAGATGAGCAACACTTTGGCATATTTATATAACCTCTCCAATTTGGCATGAATACTTCAAAATACTGAAATCCAGAAACATTTTATAAAATGAAGTAAAGGAAAAGGAAGTATAGAACTTCCTTCTTTAAAAACATTTTAAAGAAGAAAACAAATATAGAGACAGCCTCTTGCGTCACCCAAGGTCTAGAGGAGCCGGTGTTCTTCAGAACAGCCCCGCACGCATGACAGGGTTAGGACTCTGAGCTCAATATAAAAAGTAAGATGGAGTTTGGGAATTTCGGAAAGACTGTTTCTTTCAGCAGTATTTAATGATGTTACACAGTGGTGGTGTTGGTGTTTGACAGAGCCTCATGTAGACCAGGTTGGTGTACTATATAGCTGAGTCTTGAGCTTCGAATCCTCCTGCCTCTACTTCTAAGTGCTAGGATTAAGCCTGGCTCTGTCACCTTTGCCCTCAACTAACACATCCACATAAACAGAGCTGCAAATGTCGGCTTCCTTTAGTTCTCTAAGGACCACTGAGAGGATGTGACGAAATGGGTGTGGCAACACCCAACCCATGGTCTCTCCTGCTGCAATGAACGTGAGCTCTCTCCCTCCCTCTCATGACAGGCTGTTCCACCTCTCCTGAAGGTTTGTATGCAAGTTGTCTCATCAATTCAGTGGCCCAGAACGGACTAGACAAGATGACACTACCAGCCCTATGACAATAGAAAAGAGACATATTATACGCAGACTTATACGTGGGATTTGAAAAATGGGAGAGCTTCCAGCAGAGGCGCTGTGCCGGGAAGCATAAGACTAATAACAACTTGTGTTTGAAAAGCAAGAGAAATGGGACACAACTGGTTGACCGGCATCCGTCGTGGTGGGCTTGTCCTTCTGGTCATGCTGTCTGCCTTAATGTTGCATAAGCAGAATTATTGCCTGGGAGAGTTTTTATAGTGTACATCTTACTGACAAAAAGCAGGTCACAGAGCAGTAAAAGCAACATGAAACCATTTTGTACATAATATATGAGTATGCATATTTTAAATAGGCATGTGTGTTTGTGCATGTTGCATATGCATTTATACACGCAATATGAAATAAAATTTAATAAAATTCAAATTTAACTTGTGATAGCATAATATTTTCCAAAACACTTAATTGACTTAAAAATAAGAAAATATATCATATTTTCTCATTTGCCTCAAAGGGACATACTGCATTTGCACAATAAAATAAAGGCTAGAGTGAATAAACCATTGCATTCCTAGTCTTCAAACGTGTGACAGCTTATTTCCCCTGCTGTTCATGGGGAAGTATTAGGTGGTTTCCAGTTCCCTTATAACAATCATTGTCCTTAAGCAAGCATAGTTTTATTCTTCTTAGGTCGACAACAGATGAATGGATAAAGTGTAATATCTATACAAGATGGACTTTTAATTCAGACATAAGAAAGAATGAAGCTGTGCTGTGTGCAGGAGAACGGGCACAACTGGCAATGATTATATGAAGTGAATTGTGTTCCAGCTCATTTGAATTCCTAGGTCTTCATATGCAGTACTACATGCGTACATAGGACATGCAAGTGTAATTGAAACAATCTGAAGAGGCACAAGTGTGGATGAGGTGGGGCAATGAAAGGGGGGGTTGGTGAGCAATTTCAGTGTAAACTGGCACAAATGCTTACATAAAAACAGAGAGAACTCTTCAAGCTGTCTTTCAAGCCTCAACAGTATAGTATAAAGCAAACAATTCTATGTCCATCCTTAACAGTACAAACCAGAAACAGGGACAGGGAATGTGTACGCTTCTCAAGAGGAACTTAGCACAGCAGGGTCGGATGATGCAAGGCCAGAATCCTAGCTAAGCAGGAGGCCTAGGAAGGATGTCAGGTTCAAGGCCTACCTGGTCTACAGAGTGAGCTCAAGGGCAACCTGGAAAACCTAGTAAAACCTTGTCTCGAAATAAAAGGTAGAAAGAGTATTGTGGATGTGGAACGGTGGTAGAGAAGTTGTCAGACAAGTGTGAGAGCCCCCCCCAACATAGCACACATAGGTACATGTATACACACACACACACACACACACACACACACACACACACGCACGAACACACACATGAATTTAATAGTTCATTGAATATGATTACCATTCTCCAAAACCATCTAGGAAGATGCTAGAAAGTTTGAGGATGGAACTGTGAATTGTTTAAGAATGAAGCTGAAATCAACAAAATAGGGGTGTATGTGAAGTTAAGGTTTTTAAATATAGGAAAAATGGGGAAAGAAAATATATCAAATAAACAACAGCATGTAGATGATTGGGCTCTCACCAAAGGTGCTGAAAACATAGGCAGTGCTGAAAATATATACATCAAGATGAAAGTACTAAGCATAATGAGATATGCAAATTTCACATGGGTTGACTAATCTAAGTTCCTAAGACCTCTCTGTCTCTGTCTCTGTCTCTGTCTCTGTCTCTCTCACTCTCTCTCTCTCTCTCTGTACATGTAATTTCATTTTAATTAGTTAGAAACTTGAGCAATATTTTAGAAACTCTACTCTTAAAGAAATGGTTCACTGCTCCCAATACTATGTATTTAATGGGTCTCTTAGTTCATAGCATTGACAATGCTAAGACTGTATGGTCACAGACAATAAAATAGCCTCATCCTCACAGGAAGCTTTTATATTGAAGAGTAATAGATCTGTCTATAATTTTCAAGCAAGTTTTGTTTTTACTATAGTAAGTGGATTGTTTCAGTGAAGGCAAAGTTGTGATGTTCAATTGGAAAGATAGCGTGTGTGAAAGTACCTGTCAGTAACAACCCTTTAAAAAAACATTTAGGTGTTTGTAGCTGCTTTGTGAATAACTTATTTGCAGGATGGTGGAGGAGTTGGGGGGCATCTGCAGCCTGTCAAGTGGGGAACAATTTACAGACAAATATCACTGTAACCTAGTCACATTACAAGTCAGAGCAGATATTTCACATTGTCAGAGCTGTACTATAAAAGGTGATATTTATATAAATACACACACAGAGAGAGATGTGATATATATATACACACACACAAACAGACACTACAAGAAGCCCAGTAATTCATTTCAGCTGTGGCTACAAAGAGCTAAGAAGCTTCATGGAGAAAGTAAAGAGCAATGACTCAGGAGGCTCACATGGCACGGATACTTGAATCTTGAAGAATTACATAAAATACTTACCTGAACCACTGCCATTATTTTTATAAGTCAAATATCAGGAGAGTCCCCATACACCTTTTATGTCATGACTCTGTTCTTTCTAGTCTTTTTAATATGGGTTGAATCATGTTGGGAGGAAAATTCCAACCAAATGAGATACAGTTCTTGCCAATAGCCAGCCTCACCCTCAGATCCACATCCAGCAAAATTATACAACTTATAATGCAGGCAGAGTAATGCTTCGGGAAGTGATAATGAGATTCCTTCAAGCTGGACCCGGTTCCCAGTTCTTAAGGACAGCTGCTTCACCAGGTGGTGCGATGTTGGATCACATAGGGGTCTGTGAAAACTGTGCACAGAAAAACAGACGTCATAAAGAACCCAGGGCGGGTACTGGGAAAGTGTGGGTCAGTCCTCTTTCCTCATTAGAAGTTGGGTGACCTTGAATGAGTAAATTAACCTCACCAAGGAATCTTGAACCATGCTTGAAACTGGGAAAAATGATGCTGCATTTATTTTGACATAATATGCACCAAAGAAATAAGCTAATGTTAGTATTTTTAACTGACACTATCCTGAAAAAAAAATTCCTGAAGATTCTGGAAACACTGGTGGTGATTTTTTAGACCATGATAGGCAATCTGAAACATATGCTAGGAAAATATTTTGAAAGTTTAAAAAGATCATATCAATTATATTCATGACAAATTTTATGCATCTTGGTGGAGGAAAAAACCCATCCTTTCTTCAGTATTTAACATGGAGCTGGTCCTTTGCCCAAGGCTTCAGCTGCCTTTTAACTCAAGGTAATTGGAGGAGCTCTCAGAAGGAAAAAGCCACCACACTGAGAACAATAAAGTATAGGTACCGGGTCTTGTTGCATCCTTTTTTCTGCTGTGAAAGTACAAAGATCCCACAAATGAGATCTGGAAGTAGAAACTAACTTATTTCCCCGGCATAAGAATGGACCATGAGAAACACAAAGATGAGTAAGCACAGAAGCCTTGAGCCACAGAGGAACACCAGTGCAAAGCAAGTGACCATCACTGGCCATTTGGAATGATTAAAGCAATAGAGAAAGATACAAATAAGCTTTAATGGTTTTTCTTTAAAATATATCAATGTTCATTCATTCCATGGAGCTAGGCATTTAAAGGATGCTTCCGAAAATGCAATACATTTCTCATTGCACTCTATTACAGCACGGACAATTTCTCTGAGTCATAACAGAGATGGCTACTGGTGCAATCAAATAAAATGCTTCCCAGGGCAGCCTGACTTCTGAAATAAGACATAGGCTCTAGACTTAACATCATACTTCTGCTCCATCGCCCCCTCACCTACCACCTTATTATTTTATTCATTTCTTCCTGAGTGGTCTAGGTTACTTCTTTCCCCAAGCTAGGTCTATACGGCAGTAAGTAGGAATGGCCATCCTTCTGTAAATCACCAGAAATTCCAATTTGGGATCGGTCCCTGAACCGTGTTGTTAATTGCTGTCTTGTAGTTCAGATTTTTTCCCATGCTGCCAAGCATAGGCAATGGTACTCCTCCCCTAAGTCTTAGTAAAATTGGAACTGAAAATTTTACTCCCACAAAATGTGACATAAGAAAAAAAAAAGCTCAATAATGTTATTATTGCTAATGAGTGCAAGGAACTCTCCATCTCCTCCCTTTTTTTTTTCTTTCTAGAATAAAACTCTCAACTTATCCGTAAGGTATATTATAGCCCTGTGATCCACAACTTGGAACAAGGAAGTTGCATCCTGTTATAAAAACCTGGCATTTATTTAAATAAGTTTTTACATTATTCATAATCCAAACCTGAGAAAGTTATTTTAGATGAAAAGCCCTCAAAGCTTTCTTTTCGCCAGAAGTCAAGGCAAAGAGAAGTTTATACTTCTGCTAGAAATTCCATATCACATAATCATACATGCTCATACACATATATACATATATGCAATTTTCATGAGATAGTCTTGAAACATGTAACACACACTGATATTTTTCTATTCTGTTTTGTTCCTTTTCATTCCTTTTTTAAAGTCCCTTTTTCCAATTCAAGAAATTTGTTCCATGCCTCACCAAGAGCCAAAATCCACAACTTGAAAAACACCAATAAAGAAAGCACAAGTCTCACAGATGTCTGTTTCCTTCAAATAGATCTTTAGAGAGTGGTTGGTTCGTGGGGGTAGGGCTACCAATTTACAGAGTAACATAGAATCCATGCACGCTGGGTTTTGTGAAATGCACGTTATCTTGTAAAGACAAACCATTTATATCTCTTTAATCTTCAACACCCTTTTGTAGCCATTACAAAAAGTCAAAATTTGGAATCCCACCTTAATGGCTATAGGCAACATTTGTGGGGGTGTGCTTAAGTGTTATTGTTTCTGACAAATCTTACTGCAATGCTGCACCATGTTTTTCTAGAAAATATCTGTTACACTGGAGAGCTATTTTTGAATCATAATTACCCTACTGAAATATGGGTTTTAGCATCTGTAAAATTTTAAATACCAAATTTTTAATAATTTCGGCCTTCCAAGACCCAATATCTGGTTATACCAGCTTTTTTCTCTTCAAGCTTCATCAATTGCTGCAAAGCTTTCAGAGCTACCAAAGATTAGACAAAAATTCAAATGCTCTCTCTCTCTCTCTCTCTCTCTCTCTCTCTCTCTCTCTCTCTCTCCTCATCCCTCCTCTCTGTCTCTGTCTCTCTCTGTGTCTCTGTCTCTCTGTCTGTCTGTCTGTCTCTCTCTTCTCATCCCTCCTCTCTGTCTCTGTCTCTCTCTGTGTCTCTGTCCTTCTCTGTCTGTCTCTCTGTCTCTCTGTCTCTGTGTTTGTGTGTGTGTGTGTCTGTGTGTGTCTGTGTGTCTGTGTCCCACCTGTAGCTGGCACTCACAGAGACGGAAGAAGGCATCAGATCCCCAAGAGCTAGGATTATGGACAGTCCCATCCAATGTGTGTGATGGGAACTGAACTGTGATCCTCTGGAAGAGCAGCTCTTAAAGATAAACCTTCTCTCCATCTCCGTACCTGACCCTTGATAAGCAGAGACTTCCAGTAGAAACACATGACATCATGGGAACTGGCTCGTCAGAAGAACAGAGAACAGTGGACAATCCAAAGATAGGGTAAGAGCTCCTGCTATTGCTCCATGGAAAGTCTAGACAAACCCAAGTGGGGAGTGCCTGGAAGTCTCTTAGCTTGGGGGTCTCTAGAAATCAGAGTTCAAAGTAGTAACTAAAGTGTTGTCACTCCATTCAAGAGGAGCAAAGCCCAGGTCCTGAAGGCTATGGGAAAGAGAAGAAGAGGAAAGAACAGTACCGAGCAGCATTGCATGCATATCGTCTCCCGTTTCACGATGAAGAGCAGAGATGTGACAGGCAGCTCAAGAAACATGCTCACGCACAGTCCAAGATTCCTCTGCAGAGCGTGCCAAGAGAAACTCCAGCTCAGTGTGACACAGAAAGGAGCAAAAGCAGCTGGGGTTTGGGGGCCCATCCCTCTCCCTCATCTCCCGACACATACTGGTAAAGAATTTCTTCACAGCAAGTACATCGTCCCACACTTCAGGCTGCTCCTTTTAGGCCCTCAGCATCCCGTAGCACTCAGATTTCCTTACCTATAGTGGGATTTTAGGTTTAGGTAATACATAGTATTGTTTAGAGACCAACAAGCTTATGAAATGAATTCACAAGGATGTCAGGAGCAAAGGTAATAGCCTTCTGCAGAAGGTGTACAACAGCTTTGGAAAGGAGAGGGTAGCTGATCAGATCTGAGAATACAAGCAAGGCAGATACAGAGAACGTGATAGAATTTAGATACTGAGTCTCCACTGGTGTGTTACAGGCTTGGTCTCCAAGATAACACTGCCAGAAGGCATCAGCATCTTTAAAGGTGAGGCATAACAAAAGATCCTCAGGTCACCTGGAATGTGCCCTTGGAGGGGACTGTGGGGGCTCTGGCCTCTTCCTGATACTCTTTTGCTTCTTAGCCAAGGGGTGATCAGTTTTCCATACTATGTGTCCCTCACCTTTCCTACCTGTCATCCTGACCAAAGGCCCAAAGCAATGACTCCATCCAGTCTTTGACTCTGTCTTAGTTATTTTTTCTATTATTATGAAGAAATGCCATAACCAAAGTATTACAAAAGACAGTTTGACTTAGGTCTTCTTGCAGTTTGAGAGGCCTAGAGTCTATGATTACCATGGCAGGGAGCACAGCAGCAGGCAGGCATGGCGTTAGAGCAGTAGTTAAGAGTTTACATCCTCATCCATAGTTGGAGGAGGAAGAGGAAAGGGAGGGAGAGGGAGAGAGACAGAGAGAGACAGAGAGACAGACAGAGACAGACGGAGATGCACAGACAGACAGACAGACAGACAGAGACAGAAACAGAGACAGAAACAGAAACAGAGACAGAGAGAAAAGTCCTGTCCTGTCCTTTTAAAACGTCAAAGCCCACACCTAGTAACTCATCTCCTTCAATAAGGCCACACCTCCTAATGCTTCGAAAACAGTTCCTATTACTGGAGACCAAGTGTTGAAACATATGAGCCAAAGGGGAGCAGTTTCATTCAAATGACCACAGTCTGGGAACCCCAAAACTAAGAACCAAATGAATGAATTCTCTTTACAACTTAATTGTCTCGGGTACGTCGTTATAGTAAGGAAAAGCTGACTAACACAGAAATCTCTGCCTTTGAAATGACAAAAGTGTGGACCAAGGATCCAAAAAAGAAGGAAGTGTATGTTTAGAATACTGGATAGGGCTGTCTCTATCCATTTTTATACATCGTGTCAGATTAACACCACAGTAGCCTGTGGTATGCACTCCTCCGAATGTAGAACCTTTCACAAATTAAAGGCACAGTGACAAGCCACATTCCTGCCAGGCAAGGAATGGACTGAAATCTTGGTGCATAAGTAGAGTGGAGTTTGACCTCTCCTTTAAGGAAAGCCTACCATTTACCACATTGTGAACCCATGGGGCACTTTGTTAAGTGAAACAATCCAAATGTGAAGCACTTCTCACATGACTCCCCTTCTGGGAGGAAATCAAAATAGTTAAACACATAAATGAAGACAGCATGATGCTGATTCCAGGGCCTGGGATGAGTGTTGTTCCAGTAATGCAAGATAAATACATATTAGAATCTAGTGTACATAATAGGGCTGCTATCTCTCATTGTATAGGTTAAGAAAATAATGGACATAGTGCTAAATAAACTGTTTATGATCTTGAAGCTAAAAAAAAAAAAATAGTGCTGCTATCAGCCATTTTCTGTGGCTAAGACCACAACCTCATAGGCGCTCTATATTATAAAATGAGATACTGGAAGTTTGGCTCATGGTTCTGTTGAAAGGTTGGGGACCATATCTGGGGATAACTTTCTTGCTGAGATTCCAGAAATAGTCCAGGCTATCACATGGTACACATGGCGAGTATTACGGCATATATTATAGATGTGTCCTGCTCCTGTCTTCTTGTAGAGTCACGGGCGTTCAGAGGATCCCATTTTGCTATTCTTACATAATCCTAATGACCTATCAAAGCCTTCCCCTTTAAAGGCTGTAAGTGGTTCCGCTTTCATACTCTTAATACCTCAAATGAAAATTGCATTTCAATAAGAGTTCCAGAGGTGGCAAACTTTTTGAAACTATACCAGTACCTCTAGTTAATATTATATGTTGTACCTTGAAAGATGTTTAGAGGGTAGAGCCCATGCTAAATGCTCTGACTGCAGGCATAAATACTACACAGAATACAAAGGTTACTGGGAAGTGATAGATGTATTTGGTACCTTGACTGTGGTAATAGAGTCACAAATGTGTGCCAATGTCAAAAACGCATCAAAATACATAGAATACACACACACACACACACACACACACACACACACACACACACACACACA
>OU015747.1:23235895-23249038 GCA_907169655.1 Acomys percivali | reverse complement strand
ACACACACACACACACACACACACACACACACACACACACACACACATACACACACACACGAAATGTTTTCTAACAATGGCATTCCAATGAAGGTTTTTAAAACGCTCAATAGGTAGCAGTGAGAAAAGTCACGTGCAACAGCATATGAGAGATACTGGAGTGTGACAGGGAGAAAGCTCATTCACATTTGATGAGGGAAGTCCTAGTCACAACTGGCTTACACAACTTACAGTAGCTAAAGCCTCTATGTTACGTTTTTATACATCATGCCAGATTAACACCACAGTAACCTGATTCCTGATTTCTATCCCCGTGCTCCTGACCCACCAGGGACTATCACCCTCAGCTGTGACGGGCTTATGGGAAAGATGGGTTCCAGACAAGGAATAAAGAAAGCACACGTGCTCACTACTCTCAAGCAATGGGGTTTCCATATTCCACAGAATTAATGTTGACAGAATTCACACGGTTTAGGAAAACGCCAGAGTCAGGGTGCACGTGATTTCTTCCAGCCATTTCAAAGCTTGCAATTTTTTTTTTTTAATTGCCATTGGTATCCTACCATGGAGAATTCATTTCATGCCTGTCTACTCTGGTAAAACCTTGGAATGAATTGAAATGTTACAAAAAGAGAGGTGAAAATTAAGAATGCCGACAGTTATTTGAGGCAGCTAATTAAGAGTCGTCATCACTGCAGTTTTGCCTGCATTTCTGACTTTCTTTACCTGTAAACTCAGTTTCTGAAGCTGCATCCGATAAAGGCATTGTGAGAAGCCCCTTTGTCTGTTGCCAAGGAGAAGGTCTCATCTCTTCACATGGAAGTGCTTCAGAAAAAAAAAAATTCACTTGTAAGTGATCTTTGTGATACTGAAATTATTTTGATCACACACACACACACACAAAAAAAACTCTGAGCTAAAAGTTAGTGTGATTAATTATACTGCTAGATGCATATAAAGAGGAAATGAAAAGAACAGACCTGCCCCCCTCCAATGATTAGCACTATATGTAGATAAAACTAAATCTAAACTACCTACCCTTTGGAAACAGTGGCTCTGATGGTTACTATTGATTAACAGTTTGGCAAGATCTAGAATCACTGAAGACGTACCTTTTGGTTTGCCTCTGACAAGTTTGCTAGACAAGTTCAATTGAGCTGAGAAAACCCACCCTAAAAACTTGGGTTGCATCCTACCATAGGCTGCAATCCTGTTCTTCATACAAAGAGAGAGCTGGCTGAGCACATCCAGCTGTCTCCACTTGCTGGCTGCAGAAGCAATGTGGCTGGCCGGCAGCCTCCTCAAACTTCTGCTGTCAAGACTTTTCCACTACGAGGGACTGTAGCCTTAAACCGTGAGCCAAAAATAAACTTTTCCATCCTTAAGTTACTTTGGCTTGAATTTTGTCACAATGAGATTAAGAGACAATTACAACGCTCTACCTCTCTGCCTTCCGTTTAGGTTCTTCCCACAGCACTCTGTACTCGTCCTTAATTATGTCACGATATTTCTACCCCAGAGTGGCTACAGCTGGCAGCCCTCCTCCCCCTGAGCTCTCCATAGACCCTGGCTCCTTTGTGACATTCTTCTATCAGCTTGAAGGCCACCTCTTCAACAAGCCCTTCCATGACACACATGCGTCATCCATAAAGACACAGTAAGTAACAAAACCCAAGCAGAAACAGCCAAAATAAGACTCCAGGAATGAAAGCAGCAATGTCTAGATTCAGGGCAATTCTGAGTTTGGATAATTCAGCTTCATTCAAACTTCATCAAATAGTCAATTCTTTCCCATATGTCTATTCTGTCACCTCCAACAGATCAACAATACTATCCCCTTCACGGTCCGAGAGTGAATACAACAGTTTTAGACTTAACATTAGAACTCCATGGTGGGGACTGAAGCTGAGCGGTAAATTTATTTATTTCTACTTAGCCCTTTATATTAGCAATAACATTTACTAGTGACCCCACACACAGCCACTCTCTGGTCCCACTGGCTGGGATCTGACAGTCCTAAACTCACTACTGAGATGGAAGAAGAGGAAAAAAAACCCAGTGAGGTAAAAGTTAGTGCAATTAATTATAATGTTAGATGCAAATAATGAGGAAATGAAAGAAATAGACCTGCCCTTCCAATATCTTCCATTATGTGTAGATAAAAATTTAAACTAGCTGCCTTAGTTAGCCCTAATATAGCCTGAGGGGAGAACCACCCAAAGGACATCAAAGCTCTACAAAGAAGGAGAACAGTGTTTGCAGGGAGGAATGGCTTTAAAACAAACAGAAACAAATGTCCCCAGTCAACAGCTAGTCCAACAGAAAACTCAACTTCTGTTCTCTTGTTTAATTTCTCCCATGCTACCATGCAAATATCAACTCCCCGATGGCAAAGACCCTGTGTACAGCATCACTCTCAGCCCCAGAACAGTGCCTGGCACACAATAAATACAAAATGGATTCTTGGGATGATATCATTCAAGAATGTACCCGTGCGTACACTCATTGCGAAATGATACCCTGTGTGGCAGTCTCATGGTGAACCTGACAAATAAGAGATTCCACCAGCTGAAATATCACACCAGTGACCATAATCTCAGGATATGCATCTCTCCTGGCTACAATAAGCTTTTACAGGGAACTAAAAAAAACATGCACTTCTCTTCTCCACAGAGTTCCTTCTCTGTTGCTTCTGATTCCATGGTAACATCATTACATTACGTGCCCAGTTCTCTAAAGAAGAACCCCAGACATCTTCACTCCTTCTCCTTGACTCACTACCAACATCCAATAGGTAAGTCATGAAGACTGAAAAACTCCACCTCGCCCCTCCATTTTCACAGCTACCAGTTTAACTAGGCTGTGTTAGATAAACTCTAATATGCTTATCAATGGCAATTTTCAAAGGCACTTTGACCTGTTTTCCAGGACTCTGCATGAATATGCAGCTATCGGGAAAGGATCAAATTCACTATTATTTTGTAGTGTCTCCACAGAGAGAACATGCCTACATTTTTCCGCGCTGTTGTAGGGTTATATTTAAAATGAAAGAGGGAGAATAGGCTATTTAAGGCATTTCTTATATGGCCATTGCTTAACACTGGAAGAAAAGCTAACACATAACTGGGCATCTTCAGCTTGGTACTCAGCCAGTTGTACAGAGTCCAGTCTTGTAAAATAAAAATCCATCAATATATAAAATAAATGAAGCAAAGATAGTCCAACATCTTTTATGATTCTGGGATGTTAGCCATGGAAGACTTCTTGCTTTCAAACACATCATAATTGCTGAGATGACATTAAAGAAAATTTATAGACAACATGCAAAGCCTGCCTTTGTCCTCCAACCAAAGAAGCCATTCCTCCTTTGAATTCCCAAAGCACTTTATAGAGTCCATTTATTCTCTTCCTTTCCACGTGTGTTGTTTTTCCACCTTATTATGTCTCCCTTAGTCACCTGTAAGCTCACTGAAGACTGGAGCAGGGTGTACTAGAAAGTTAATTCACTGGGGTCATGTCCATAGTCTGTTATTATCTCTTTCCCACTGCTGTTTTCAATCATAGTCCATTGAGTTCCTCTGTTCCAACTCTTTTTTTTTCTTTTTTTTTTTTAATTTTTTTTATTTTTAATTAATTTATTCTTGTTACATCTCTATGGTTATCCCATCCCTTGTATCCTCCCATTCTCCCCTCCCTCTCATTTTCCCCTTATTCCCCTCCCCTATGACTGTTCCTCAGAGGGATTACCTCCCCCTGTATATGCTCATAGAGTATCAAGTCTCTTCTCAGTGACCTGCTGTCCTTCCTCTGAGTGCCACTAGGTCTCCCCCTCCAGGGGACATAGTCAAATGTGAGGCACCAGAGTACTTGAGAAAGTCAAATCCCTCTCTCCACTCAAGTGTGGAGACTGTTCTGTCCATGGGCTAGATCAGGGTAGGGGTTTAAATTTTACCGCCTGTATTGTCCTTGGCTAGGGCCTTAGTTTGAGCGGGACCCCATGACCCAAATCTGCCTATCATAATGTTCTACTTGTAGGTTTCTAGGACCCACTGGATTCTTCTACACTGCTATTCTCCTATTGTTCTCTCATCTAGAGTCCCAATAAGATGTCCTCCCCTCTGTCCCAGTTTCCTGGTAAGGGAAGGCTTTCATGAGACATGCCCATTGGGCTAGTATGCAGATATAAGTGAGTATATACCATTTGAGTCTTTCTCCTTCTGGGTTAACTCACTCATTATGATCATCTCTAGCTCAACCCATTTGTCCACAAATTTCGGGAATTCCTTGTTTTTAATAGCTGAGTAGTATTCCATAGTGTACATGTACCATAGTTTCTTTATCCATTCTTCTACTGAGGGACATTTAGGCTGTTTCCATGATCTGGCTATTATGAATAAGGCTGCTATGAACATGGTTGAGCAAATTTTCTTGCTGTGTGCTGGTGCATCTTCTGGGTATATTCCAAGGAGTGGAATAGCTGGGTCTTGAGGAAGCCCTATTCCCAGTTTTCTGTTCCAACTCTTGAGGGCCCTGTGTAGAATACAAACCTTCATGATAACGTTCATATTTTAGAAGTGCTTTGTATTTTAGTGCTTCTCTTTTTCTATGATACACATATATTAACTCTCTCTCAGGAACTGGACACAAGATTTGAGAAAATCTCAGTGGGAAAGTGTTTAACCTAATTTTTTGCTTTCTTTCTCTCCTCCCTCCATCAGGACTCTTAATTTCTCCATAATTGGAAAGAGAGAGAAAGGATAAGGAATATGGAATGAGCCTGTCATATACACACAGTGGAATTTCTTGTAGTGTTGCTGCCTTGGACTACCGATATTCTCCCTTTATAAGTGAGTCCCAAAATGTAACTCCCCAAGAGGCTTCCTCAGGCCCCATTTACAGGTCCCTTCTATTGAATGCATATAGTGTGTGCTGAACAAGCGTAAAGGCTTGAATTCAGGCACCTAGAACTCAAGAAAAAGCCAGACACATTAGCATAAAAGCATGTAACCCAGGCCATGGTGGGGAAAGAGACAGTAAAGTCAAAATCTCTGTGACCAGCTGGTGAAAGGAAGAGTGAATAAGACCCCACCTCAAAAGAGATGAAAGGTAAGAATCGACATAGGGGATTGATCTATACCCTTGCCTTGACATACATGTGCCCACATTCATATTCGTTCATACACACACACACACACACACACACACACACACACACACACACACCTGAAGAAGGTGAACAAAGAATTGGTTTTCCAAATAAACACAACAAAGACAGGGATGCAACTGACCTCATGATGACGCCAACCTAAACCTGCTTATGGACTGCCTTATACTTCACAAACTAAAACACTTCAGAGGTTTTAAAGGGGAAACAGCATTTTCCTTCTGGAAAGCAGCTTAGGTGGTTAGGGAAATGGGGCAGAGAACTCTGGTCTCAGAGCCAAGGACAGGTGAATGAGTGGACAGGAGAACATGAGATGAGAAATTGAGTGAGGAAACAGAAAGGCCAAGCTCTGGAGGCTGCAATTAACACAATGGTCTGGGTCATGAGAAAATATAAGAAGAGTTGTGATGAAAAAAATATTGAGAAGGTCTATGGGAATCAATGTGGGAGGCAATTAAGGAAACAGAAGCAGGGGCCAGGAGATAGCTCTGCCAGTAAAGTATTTGCTTTTGTGTGAAGAACTGAATTTGATCCCCGTGTTGATCTAAAAGATAAGCCAGGTGAGATGGCACTTGAGTGTACTGCAAGGGCTAGGGAGGGAGAGACAGGTAGGTTTCTGGGGCTTACCAGCCAGCCAGATGAGCCTGCGTGGGAGGCAACACGCCAGTGAGAATGCTGACTCAAAACAAAATGGACAGCTCCCGGGGAATGATAGCCTGAAGCCATCCTCTACCCTCCACGTATATGTGCACATATGTGTATATATGTACCTATACAGAGAGAGAGATAGAGAGAGAGAGAGACAGAGAGACAGAGAGACAGAGAGAAGAGAGAGAGACAGAGACAGAGACAGAGAGACAGAGAGAGACAGAGAGACAGAGAGAAGAGAGAGAGACAGAGACAGAGACAGAGAGACAGAGAGAGACAGAGAGACAGAGAGACAGAGAGAAGAGAGAGAGAGTTTTTAATTAAGCAGAATTTATGTATGTATCAAATTGTTGGCTGGAAATGTGAACTTTGTCCTCTTTTTTCACTGCTGCAATCATCTAGAGCACCCTGAATCATCAGATAATTGCATTGTACCCAGAAATCCAAGCGGCCCCTGGGCTCTGAAACGCAGATACTTTTACTTGCATGTAGCTTCTCCTCTTTGTCTTCCATCAGTCACGCAGCCTCTGTTCATTCTCTACAAAGGAGTTCTCTATCAATCACCACTGGTTACTCAATAAACCTATGCCTTTCCCCACCTTCCCTGAACACTGAGCTACCAGCACCTGCATCTCCTGGAATGCAATTCCCAATCTCGCCAACAAAGGTGTTTTTTCTGAGTTTGACTTGACCTACACTGGTGGAATGCAAGAAAGCCTCCTACTTCCAAAGTCTTTACTTTCTGCTAACCTGAATTTCCAGATCACATACTGACACTATACACTGCCTTTCATACACCCAAGAAATACTGTCTTGTGTGAGCTGACAGATGAACACTTTGAATTGTTTAGTAGTAGTACCCTTCAACTTCCTTTCAGAAAATGTCACCATCTTGGGCTGTTAAATGGTATTTGGTGCATGCATATGATTAGAACATTACAAAGATCCTTAAATTGGATGGGTGCAGGGCTACTGCTAAAACCTCATATCCCTCTTTCCACTTAATCAAGGTTGTGTACATTTTGTAAACTGGATCCTGGGTTTATTGCATGTGAAAAAAATCATGCTGTTTTAATTTAGTTTTTTAAAAAACAAGTTTTGTAGCATTTATCCTTTAAAAAAAATAAAAACAAAGAAGAAATTGAAATAGGAGGTATCAAATAAGTTACAGGAAGCCAATTAGAAACATTTCAGCCAAAATTAAGATGGGAATCTTTCAGCACATCCAAAGCAGAACAAAGGTCAGTCAGAGAGAGGATTCATGGTAAAGGAAGGAGCTGTAAGGTAAACACTCACAAACTATTATTAATAATACATGGTAGAAGATTGTGACTAAAAACAAAGATGTAATTATAAGGATCTGGTCATGTTTTGAGCTCTCTAGAATGTAGCCCTTATCATCCCATGAGTATCTATTATATCTTTTACATATTTAAAATTACCATATGTATGCTTGGGGAAATATGTGTGCACATAAATAGGAAAGAAAATGCCCAAAAACTGAATAAGTTTTCATTTAAATCAATCAGCCCTGAAAACATACATACAGGTAACATTATAAGGACAGAAATGATTTTATGCTTAGAAATATATGCATAGCATAATACATGTAAACTATTCCTGCTATAACAATTAGTGGAAAAGGACCATGAATATGAAGGAGAGAGAGGAGAGGAATATGGGAGGGTTTAGAGGTAGGAAAGGAAAGGAAGAAATGTTGTAATTAAGTTGTGATCTCAAAATAAAATAAAACAGTAAACAAAAAGGTTAATGAAAAAAAGTCATGAACTAATGACCACCCACAGATTTTGCACCTCACATACGGCATTCTCAACACCCACAATGCACAGTATAGCCTTTCTCTTGGATTCGCTGTGCTGTTCTCTGTCTTACCAGGATCTAGTTTCATTCTGAATCTGCTTTGTTTGTTTCTAATTCTAGCTTCAGCTTTCACTAGGGATTCTAATCATTTTGTTCACATCGTGACAAATGAAGACACAATCTGTGCATTTGAAATAACACCTGATAGTGGCTCTAAAAGGAAAGCTGGCAAGGCTGAGAAGAAAAAGTACCCAGATGGATACATCCCTTGGTATCTAGGGAAATGGTTCCAGGACACCCTGCAGACATCACAACTTGAAGATGCACAAATCCACTAAATGGAATTATTGAGTGTTTGTATAGGAATGATGTGCATTTTCAAATACTTTGTCATCACCAAATTATTCTTAAAATCTTTACCATACAACTAATATATAAATGGTTAATACAGACATAATGATTGTTTATAAAGCAACAAAAAGAGAAAAGTCTGTACATGTTTAACACAGATATAATGCCCCATATCATCCATAAATATTTTCCATCCCTAGTTGGTTGGCATGGAACCTAGAAATATAGAGGGTTGAGCAACAACTAAAGTGTGAGACCCTAACCTCAAAGAGTTGACATTCCCTTAAGACTTGGGAGGTCATACGGGTTAAAAACCAACGAATAGAAATCACTCTGTTTGGAGGTCAGCTTTAGTCTTTTAATGGTCATGCTATCAAGCAGACTCAAAGATGGCAAGGGCAGCAGGGACTCTTAACTGCTAAGCCATCAGACCAGCCCCAGCCTGAGAGGACTTCAATGCAGCCAGCTCTGTGTTCTTACATCTCATCAAGCCTTCTCCAAATCTCACACTAACCAAGACTGCAGAATTTTCTACTGACCAAAAAAAATATTTTTGCTTAATGATAACCATGAAGCTGACTTAGCACATGATGAGAATGTAAACAAAGGACTCAGTCTTTCCCAGTACCTATATCACATGCTTCCTGATCAAAAAAAAAAAAAAAAAAAAACACAAAACATGAACAATATAAGTAAACAATTAAGTCTGTTTACATATAAGGAATGAAGAGAAAGGGGTCTTAAAATTCAGAACAAATATCATACTCTGATACCAGCCCTCTTCCTACCTGCTTTACTTCAGGTCATTCAAAGTTTACAGAGTTTCTGAATGTGACTAGTAATAATAACAACAACAAAAGTACAGCAGGAAAGGCAGCATCCTGCAGGCAGCCCAGGGCTCTCTGGGAAGCTAACAAAAGAAGATCAAGAGTTGGAGGCAGTGTAGGCTACACAGAGAATTCCAAGGCAGTCTGAGCAAAGACCTTGTGCCAGAAACAAAAACAGTTAAACTTATGAGGCAGGGCCTCGTTATTGGGAAATAAATACAGCAGAGATGCAATTTTCTATGTCAGTGACAAAATTTTATGAGTAATAAGCAAATAGATTTACTATGCAGAGGACTGATATCCTTAAAACACCGCAAGAACCAAAAATTCAAGTAGTCTTAATGGGCAAATATTTTAGTAACAAGAGCCTTGAACCCACAGGCCCAGACTCTCTCTGTCTTGATAGATGCTCCTTTGCACTGCTTTGGTTTCCAAACCTTTGCGCAGACAGCCTTTCTGCAAACATTTAGTAATGCAACGAAGAAGCCTAAAGTTCATATCATGAGCAATATACTATCCAAGGGGCTGTGGGTGAGACACCGTTAACATCATCCATGGATTTACAGCTTAGCAGGGGAACTCATTTGTGTATTCCAGCAAAAACAAACTTTAAAAAGAGAAGTCTTTTGGGGGGAACGTTAAGCTAGGTCAGGTTTTCAAGGCCCTGGTAAGAACACAGAGCCTACAGCATTATGGTCAATTCAGGCTACTGTGCAAGATAAGAGAGCCTGAGGCTGGGCAGGTGACTTAGGATTAAGAGTGAGTGTTCACTGCTCTTGCAGAGGGCCCAAGTTTGATTCCTGGCACCCACATCAGACAGCTCATATCCACCTGTAATTCCAACTTGGGGGATCCATCATCTTATTCTGGTCTCCTTGAGTTCCCACAGTGATATATAAAGAAAAAATGAATGAATCTTTAAAAAGACACTATAGGGAGCGTGAGAGATGGCGTGGTGGTTAAGAGTGAGCGCTCACTGCTCTTGCAGAGGACCCCGTTCGGTTCCTAGAACTGACATAGTGGCTCACAACGCTCCATAACTGCAGTTCTAAGGCATCTGACACACTTTTCTGACCTTCATGACACTAGAGTACATGGTGCATATACATGCATGCAGGCAAAACACATACACATAAAAACTTAAAAATAAACGTATTTTTTTTCTTTTTCAAACAGCACTGTGGACTGAGGGGGATTTAAATACCAGAAGTTTATCCTCACAGTTCTGGAAGCTGGCAACTCTAAGATCCAGGCACACTTGGTAGCTTTTGAGGGCTTGTTCCCTGGAGAACAGGTGGCTGGTTTCTCATCGCAGAGGAAGGAACAGGGAATTCTGGGGTGTTATACATGGAGTACTAATCCTATCCATGTGGATGAAATCTCATCCATCTCCCAATGGCCTCTCTTCCAAATTCCACTCACCAGGGACTTAGGTAAGAAGTTGGCGGGGGGACACAGACATGTGGTTTATTGATGCTTCCTAGAAAGGGAACCTGTGATCAATATGCCACAATAGCAGACTACAAAATGACTCAGAAATGAAACAAGGACTTGGGCTTCAGATGCCAGCAGGGCTTTAATCTGAACTGTCCCCCAGAGATTCCTGTGCTCAGTGCTTATGAACCACTGGAAACACTATTTAGGGAGTTTCTAAGAACATTGGGAGGTAGGGCCTACTCTTAAAAAGATATCTCATTGGGAATATGACTTTTATTCTTCTTAAGAATCTTAACTCCTGTCTGTCATGAGGGAAAACCAATAGCCTTGATCTCCACAGAGCCACCAAGATGTGCTCCCAAGGACCATGGACTGAGATCTCTGAAACCATGAACTGAGAACCCAGTCATCAGAACAGTAGCTACATAGATGCTGCAAAACTCAGAGTCAAGGCCAACGTGGTCAAGCCAGTTCAAACATCTTGGGAGTCGTGAAGTAGTTACACCCATCTTCGGCGTGTAGAAATATAATGCTGAGATACAGACATTGGTACTGGAAATGTTGTGCTAGCACATCTACCTGTAATGCCCCCTTCCTTCTTCCTATCCTCACTTATGTCATCTTGTTCTTATGCTTAATTACTCAGATATATTAAGTGCACATACTCCTTGGATTCTAGATTTAAACCACAATCTCTCACTTCAAAATCCTCAGTTGGCCAAGATCAGCTGCCAACATCCCTCACCCACACCCCCGCTAGAATCTGTCCCCTCTAGTTTTAACCGCCCTAGAAGCTTAGCACACACCCTTCTATCCACAACCCATTAGGCAATCAGTAACACTAGAGGAGAAAAGGAAGCCTGAACTTAATTCCACCAAACTGACCTTTGCTCTTTTTACTTCTCAGCAACAGTTAAAACAATAAACAAAGGCCATTGAGATACCTTAGTAGTTGCCACAAAGACTGATGACCACCATAATTTGATTCCCAGGACCCACATGGTGGAAAGAAAGAATAGACTCTCACTTGTTGTCCTGTGACGTCCACATACTCACATCCATATCCAATAAATAAATTATGAGCCAGGCATGGCAGTCACATCTGTAATCCCAGCACTCTTGGAAGCAGAGTCTGGCAGATCACTGTGAGTTCGAGGTCAGCCTAGTCTACAAAGTGAGTCCAGGACAGCCAAGGCTACACAGAGAAACTTTCTAGAAAAACCAATAATAAACAAACAAACAAACAAATCTAAAATAATAAGTTGGTAGCCACCATGGGTATTGATTGGGTCTATTATGCTGGTCATATGTGTCAATTTGTAATAATACATGAGCGAACAAGCCAAAAAACTATACACTTCATATGTTGAGCACAGCTAACTAAAGAAAAAAAATATTCAACATCACAGTAATCTAGTTGATAAGGATGGACCAAAAGTATTTTCTAAGCTGCACCTAGGAAATAACATCCGTGCCATGGTGGGAGTAGGAAATGTCTCCCAGTCAAATCAGATCCTTTGGGACTGGAGAAACGGCTTAAAGGACTCATGATTTTGAGCACTGGCTGCTCTTACAGAGGAACTGGGATTGGATCACAGCACCCACATTTTGACTTATAACTGCCTATTACTCCAGTTCAAAGAAATTTAACATCTTCTTCTAGCTTCTGGCACTGATTAATGTGACATACTTACATACACGCTGACAAAATGCTAAGACACATAAGGTGAAATCTAAAAGAGTCCAGATACCTTTGCAAATGAATATGTCTCCATCCTCCAATGTATGTGAACCCTGAATAGTGGTCTTTTTTCTCTTTTTTATATAATAATATTTTACATGTACATTTATATTATTGTGCATATATAAAATAAACTACATAGAGCAAGAAGAACTATGAAACAATCAGGAATTATATTAATGTTACATTCATAGTGTTTTGGCTATTTGTATTTGACAACCTTAAAGAAAACATTTTTCTATCTGTGTGAGTCTAGAATTCTGTATGTAAATCAATATCTATAATATTTCATCTCTATCAACTTAAAATATCTATCTAGACCTAAAAATATCTTAACCCCTAAACAACTAAGCTTAATTGTGAAACTAAACTATTTGATCTTCAACCCCATCAAAGACTTGAGAAGGAATAAAGTGAATTACCTGAGTGAACAGGAAGTGCAGGTTAGCAGCTTCCAAATTGAAAAAAAAAAAAAAAAAAAAAAAAACAGAGATAGTTTGCTACCAGTCACCTAAAACTCTCTATAAACTCGAAGCATCATCTTCAGCTTTCTGGCCCAATATCTCTGACAGACATAGTTGTGAGGCAGGAACTATTGAGGACTTGCTTACCCTGTCTTGGCAGAGTTTGGCCATTGACTCTATCTGCATCCAAGCTTGCCTATTTTTAGGCAGAATTCTGTCAGTGGTTGAAATGAGGACATTTTGCCCAGTGACTGCTTTGCCACTTTTGAAGTCATCTCCAGAAGGAGGTTTTTTGATGCTCATCATCTTCTTTTAGATAAGCTGGGTGTTGCCAAGAGTTAACCTGTCCTATTGTCAAAGAATCCTTAAAACAATAAAAATATCTTTAAATGCTATATTCTGTAGGGGAATGAAGGTCTTGTTTGGTACTTTGGCGTCGTCTTCATGATTGCTCTATAGTAGAATAGCCATCATTTTGTTTACATGTGGGGATCTAGCAATGACAGGCTGAGTCATGTTCCTGTAGTCATATCTCAGAATAGTCAAATAGGAAGCAGACATTTCAACCTGAACCTGTTGGACTCTGAATCCTAATATTCTGCTCCTGTATGGAATGCTATCCCAACTATCAGTCCCTTTAGAATCTCTCTCTCTCTCTCTCTCTCTCTCTCTCTCTCTCTCTCTCTCTCT